>CM052709.1:54330564-54361407 GCA_028551405.1 Uromys caudimaculatus
GGTGGAATTCCCTCCTAGAGGCGGGTTGGGGAGGGGATGGGGGGTATACAAAGAGGAGACTCAGAAAAGGGGAAACATTGGAAATGTATATAAAGTATCAAAAATAAAAAAGGAGGAAAAAAAATATTTTTGATCTATAGTGATAGCTACATAAAATCAATATAATATGTATATTTCTCAGAGAAACCCAATATGGATCCAATACATATGTACATATATAAATAAATAAGCCATATTTTTGTGTGTCGTATGCTGGGTTCTTAATGGCATTTTATATTTTGAGTTGCTTATGAAATTACCTTAAACATTTTGTCTTATAAAATAGTCACTGTTCTTAGAGAGATTGGTGTTTCTCTTTGGAGTTAATGCTTGTACACCTCTTGCTTTAGGCTTCATGACTCTGGGCCATTTGGTACCACCCTCCTCCTGTTAACCTCATACATTTATGAAACAAGTCTGCTCAGAGTTCCACTACCAGATTGTACATTTTGCTGATTCTTTCTCTGTTCCTTTTTCACTAATATACTCAAATCTTACTTTTACAGAACTGAGATAATGGTTGGATTTATTGTTCTTTTATCCAAACTGGCTCTTCCATCACTGAATTGACCGGATTAGAGAACATCCAAAGCTCAGTAGGACAGGTCCTAGACAGAGGTAGGATCAGTGTAAAATGAATGACGCCAGCTTAGTCACACTTGGAAAAAATATATTGGCTTGGCTTTCCAAATAACCTTCCAAAATGAGAAGCACAAATACCGTGGGCTCCCACAGAATCAAATATGACTAATGTTTGTGAATAAGATTAGCTACTGGAAGTCGCTTCAATATTAGGTGGGGAAGTTTAGAGAGACTATAAACATAGGAGACCAGAAGCATTAAATCCAAAGCTAACAATACAGGCTGTAGATGCTCCACTTAACAGTTGTCCTTCCAACCACCATCTATCTGAGTGACCCTGCCAGTGTGTCCTGCACTGGCCATCAAGAGCCATTCAGAAACTAAGGCTAATAGAGTATAAAATTCTCTGCCACCTGCATAGACACATAGGTGGGCAGTTCTTACTACCATCCTTTTATATGATAAGGTTACAAATAGGTCTGATGTTTTTAAAATAGACCCAGAGATAAAGGATTGAAAGGATGGAAAGTAGCCCATATTTTAAAACATGCATGTTGGGATGTTTCACTCTCAGCTCGGACCTCTGGTTTACTTAATTACATGCTTTATTGGACTGGGCATTTCATCACAAATACATGCCACCTCTACCACAGCTTTCTTTTGTCATTCTCTGAGCACACAGGCAGCCATTTTGTACTGTAGAACAACATCAGGAATCTGCAGGAATTAGTCATCTGTGGTATTGAAGAAAGGAAAAATTAGCCATTGCTACAGGAATGGGAGGGACAAGAAAACATACTTACAAAGCAGAATACTAGTTTCACAGTCTAGTGGACAAGTAAATAGAAGCCTGATGCTTGGGACAGACTATAAATCAATCTCTGGTTCTGCTGGCCAAATTGTAAATCATCACTGTGCTAAGCCACCAAGAATTTCCAGGCGAAAGCACACTTTTGTGATTGTGCATTATTTGCAATTCTTTGTGAAGTACTGGTGATTGCAAAACTTTGTCAGAAATGCAACTGTCATTGTTATCTAGTCCTTGGTATAGATTCTTTAGTGATGTCACACGGGTGGGGAACAGAAGCATATACATTCTTATAAAATTAGAATCCCATAGGAAATCTATTCCTATGGAAAATTATTGTCTGCGGCCCTCTGGACAAAGAAACATTATTGATCTCTCGATGGGCCTTCAGTCATTGCCATTCTTGGCCACACTCCTTCATTATGGGATCTGGAGAATGCCCACAATACTTATTGTGCTGATTAATTAATGAATTATTTAATGATCAGTAACTCTGTTTGGAATATTCACTCTTTATATCTCCTCATAGATACTAAATCGCTAAGCCCACAGTGAAACTATAGAAATTATGGAGACGAGTGTTTTGTAAACATTAAAAAATGAATGGAGAGAGGCTGGAGAAATGGCTCTGTGTTTAGGAGCACAGGCTGTTTATCCAGTGGATTGGGATTCAATTTCCAGCACCCACATGGTGTTTTACAACCACCATTAACTCTAGTTCCAGGGGATCTGACACCCTTTTCTGGCCTCCATGGAATGGTTTGCGTGTGGTACACAAACATACATGCACGTGAAATACTCATACACATAAAATTTAATTAAACTTTTTTAAAATGGTAGGCTAGAGAGATGGATCAGTGGTTAAAAGCTCTGGCTGCTCTTCCAGAGGTTCTGAGTTCAATTCCCAGCAACCACATGGTGGCTCACAACCATCTGTAATGGGATCTGATGCCTTCTTCTGGTGTAGCTTTTAAAAAATGAATGGGGAATCTTGTAGGTGACACATTTGACATGTTTTCTGAGACTTATATCACTCTAGAGTAAAAATATCATGTAGAATCTCATTCAAAAATTCCAAATATAAATAATGTTTTTTTCTCTTAGTTGAGTCATAGTCAAGAGTCAATTCCAATTTTTGGCTTACAAATAAGCTTATAAAATATAAGAATGGATATTAGTTAACTTTAAATCTAACATAAAAACTTTAAAATCACAATTCATTGCTTTATAAACTGAGTTAGGGCATTTTAAAAATTTTACCCCTTTCTTCCAAAAGTCCCTCTCTTATAAAAGAGGACAAACAGAAAGAAGTGTTTTGGAATTCTAATAAAGAAAGTATGAAATCTAAAGACAAATACAAGCTAGACAGCACAGTATCTACCTCATGCCACATATTCATATTTGAAACCTAAGTTTGAGGGGACTCTAGTATTGCCAAAATCAGAAACCAAAGGTACTGTGTGTGAGTTAGGTTGTGAGTTATTTCTATAGATAATATCTCTCACTTTAGTCATCTTTAATGAGGGCTTTGGTTTTAAATTCATGCTACACTTTGGCCTACTATTTCTGAAATAGGGGTGTTTGGAGAACAGGGAAGCACTGGTCCTCATGAGCTCTAACTTGCAGAGTCTCTGTGCTCCCGTGGCATCAAGACAGCCAGGTACAACTGTTTGGCCCATCTGGTCTTGTTGAGGCTGAAGACATGGTATTTGTAGCTAGCTTGCTGTTGTATCTAAAGCTCATCGGGTAGGGAATTGTGGTTTCTGGGGATGTCTTTGACATTGAAAACTTGAAGATTGGTTGGCTGAGTTAGGAGAAACCCTTTGATACTTTTTTTTTTTTTGTATAGAAATAGAGTTTATTTAGGGCATGGGAAGGGGGGTTAAGAGGGTAGTAGAGGCAGAGAAAGGCAGAGAGAGAGAGAGTAGAGAAGTAGAGGAGTGGTGGCCGGCCATGACCATGTGGGGAGAGGGGGGAAGGAAACGGGGAGAGGTAAGGGAAGTAGGAGAGAGGCAAGACTAAGAGATAAGAGAGCTTTGATACTTCTTTTAAAATAGAGAACGTGAAGAAAGGATGTAAGAAAGATCTCCCCCGTTAGCCTGACCCCACCTTTACCTTGCACTCATTACTAAGGAAGACAGTAGGAACCACGTTTAACTAATTTGCTTATATTCCCTGCACCTCATGGAAGACCTGGCAAAAAGAGGTACTTACTCCTCATGTGCTTGTTGAATGAAAACAGCAGAACGGTGTTTACTTTGCTTCCCGAATCCTTTATGATTTTCTTGTGAAAGACTAGGCCAATTCCTTGAATAGCTCATATGTGAAGAATGGTCAGAAGAGTACCCTATGTTGTATATGTTGGTTCATATCAGCAGGAGCCTTCCTCACCTCCCCACTTCCCCCCTGAATCCATTCTCCACCCAGTCCTGACTAAAGATAAATATACCTACACAAGCCTGTTTGGTCAGCAAAACGTTATGACTCCCATCAAAGCACTAACTAGGAGATCTAATGAATGGTGTTCCCTCAGAAAATAGCCCAAATAGTTCTATAATATTCAAAGTTGTCTTTTCTTCTCAGAAAAAAAAGTGGTATTTTAAACCAAAGTTAAGGAGAGCTTTCACCCTTTAAGAAAAGTTTCAAACTCAGTATCACTTATTACGATGCAGCGTAATCATTCTTCCCATTGTGTGAGGTCTCCCTAGCTCTATCCTGCATTAATTACTTAGCTTCCTTTGTATTTATATAATAAATGTGAGACAAAAAGATCCACACAATCTTAGATTTTTTTTATGACACAATGGAAAAGTTTCCCTCCTCCAGGATGGGGAGGGAAATCTGAAATGTTCTCATTGTCTTTTCAAGGAAGGTTTTATATATTAAAAGGAAGAGCGATATGAAAATTCTCATATGTGCCATGCAGAAGGTTTAGAAGATACAGAACATAAAAGAATATTAGATGAGCAAATAGTTAACACTGTATGTTCTTAATTTTAAACTTCACATAAATATGATTTCAATTTTCATCCTAATGCACTAATTCTTTGTCATTCGACCAATTAATTCCATAGGCTAGAGAAAAGATGCTAATTTGGGCATCAAAGCGATAATTTCTTTTTGTTTAATCAGAGTTATAAAGTCAAGTTTTGCTTCCATTAGATTGGGTCTGGAGCTCCATCACTGATCCTTTTCTAGTCTATGTGAAGAAAAACTAACCTCCTTCTCTTAGCATCTGAAGACAGAGTGGCAACATCCAGGATTCCCTTTAAAATAATCCTTCGTGAAGTCATTGTCAGTGAGCACACTCATACAAGTCACTTTTTTCAAATTGTCCATTTGTTCTTTACTCCCAAGTTAGGCACTGCCATTTGTTCCTTCTAACAAGAAATCACAGGCAAATTATATGCAGTTAATTCCTGCTGTTGGGCCCTTGGTTGTGTTTACATTTGATATAAGGCTTGCGGATAAAACCCCCAGCTTCCATAAATCTTTGTAAGCATTCCTCCCAGAATCTAGGTTCTTTGACAAGAGTTAGGTTTTCTCTTCCCAGGCAGTTGGCTGAGCTGAGCTGACCCCACAGGCCTATGCCTGGCAGCTTCAAAGTCCTTTCCGTCTGCAGGATGAACCTGTGGTCAGTTTGCACTGCACTTGAACAGGTTGGGCCTGGGAAGGCTAGCATGGGTGAGAAAGCGCTGGCAGCTAACAGAGAAAGGTTACGGATCAGGTAGGATGTGCTCTCAAAACAGGCTGGCTTTCCTGAGTTTTGGGTTTGGCAAAGGAAGTAGAGAAATGGAAGGAAGGCAGAAGAAAGAGCATGATCACACACGTGAGAGTGAAATATCTACTGTTGATTGACATCTGACTTCCTGCCATACAGCATGTTTGAATTAGGGTTAGGTTTGGGGAACAGGCTACCCAAGGAGTGGACTTTCTCAAGTGGTCTTCAGAGAAGCCCAGAGAGCCAGTTAAAAATGAGGAAAAGGAAAAAGACATGTGCACACTCCACCACTTTAAAATAAGTAAACATTTAATAAACAGAAAAGCCTTTCTAACTATTAAGAGAACATTAAAATGCAAAAAAGATCTATTTCTTTAATGCACTCCTTTAATGCTAAATGTATTTCCCAGAAATCCTAAGTGTTTAGTCTGAGTCAGTGAGGCTCCTGCCTACCATGCCTTGAAACCAGCGAGATTGTATGAAAGCAATTAATCAGAGTTCACTGCGTTCCTGAAGAGCATCTACTTCTGGAAAGCATAGAGAAAGAGAGCAGCTAAAGTCCAGGGTGGAAGTGACAGCTGATACACTTTGTGGAGTCCCTCGGTGGACCTGAAGATCAGACCGTATTAGTGTCTTTATCTTTCTTGCTCATTCATTCATGCTCATTTTCATTTCATTTTAATTTCTGGCCTCCTTCTCATAAATCTCTCTTTTTCTCCTTTTATTTAACCGTTAAGTGTTGAGTTAATAACCTCGGAGTCTAGTTTGCATCCGTTACAGAACTGATCAGCAACAGTACTGGCGTGCGGTTGACACGCTCCTTCACCGGTTCCTGGGAATCGGCCTTCCCCAGGCTCTGGTTGCGTTTGTGTTCAGGAATGTTGGTTACTGGTGATATGTGTTTGCTTTGCTTCCCGAACCTTTTAGGATTTTCTCAATGTATTCAGTGTTTCCAAACACATCGCCTATTCTAGCCCCTCAAGATGGGGAAAGCAAATTAGCTCAAGGGTTCCCAGCAGCTGAAGCCTGCGCGCTGAGCAGGCCTCTGCCCAGCAGCTGTCTGATCCACTTAGGCAGCAGTCCTACAGTGGTGAAAGACCTCCCTGTTTTGTAAGCCTAAAAGTAAACAACAACTTATTTGGGATCTGAAGATTCCCTGCTCTGGAATGAAAGGTTGCTGGGATGGACAGATGCTCTCCTCTCCTCCTACCCCATTTAACAGACACACCCCAGAAGTGAGTGACACCTCAGAGAAAAAGTAGATGCTTAGGTTTGGGAGTGGGACTTAGCCTTAAGGGTAGAAATAAATGTATTCGTGGACTTAAAAGAGTTTGTTGTTTTAACACAACTTGTCAACCTCTTAGAAACCTAAACTTACCTGAGAGAAATGTCTACACATGTCTAGAATTAATGTTTTGATTTCAAGTCTTAATTTCGAGATTTCAATTGCTCTACTATATTAAGATTAATAAAAGAGGTGTGTGTGTGTGTGTGTGTGTGTGTGTGTGTGTGTGTGTAGGATCTCTCTGGATGAGATCCCATTGTCTCTACTTCCCCAGTGCTGAGATTATAGGAGTGTCCCACCATACCTACCTGGGTGTGTATATAGGTATTGGGGATCCAAATTCAGGTTCCTGTGCTTGAATGGCAAGCATTTCTTAACTGAGACATCTTCCCAACTCAAGAAAAATTTTAAGATAGTTTTTCTTTAGCTATTAAAATATTAACTCAGTCAGCTTTTACTTGTGTTGATATCCTAGAAAACCAATCCCTACCTGTTTTTTGCATAGCATAAACTCGACGAATAGACATTAAATACAGTCTTTATGTTCTGAAAAGCATTCTGGGATTAAAAGTATTTCACCTTCTTCCTCAAGAGTCATAGGAATTAGTAAGATATCTTAGACTGCTTTTCATTGCAGTAACAAAAATAGTCTAGCCTAGGTAATTTCTAAAGAATGAGGTTTCTTTAGATTACGGTTTTGGAGAATCAAAAGCATGTCAATGGCTTGCCTTTGGCCTTGTACTCTCATATCACGGAAGGAGAAATGGGAAGTGGTGTGAATGTGGGGAGAAAGAGAGAGCAGACACAGGACGTCCTCTGTAACCGTTCGTTATCAGGGTAATTTGTTCAATCCCTTGAGGCCCATCCTTTCTACAAGAGAAGTAACCTCAACTTTTAAAAAGGACTGTAGTCTGTTCATGAAATGGTACCTCAGTGACCTACTTACCTTGCACTAGGTACACCACTCCTGAAGGGTCCCACCAGCTCTAAACACTAACACAGTGGGAACTACGTTCCAGCATCTGAATCTTTGTGGGACAAACCATGGACAGTCCATAACCCCATCACATCAATATCCATGGGAAGCCCAAATCAAATTCCAATATTTTCTTTTTAATTGAGATTGCCTTGTAACAAACAAAAGAATGAAGACATTCATTATTCTTTTCATAACATTAACATAAAAGTAGGTAATGACTCCTAGGTGGACAAAACAATAGGGGCGGGGACTAATTGGTCAATTTTCACTGAATTTTGATCAGATTCATTAACTCTCCAGCACAATGGAAACTGTGTGAGCTAAATGAGCTAAGACCTTTGTGACATAAATTTTAGAGAGAAGCAATAGCTGAAGTGCACAAGACTGTGTGAGATTATAATACGTGGGGGTTTTCATCAGCATATACATATGCTAATTTGGAGCCCATTTTGGAATAAATCAGACAACAGAAACCTTTTATGGGTGGATTTCAGAATAGACTATGGAGATAGTAGTCAAAGGCCTGTGAACTTCTTTGCCCCCATTCTTAGCTTGAGCTTTTTCAAACTGTATAATTTATAAAATGAAGAGAAAATATCATGCATAGTTTGAAAACAGCTAGTTATGGGGTAGAGGGACCATTATCCAAATTCAGAAAACATAATGACGGTGAAGTTTGTGTTTTAAACATCTGACATTGATCCATGAGTTTCTAATTGTAATGTCATGGATGACCAGCTTCTGTAGCCTTTTTTAAAACATCATTTGTGCCCACAAATATCTCCTTATCGTAGCAGGAAAAGCCATATTTTTGGCTCCCTTTCGATTCATAATTCCATCTGATTGAGGACAAGAGTGTCTGAACATTGTTCTTGCCTAATGTTTTAGTCTCCTTCTGGAGTGCCACCATGGATTGTGTGGTCAGTGGAATATAAACTACTCAATAAGTTCTAGGAAAAAACTACGGACAGAACTCAGCAGTATTAATATATAAATTAAATGAGAGAGGAGACATGGAAAATACCAAGGCGAGAGCCATACCCGTTGTGAACATAATCCATTGTTCAGGTGTGCAGAGTCTGGGAAGAGGTTGAAAGTTTCTCTTATCTACAAGCCTTGAAGAAAGAACTAGAGACAGAGATAACTATCAAAGAGTTTCCTGTAGAGTATAATCTTCACTCTACAGGAAACAAGGTATTAAGGGTCATTCAGTTAGCTGTGTTAAGAAAGGGTAGCTATTTTCCTGACAGGTGATATTGGGTGGTCACTCCATTTGCAAAGTAGAAGGCATCCAGGTTGTGACCCATGGACCACATCAGACCAGGATAGCTAGGAATAAGGCTCAACCCACTGACAGCATCACGTCACCAAGTCAAAGTTAGGAGCATCCTGGGTGTGATGTGTTGTGGGTGCTCATCCATGAACAGATGTGTGGATGTGTGGTTCTAACATTACCACATTCTACTTTTCCACATGGGTTTTTGGAGGCTACCTACCCAGGCAAAATAGCAGCATTCGTTAGGTCTTGCCAGGATGTTTTCCTATGATTCTTTCTGACATTTTCACTCTATTGTATAATTTTACCTCTGATTATTTAAATTTCACCAAGGATTTATATCTTATGGATCAAAAACCCATTACTCTCATATACATTATGTCCTAACTGATAAATTACCTCTGAACACCTCTGCCTACTCATTCTTAACTCTGTAATCAGATCAATTTCTTCTCCAACTGCTGCTTTTTGAGGATCCTCCCTCATCTTTCTGGGGCACCTTTATATTTCTGCTGTCTCCCTTTACCAAGAATGCTAATTCTCATACGCTAATGCAAGCAACAGCATTGGGCACAACAGACAACATGGGGTCAAGCCCATATGGCATTGATGGTTGAGCAGCTGAATCAAATATGGTATGTAAATATTATTTGACCTTTGCTTATTTAAGTAGTTCTATTATATTTATCCATTTGTGCATGCATGTGTGTATGCTTATGTATGTGTGTAAATGTGTGACACCCATATATGTGTAAGTCAGAGGACAAATTATGGAAGTGAGAACTCTTCTTCTGTCATGTGAGTCCCAGGGCTTGAACTCAGGTCATCAAGCTTGGTGGCAATGATCTTTAATAGCTGAGCAATCTCTCCGGACCTATTTGGCTTTCAAAAAGAGTGAGATTCTCTGGCATTCTACAACACAGATGAGCCTTAAGGAACTTATGCAAACTGAAGTAAGACACACACAAAAGGACAATTATAATATGTCCCTGCTTCTGTGTAATACCTAAAATAGTCATGAGTCATGTTCGTAGACACAGAATGTAAGATGATCACCACAAACTGGAAGAGAGAACGGAGCATTGTCATTCCTGAGTGGAGAGCTTCACTTTGAATAGTGGGAAATTGGAGGAGGGAGGGTGGGAACAGTAGCCCAACAAGATGCTTGTACTTAGTGTGTATTCAGAACTGTGGAACTGACGTGTCCACTGTAAACAGTGAAAAAGAAAGCAAGAGAAGAAAAGTTTATTCTCTTCTCCATCTCCAACTGCCCTTCCTCTGTTTCTTTCTCTCTTTTGTTTCCTACAGGAAGTCAAATTTCCCCACTAGAAGTCCAACTGAAAACTCCTCCTTCTACATCCTCCCCCACTTGAGCTCCCACCCTGCCATCTCAGCTTCCTGAGATGAATACGCTCTCAATTCCAAAACCTACTCTGGAGATCTTGCCTGCCTGACTCGTGCTTGTGACTTTCCACTGTCTCTTTCCCAGGCCAGGAACACCGGTCAGTTGACACCTCATTGGACCACTAAATAGCATCCCCATCCGTTGACTGTGTTCCCCCTGCAGTCAGCGCAGATCCTTTTACAGACATACTTTCCCGATAGTCTTCCTTTATCTGTTTTTTAAAAATCTGTTCATCTGCCTCTATCCCCTATAAGACCTTTAGATGCTACGAGACTTGGTACTGGGGCTGGTACTGGGGCTGTTTACTGAGGCTTCTTGACAGTGTACCAGAATCATGTTTAGGGCCAGCAACAGGGCTCAGCATGTAAAGCGCTTGCCACCGAGCCTAATGATGAGTTTAATCCCCAGATCGCATATGGGTGGAAAGGGAAATCCAGTTCCCACACATTGTCCTCTGACCTCTGCATGCACACTGTGTATGTATGCCCTACACATAGATATGCACATACAGGCATACAATAGATTTTAAAAATAAATATAGAGGAAATAAATGCACGTTTAAACTTGAACTTTCACTCCCTCTCCATTGACTCGCCAGTCCCAAGTCACTGTCTTCTCTGGTCCACTTCTCTAGCCAAGCCACATACCTCCATGACTCTCCACAGCCACCCCAGAGCAGCCTAATTCAGTTGCCTGCTTTGCTGTTGTCTTGCTGCTTTTTACTTCATCAACCAGGGTGGTCCTTTGAAGATGCCCCCTCACAGTCTGTCACTTCTGTTCAAAAGAACGGGGCAGCTCCACTGTATCCCCGTCACCCCTCTTCCAATCCTTCGTTTTTCTTACTAGTGTGCCCCTTGTTACTAAAGAATGCCCTCCCCTGGCTCCTGCACTCCACGCCAGGCTCCTCTCACTCCTTCTGCCCTGCTGCTCAATCCACATCCCATGAGAGTGAGTCTCAGCTCCAGCCACCCTTTTTACTGACCGGAAAGGACCATGCCTTCCCCACCTCACTGTCTCTGTGTGTGCTACTTCCACCACATCCAAGACTTTCCTTCTATTCTGCTTACTAAACATTCTAAATGTATATTCTCAGATAAATAGCATTTCTGCACCTGGACATGTTCTAGCTCATCAGGTCCCTGTCAGCATCTCTCCTAACATCCTCTCTAAGACGCTTCACAGCTTGGATTGTCCACTTACCCTTGCTTTATGAAAGCGCTCTCTCTTAGGACGGCATCTCCATGTGGTTAGTGGGTAGGTTTGTATCACGGACCACTATGGACCTATATCAAATGTTTATAAGAGTATCACATACATAGTGGGTGCATAATAAATATTTTATAGGAATAAGTGAAAGGAAGGAATGTAGAAAAGGGAGAGGGAAGAAAAAAGAGGAAGAAAGGAAGGAAGAAAGGGAAAGGAAAGGAAAGAAAAAAGAAAATGAGAAGAAAGTAAAGGAGGGAGAGACTGAAGTTTCACACAAAGCTGTTCCATGTAACCTCTGAAGAAGTGAGCAGGTTCAGCTGTTTGAAGCAAACTTATTCATGAAAATGTAAATTTGCACAAAGAATATGTTGAAAGGTGATTTTTCCACTTTACAAAATGATCCATCATGGGATTCTTTAAACAGACTACCTGGGTATACATAAAATAAAATTTTATTGATCGAAACCATGTGTGCTCAGAATTTTTCAGCCAAGAGTCTTTTATACAAAGCCAGGCTAACCTATAAGCAGTTTCCTTGAGGCACCCGGCCCTTAATGGCCAACTCTCAGATTTCTAAGGCAACAGATAGAGAAGCTGGGAGTGCAAGGACTGTCCCAAACCTCCAGCATGCACAGCAGCGATTCCAGCCAGTCCGGAGCCTCATGACTCTTCTCACAAAATAGCTAAAGGGCAGATGAACATCACATACTCTCCTCTCTGTGTCCCAGACAAGATGCTGTGAAATGGCCTCCCACAGGGATGCTGTAGAAAGGAAATAGCAAATTGATGCTTTCCTCCCCACTGCTCAAGGCTTGCTACCCCCTCTGCCACTGAAGAGTCATATGACTGCAGAGCTGGAAAGAGAAATCAGCATAGGTAAAATGCAGCTCACCTTTGTGGGTTTGGTTTCTTCATTTAGACAAGGTGGGGCACTTCTTGTGACCATTATTTCCTAATTCTGTCCCCAGACCAGCCACCCCATCCTCTGTGAATCAGGCGATCTAAAAACCTTCACTCAAGTGAGAGGATTGTTGCAACTATTTCTGCCTTTCATCTTCGGTAGAAAGCTTAAAGAGAATGGACTTTAAATGAAATATTTATAATAGTTGTGGAACTGGCTGGTTTAATGGGCAGTTCTTGATAAAAAAGAAAAGAAAAGAAAATACTTTGCAGAAGGTAAAACTAACAGTAAAACGTACTTTGTTGTGGTGGGAACCAACTGCCAGTTGAGTTAAATAGTTTAGATACCAAAGAAAAACTATGCCTGGGGTGTGGCGAGAACCATGAAGGTAAACAGGGACTAGATTACTTTTACCCTTCAAACACAAGGCTACTTTTATCTCAGAAAATGTGAAACCCCCACATTTTTAATAAAACACAGGATGTGGGTGGAGGGGAGCAAGCTTCTAGTTTTGGCAACATTCTGCTCTCTTTGACTTGCCAAGGCATCCTTTCTACCCCAGCTCCCCAAAGTTTTGAATTTTTCTGTCCAAATGTTATTATATTCAATAGCATCTCAACAGAAGAATTCTTTATCTACATGATGTACGAAGACACTAACTTCTCCTGTGAATTCATTTAGAGGAAGAATGATCCCTTAGCCTCTTCTGAATACTGTCTAGAAAGCTACAGAATCTATTCATGGAAATCTTATTTAGATGTCTCTTGCTCTGTAGGTTACAGTGAGGTCTTGAATATATCAGCAAATCTGAATTATATGTGAAAGTTGATGTTCTTATATTTTTGTCTGCATTTTTTTTTGCTTAGTTTCCTAGCTAGTTCTATAAATGATACCAGGTCTTACCTTCAGTGAAGAACAGGAATTGAGAAATGGAACAGAATAGTAAGAAAGAGGGGGATGAAAATGCAGAAAATAAGTCAGTGGAGGGCTGAACCACAAATGGGACATCTGTCTCACACCACCTCCATAATGTCAGGGAACATCGTGGAAGAGGAGGCAGAATGATTATAAGAGCTACAAGCTGAACAGGACAGGCATGAGCCAGCATCTTCTGAGAATAACTGGACCACTGAGCTCATGAGCTGACAGTTGTAGCTACATAAGACCTGAACAAAATCAAGACAGTTAATGTTCGAGTGTGAAGGGACAGGTGTCTGTAAGCCTGCAGCCTACCTGAGGACCTGACTCTACAGACAATTGATGGCTTCTAGGGGAGAAACAGTTTTCTGTACAAGTCATTTTTATTCTCCTGAGTGATTGTTGTCTCTGGGACTTACTGCCTCCATCTGCTAAGAACCAAGACTGGTTGACGTTTCTGCAGACTATCCCATGCTAGCAGCAGGCTTATTAACCTGAGCCATGAGCCTCCCAGGTGTGATGCTTAGTTACTCTTTGTTCACAACATCTTCCATGACTGAAACCAGTCCAAGAGGAATTCCAAAGAAAACATAAACAAGAGCTCATTTTGTGAATCTTTAAAAATTAATATTCTAGTTGGAGAGAATATAGACCCACCTTCAGATTTTATGCCACATCTCCACATAAAGAGATTCTGTCAAATCTCTCTGTGTGTGTATCAGGAGGGAAGGGAAGAGAGCTAACTCAAGCACAGCTAATTTGTAAGAGTTCTCAAGTTGTAAATAGGTAGATAGATGAATGGATGGGTGGATGGGTGGATGGATGAATAGATGGATACATGGACAGATGGTTAGATGGACAAGCAGACAAACAGATACTATATGGGAACAAACATAAATGGTTAAATTTGCTAGATTTAATACTTAAAGGGGAGATAAATACTTAAAGGTTTAAGAACCTATGTGCATCGTGGAGGGATTTCCTCTTGATCACTTCATCCACGTCACCTGTCACATTAAGGACAGGGTGGCCTAGTAATAGTTCAGCCACAGCCACAGCCTTATTTCATTTCAGATGTGCTGGTTTCGTTTTTCTACACATGCTGAGGAAATGTGATGCTTTGGTAATGCACCATGGTTGCTGCTATGTACGTGTAGCTACAGATGGAACAGATGTGCTAAGCACACTAACCTAGAGCAAGTTGGGAATTGGGGGCTGTATTGTAGGATAAATGTGACCTAGAAGGAAGAGAATAGCACATGGTGTAGACAAGTTCTAATCCCAGTCCTGGACAGAACCAGTGGGAATTGTATGTCAGTGCTCAGAAACACCCCCCACCGTGCCCCATTTCCCTTGGAGCTTTTGAGTCAAAGGAACACATTAAAATGAGACTTCAGTAAAGTCCTTTGTTACCTGTAATTACATAATCTCATGTATTTTACCTTAAAATGGAAATGGACTGCAGTTCTGGAAGGTCTCATTAAAAAATTGCTCAGTTTTTAGTTACAAATGAATGATAATCATTCTGCTTTTTTAATTCTTCATTGAATTAATAGTCAAAATTATTCACTTTTAATCACATAGTGTTATGCCTGATGCAAAATAAGCATGTGAATGAAAAAGAAGAAAGAAAGGAGCAAAAAGATTCAGCAACTGTGCTATTTTCCTGCTTTTGTAATCTTATTTTACTTCTGATTTCTGCCAGTGTTCCTGTGCTGTTTAGAATAAAGAATTGTAGCAGGCTGAGCACATGTCATCCGTATCTTACATTTGCCAAAGAAAAAGTGTGAGTTGTGAACTTTGTCCTTGCCTTCTAGATTTGGAAAGAAGAAAGATGATAAGGTCGGGAAGGCCGAGCAGAAAGGGACGCAGAAGTCTGAGCACCCAGGAGAAGAAGAGCTGGAAAGAATGAAAGAAGAAAGGGAGAGGTAAGGAAAGCTCAGAGCCCTCCCTTTACGGACCATGGAATCTGTGTTTGAGTTACCAACTTCCACTAATCAACAGACAGATTTTAGCTTAAGAAGCATACCAGAGAACTGGGACCTCCCTGACAAAGCAACCCACCTTGCTAGGGAAACTTTATCATATTTATGAGAAGAAATCATAGCTGCGTCTTCATCTTATCAGAACCTATAGTCCCATTCTATGTCTCTCCCAGTTCTGACTCCTTCGGTGCATATTTTCCCATGGCTTAAAGAATGACACTTTCCCCCTGCTAATCCAAAGGTCATTTTGATATTGATGTTTAGAACTCTCAAGTTCCCCTAGTCTGTTCCTCATTTTTGACAGCCTGCTACATGCCTTTCCTAATTATATTCTGCTAACTCCATTTGGGCCATGTAATTTGAGAGGTGCATGTCCCCTTGTCCTCCATTTGTCAAAAGCTACTGTCTTTTATTAGGCTATCAGCAAGCTGAAAACATGCTGCCCATGTGTGGAAGGGCTGGTTTCACACACAGCAGTAACGGCAGTTTGTGAGGGCTGAGTCCTCCTACTGGAGGAGCATCGTGTCCCATCAGGACAGGAGGTCCTTCACAGTCTTTGATGTTAACTCTGGTACTTCTCCCATACAGATGTGAAAATGTCCAATTTTAAAACATACAATTGAATACTCCTATGTCTCCTGAAAATTCTTTACCTTCGAAACAAAATAAAGCTTAGAGAAAGACTAAGATGAGGCAGGGCCAGATGTAATTTTGTATATTTGTGATTTCTCAGGAGAAGTCAAATGTATCTAGTTTTTCACTTGTTATTAGCTAAGTTTATCCTCATGAGTTTTGTCTCTTTAATTTTAGTGTCCATTCTTATATCTTATCACTGTAGCATATGTACTAAGGAAAAACATCTATTCATTATGTCTTCTAGCACACAGCAGTCTAAAGGACCTCTGTTAACCTTTTACCCCATCTTGCACACAGTTTTGATTGAGAAGGCTGACTTTACCAATAGAGGGGAGATGCTATTCTTTCTCATTTCTGAGAAGTTGATAAGCTCTGCTTCCAGGGTCACCAGAACAGTTAACAGAAAATCAGATGTTCTACACTGATGTTGACTATTCACCTGACAGAGCTCCCCTAAATTCAAGAAAGGTTCTCCTCATCATAGGCCATGATGCAGAAATCCTGCAGTGTAAATGTAATCCCAGCACAGACTTTAATGCGTGCACTAGTAGAGACATCTGTACTATGGGCCTGCATCATAGACCTTTGCGGGTCTCCTGACTTCATTTATTGAGACTGCCTCATCCTTGGGAATCTGAGTTGTTTTCAAGAATGCAGACTGGACATTTTTTGCAGTTCATTGCTTGCTTGAGACAGGGGGAGGGGGGACGGGTAAAATCTTCCAGTAGCGAGTGGACTGTGTGCCAGCTAGAAAATTGATAACTCATAAAATAAGGTGGGCTGTCTTTAAGCAAGAGTTCATTTCCTTTCTGGTTTTGCCTTTAGGAAGCAGGTGCCTGTGGGAGTTTTGTTCTTAAAAGCAAAGCTGTAAATTTGCCTCAGCTGACTATATAGGCTTCAGGTCCAATATTCTTAGAATATGTCTGGTGAAAATATTGAAAGGGCTGTACTATTAGCCTGCACTTAAGCCACCCTGCATACATGAACACATAAAACAAATCTAATATGGGTTTCCTACAGACAACCATGTCTCAATCAGGTGCTGAAGAAGTTGAAAGAGCTGATTTTAGGGTTGGTCGCTATAGAATTAATGGCAAAGGCATTTCAACACTCACAGATTGAGGACCACGGAGGTTGGAGGTGGAGACTGAACATGCGGTATTGTTCCCAACCCTGGAGTACTGGATTTTTGGCTGTCCATCATTCATAGGGAACCAATTTACAGCTCTCATGGATCTCAGCAAGTGTGCCACTCTTTATGGAGAGTTGCCATGGAGGAAAATTGAAAATAGAAAATATTGATAAATGTTATCATTGTCCCTCTTGCTTGATATAATCAAAATTTGTTTCCTTGAAATAAGTCAAACTATCTTATTGCTTACTAATTCTGTCATAGCTCTCATGCATATAATGGTTTTCCACTAGCCATTTTCAAAGAATTTAAAGCCATTAAACAAAGTGCATAGTGTGTAGCATTGGAGATAGCAGTTATCAGAACCAATTTTAAGCTTTCAGGAATTTTGTGAGCTAGTCTGGCCATTAGCTCTTTGAAATGAGTACACCAATATTATAAATTACTTTTAAAAATGGGTCTTTTTGAGAAACCAGTTTACTAACACACTATGAAAGTCTAAATTCCTTCCTTTACTATACAACCAAAAAGATATTACCAAAAATGCACACAGGAAAAAAATTAAAAATATATGGTTTAAACCATAAAATATGGCCTGTGGATCATGTGTCCAACTGAATCACTAGAAGTGTTTGCTAAAAATGAAGATCTCTGAGCCCCACCCCGCTCTGAAGAGTCCAAATCGTGGGAGCTGCCATCCAGGAATCATTGTTTATTCAATAGATAAAGCTGAGGTGACTCTTCAGTTTCCTCAAACTCAAGAAACACTGTTTTGGAGGAATAGGATGCAGCTGGAACATCAGGCCTTCCTATTTTATGAAAATGATACACAGAAATTCTCCCTATTAAGACTGAGTGGCCCAGACTACAGATATCATCACCTTTCTTCGTGAGCACTCTCTGAAGCATCCTACCTAGCTGATGGACTTCCATGGACGTGCGAAGAGTCTTTCTCAGCACACCCAGTCCAGGATAAGTCATAGGCTCTAGAGCTGTGGTTCTCAACCTTCCTAATGCTACAGCCCTTTAATACAGTCCCTTATGTTGTGGTGATCCACAACATTAAGTTATTTCATTGCTACTTCATGGCTGTAATTTTGATACTTTTATGAATAATAATGTAAATAGCTGTGTTTCTGGTGGTCTTAGGGGACCCCTGGGAAAGAGTCAGTCAATCCTCTAAAGGGTTATGACCTATAGATTGAAAACCACTGCTCTAGAATTATCGTCCTGTACAACAGGGTTAGGAAAAGGTCATAAACTCATGAAAAACATTTTGGAAAGTATAGAATAACTATACAATTCTATAACAATCCCATAGCTGTTATTAATAGTTTTGAATTCTGTTTTCTATGCCTATTTATCCTTTAGAAACTTGATATCCTTGCTTCAGAGATAGCATGGTTCTATTCTCACATCACGATCTTCCAATACTTCCCTGTGCCATTTGTGTTTTTAAAACATGTCATCTTGATCACTGCTGACTACTCTGTGTGATTAGCATACATATGTTATTTATCTTCCATTATTGAAGTTATTCTGCCTACATATTTTTTTACTGTTCCAGATAGTACCTTGTTAGCATCATTAGACACAAAGTCCTTATAGCTTACCTCTTGAATCACAGAATTCTTGGGGACGCGTCAATGACTTTAATCTATCTTTGTTCTAGTATTAATCTAACCTTTGTTCTAAACTTCAGGATGATATGATTCCCCCTCCACTTATTAGTCATATTATTTTCTTATTATTCATATCTTTTTATAAATTAGCCACTATCTAATTCCTGATATAGGAGTGATTAGTGCTTTATATGAACACTTTACCTATAACTATACCATGAAAATGTTAACAAAACCATAGAATAGAATAGCTCATAGACATACAGTCTGTAACACTAATTGTCAGTGGGAGAAGGAGGGAGTTTAGTGCATGCAGAGACATTTCTGACTGTCATTACTGCAAAAGGATGGGAGAGAGGTTTTACTGCCTTTTACTGGGTGGAGATCTCTAAACATCCTACAGTGTACAAGAATTTCTTCCCTGCAAGAATAAATTATTCAATCCAAATGTCAATAGTGCACGATTGAGATCCTTTCTAATCACAAGAATTTACAAAGAGTACGAGAAACTTCCCAAATATCAGTAATTAATTGAATTATCTCATAGTGTCCAGTGGACAATGCAGAGAAACACTCAGTTTGCCAGGTGACATGACTCTGGAAGGATTATTAGTTGTGTGAGAAATTGCGCCTAAACATTACCAATGAACATTGCATCTATATAAGCATGCAAGAATAGTTTTTCTTGAACATTTATTTTAATGCTGTCCTGCTGAGTACTAACATTAGTGATGGTGGCCTGCTGATCAGCCGTGAGTGCCAAGCATTGAAGAGGTTGACAAGTGTATGTGCTGGCAGAGGCATCTGGAACAATGGGGAGAATCAAACATAAAGAAGTTAATAGGAATAAATGTAAAGTCTTACATTCAGGCCCAGGAATGAGCTGTACAAACACAGGATGTGGAAGGTTTGACTTAATACCAAATATATGAAATTTTTGCCTGATGGTTTTAGTTGAGGGTAAGTGTAGCATGAGTCAACATGGGGATGCGCCTGCCAAAACATAATCCATTCTAGGCTGCATTACCGGAAGTTCGTGTACAAAATGAAGAAACAATAATTCCTATTTTACACGGCTCCCATCACACCTGGTATAGGCCAAGACTTTGTCTCGCGTAGAGAATGGGATACTCTGCACTGCAGTCTGCATTTCTGAAAAGCACTGGAGGACCTGGAGAGGCAGAGCTGGAACTTTAGCTGGCTTCAGATACAAGAGAAAATATATTTATTTACAACACCATTTTCATCCTATTCTACTTCATCTATTTGTCAACCTGTTATTTATTTACTTGAAGATACTAGTAGAGCATTCTCTTAAGAGAGGTGTTCTTCAGCTTATTAAAAAAGAAGCACCCTAAACATTAGAATACACTATGAAACAGTGAGTTTGTTGACACTTGAAATGTCTAATAAGAAGCCAATGACTAGGTTTAGAAAAGATTAGTTCATCAAGTAAATATTAGAATTTTATTAACCTCAATCACTGATTTATTCCTTCCATGTCTTAATTATATGCACACATATTCAAATTAATAAAATATCAGTTCTTGCAAATGAAATACACCGAGCCATATACCAACTAAAATAATTGCAAGCATCGTTGATGCTACATTTTCTTTATATGATCTCTAGGGTATCTTCCAGATGTTAGGCTCTGAGAAATATCCAAGTACAGAAGAATTCACACTGAACTTCTAGAGCAAGCTCTCCCGAACTTGCCAAAGCTCTGACTCATACAGTGTATATAACACTCTTCTGGGGTATGCAAGGCCAAGTTTCTCACTCATGATTGTGTAGTGGGATTTTCTCATCCCCTATTCGATTTCCTGAGTTTATGATGTGTCCCCTTTTGACCCAAGTCAAACGGTCCATGGCAATGAAACTCTGCATTAAATAAACTCATCATTTTTGTTCATGCTTCAGCGAAATGGGCCATAATAAAACATTAGTTTCAAAGGTCTTTATTCACTGCTAGATGATGAACTCAATATAATATGCAAAGATTATTTGTCCTGGCTAAATTAAATTAGCATTTCCTACACATTCAGATTATGTAAATTAGTATCATGAGCTGACAGCAAGATTGTTTTAACATGTCATTAATTTTAGTTGTTTAATTCCAAGAACTAAGTTTGTAATCTTTTCCAAAGTATGAATTGTGTAAAGTCTTAGGCCTATAATATAGTTAAATACTTGTCTTCTGAGTACCTGCTCAAGACAGGTAGAGAAAGGTTAGAGAAAAATACACACACACACACCCCCACACCACTCCCTTTTTACTTAGGATTATTATATTGAGTAACATATCTCCAATGACACCAAAGACTGATTTCCATTAAAGTCTCAGATTATTGACCCAGAAATGAAAAGTCACTAAGTGCAACCTCTTACTGAAACTAAAACAAAAAATAGTTAATAACATTAAAAAATAGTTATTTCAAGACACTCCATTCCATTTATACTACATCAAGGTTTGCTTTGCAGGGTGACCATTTGTCACATTAATTAAACCACATGTGTGGATCATATTAAATCCTGAGTGGATAACTGAAGAGACTGGGGGACCACAGTGTGTCCAGCTTCAGCACTGAGAAGCCTGAAAACATATGGGGCTCCTTCTCATCCACAGGCCTGGACAGAACGCCAGTGAGGGGGAAGCTAAGGTTGAGGAAAATTAATCGGTCTCGGTGTCTGAATTCAAGATTCTTGGTTTTCTTTCCTTTCGGAATGTCTTCCAAGAACTGCAGAGGCTTCTCCCTCATCTTATCGGCTGGGCTGCTTGTCTTCCCTTAGTTTGAATCAATACATTTGTTTTTGATATTTAGCAAACCAAGATTTAATTATGCAGCTGCAAATTCCCCCACATAAATGAAATGTATCTTAGAGATAGAAAAACATTCAGAAACCATTTTATAGTTTGAGAATTCAAGTGGGTGAAAATCTATTCCCAACCTCTTTGTATTTGATTTAATTATGGAGGACTTTTATGTTACTGGAAATTGAAATGAAAACCAGAATAAGAGTACAATTTTTCCAACATTTGTTCATGATTTTTTTTTTGTAAAAAGAAGATAGATGCACAGTATCTATCTTCTAGACAGAGAACGTATTACATTGTAAATTAATATTTTAGCTGTAACTCACATACTGGTTGCACTCTGAATCCCACATAGAGCAACAAATGAATTGACAGGATTTTATCATTATTCTACTCTAAAAAGAAGTACACGCTTTGTTAAAAAAACCAGAAGGTTGATTTCTTTAATTTGCCAAGTGACTCTTGATAATTAATTATTTACTGAACTTAATCTTTGGCACAATTTAAACTGTTGAAAACACCCATGTTTTGGCATGGTTACATACAAATGATTAATTCAGCATGGTTTGACTTGTCAATGAACACCCCTGTCTTTTGCAGTAGTATTTGCCGGGTCCCGTGGTTTGGGCAAAATAAAATGTTGGAATGATTCCCAGTTTTAATAGTCCCAATTTATTATTACCACTGAACCCTGATCAGATCATGGGCTGGATTAGATCCCAGTTTTTCAAAATACCTCAATTTATGATGCCTTTAGAATCCTGATTTTTTTTTTTTTAAACAAAAAAAAAAAGTGTATTTGAATGGGACTTTGGATGGCTAGAAAAGACCCAGTTGCTTACTTGTAGATTCTTATTAAACCATCCCACTCCATGGAAGTTATTAAAAACATTATTAGATAGCGTTTCTCAGGACGAAGTTGTGTTCTCCTTTTATGCTGACAGAAGGAAGTGATCAGGTTGCTGGTTTTCATAGTACTAAGCGTTTGCAGTGACTGGGGAGAGGTTTTGTTGTATGGTATTGATCACAGTTGTGCTGAGGTAGAGAGTGAAAACAGAGGCGACACACAGACAATGGTGGCGTGGGCACAACTCACAATCACCCTTTATTCAATGGCAGTCTGTCAGGATTATCCCGATTCTCAGGGGCAAAGTGTAAGACCCAGGGGCACCATGGATGGCTTGATGTAATATCTGTACTTTCATCTGATCACTATAACACATATCTTCTTAGAAATGCTGATGGTCACCAACAAAACTTGGCACATTACAGTATTCTTATAGACAAGTGATGGACACACCTACATCCACTTGCCATGCCAGCATTTTTTATGAGCCCAAATCCTTTTATGGAATTTGAATCAATGTTAGAAGTGCTGTATTAGCAACCACTTGTCAGCTGAGCTGCATTAATACATAGAATGAATCACGGGGCTGGCACACTTTCCAACAGTCATTTAGGGAGCGTCTATAAAGCACACCTCTTGAGCCTTGGTTTAAAGGAATGCTTCTGTATGAAAATACCCTGAAGTAGCTTAGCACGTTAGTATGTGCAATGGCAGCACTGTTGGAATCCATTCTAAAGAAGACTCTAACCTACTTGGAGCGATTCTCAGAAATGTTTAGAATATATGATCTAATTTTAAAAATGGGAAAAGATTCAGTTGATATAGGATATTGGTTTTAATATACACATATTAAATAAAATATATTTGCTGTTATCAGAAAACTAGTAACTCACTACATTGTATGTCAATAGAGAGTTCTGTTTTAGTGTAGATTGTGTCTAACAATAGAACATTTTCTGTGAAAGCTTTGGGGAGAGTAACTGATAGAAAGTTGTTTGAAGGCTAGAATTTACATCTAAGCATCCAATGTTATCTTTTTATGGTATAGAATAAACCACTTTTAGGGATTATTCATATTGTCCCCCTCACCCACCCAATTTCTTTCCATGAAATGAAATGGCAATAACAAGTATTTTGCTTGCGGAAAATGTTTTTTAATTGCTAAGATCTTTAGAAGAAAACTTTTTTCCAAAATTCAGAAATAAGTAAAAGGTTAATGATTCCAGAACATTTACTGTAGACCTATTTGGAACTGGACACTGTGGTGGTAAGCTTAATTTACTAAAAGTACTCTAAATATGCAGATGTACCAAATTTTTAGAGATCAAAGAACATTCTAGAATGCTGTCTCATCATCTTTTCTTATGTGGACACATTTTATACTGTATCCTGCTTTGGAAAGCCTCCATGACAACACATCCACTCTGCAAAGCAAGGCCAGGCATTGTTCACATCATTGGCAAGCTTTCCTAGTTGAAAGACTGTTCAGTGTATTGTCTCCCAGAGCCTGCCTCTCCACATCCCACCAGCACATCCGTTATCCAGAAACTATGACCTAGGCCTGAGATTATAGGAAGAAAATGATGATACACTCTGTCTACATTTCTTAAGAAACTTAAAATCTCAGGGTGCCCTCTACTTGGGGTGTTTCTACTTTCAAGGTGTCATAACACTTCCTAGTTGTCAGAGTTTGGACAGGTGCTGTTGGAATTTATGAAGTAGAAAGCAAGACACTTCTCACATCCTACAATGGGGAAGGAGGGCAGCCCTCGTCACCAAAAGTAATTATCCAGCCCAGGATGCCAGTTGTACCAAGGTTGAAAAGCCATATGGAAAATATATAGATAATATATAGATGCTTGATATAGAAGGAATATACTCTAGATATTTAAAACCCTGTTAGATAAATACATAATATACATATACCAATATAGACAGAAATATACTCCAGATACTTAAGACCCTGTTAGATAAAAACATAATATACATATACCAATATAGACAGAAATATACTCCAGATACTTAAGACCCTGTTAGATAAAAACATAATATACATATACCAGTATAGACAGAAATATACTGCAAATACTTAAGACCTCTGCAGTTGAACCTGAGAGTGTGTGTTTTGAAAGCACTTCCCAAGTGGTTTTTTGATTATAGCCACATTTCTAACCAAATCAACCTACCTATAGCCTAGAGGACACATATGGCCAAAAGGAAAGATTACGAGGCCCACGAGTGGGCAGGGCATTGGTGACAGACCTGACTCAGTCAGGTGCCATGCCACCAAACTGCCACAAGCTTTAAGAGTCTCATCTGTTAAGTGAGAAATCTGTCTCTCTGATTGTCAGGAAAATGAAAAGTAGTGTTTATGAAGCAAGCACCTGGTTCACTCTAGGCGCTTGGTGTTATTTCCCGACCTGCTTTGGGAATTAAAGCTCCCACTTACCCACTCAGTAGCCTTTGGAGCCTGGAATGCTCTGAGCCTCACCATCTGTGAAAGTTACTGAATTGGATCCTGTTACAATGAAGAAGGCCAACTTGAGTGCAGACTTCGCCCAGCTGGGAGTGATGCCAGATACTTCCATTCAAGAAGCATCACCTCATTTCTTATTGATCACCGGTTGCAGTGAGCTTGGCATAGGGGCAGCAGCACAGTAGCAAGGGAGTGTGGTCGGCAGCCAGAGCTTGGCAGCGCAAACAAATGCACGGTGAAGGGACACAAACGGTGAGAGTTACTGCCAGCTCCTCCAAGTTCACAGGGTGCGTAGCTGCAGGAAACACTTGTAACCACAGCCATTAAAGCCATAAACCCCTCACATTTGCATTTCTCTTATATGTGTTGCATTAAGAGGCAGTGGTTAGCTCTGGTCTGCTAACATTTTGGAACTAGTCTTTGGTGGAGACGGAATCCACATGATAGTGTGCCCCCCTTCCATTCTCTCTCACCCATCTGGCTTTGCCCTATACAATTTTACCATGCATTTAAAAGTGGCTTCAGAATAATTGTTTTAAAAAATAATAACCTGACCCCTTTTCCAGACTCAAAAATTCCTTTTGCTCTCTCCTTTGTGCCTCTGGCGTCTGAGAAATGAGAAGGATATACTCTCTGGTCTAGAGGGTCACTTCACTGACAGGTCACTTTTAAGGGACAGCAACAGTAATAACAGTGGGTTGTTTAGAAAAACATTTTATATCTGCGTGCTCCTGGAGGAACTTAACAACTATATAATTAATTGTCAAGTCATGGCTTTTTTGAGGGTTTTTTCCCCCCAAAATATATGAATGTTTGCCTGAACGGATGCCTGTGTACCATGTGCATACATGCCCAAAGAGCCAGAAGGCACCAGATCCACTGTGACTGGAGTTACAGATGGCCCTGAGCTGTCACATAGGTGCTGGGAATTAAACCCAGGTCCTCTGGAAGAGCATCCAGTGATCACCCACTAAGCCATCTCTGCAGCCCCAAATCATAATTTCTTAAAACAGAGATATAGATTAAGGTGACTAGGTCCGCAATAATGGTTAAGGGTCCCTTAGCAGAAATGTTTGGGTCCAGATGTGTTTCAGATGCTGAAGTTCTCTTGGTTTTGGACTATCATACAGACATTACCAGTTAAGCATTCCTCGTCTACAAATATGAAATGCTCCAAAATTAAAAAAGTTATGAACATCATGTGAGTCTACAAAAACAGTTTGGATTTGAGAACACTTTGGATTTTACCTTAGATATTTTCCACCTGTTATGAGTGACCAAAGTCACTCCTTCCCCTAAACTTTCAATGGCTGCCTAATGAAACAGTCCAACCACCTTGGCTTGATGCGTCAGTGATGGCATCCTGACTTCATAATCAAAATTTCTATTCCTGAACCATGTAAGTTTATGTTTCTTGATATTTTATGGCCCCAAGAAAGCCAAATCCTTCCTTCCTCCCTCCCTCTGTCCCTCCTTCTTTCCTCCCTTCTCCCTCCTGCCTCTCACTCTCCTTCCCCCCTTCACATCTTTCTTTCTGAAGTAACAAGCAAAGGATGAGAAAGTTTCAGAAAAATATGTATTTTTGCAATTGGTGCAATTGCAGTTGGTGTAGGGAAGAGGCAGGCTTAGAACCCAGACCATCTGAGGCTGGTGCTCATTGTCATTCAAGGCAAGCTCATGGCTCATGGAGCGCTCCATTCTGGGAAGTCCTTTTAGGATGGCGCCTAATCATCATAGCGTTACTGGGCTTCAGAGTTCTATGAAATTCATGTGATTTAGCACCTAGAACTGTGCTTCAGCTTTGCACTCAGTTGGCACACATTGTCATTACCAATGTTGCCTCTTCTGTGTGTGTTTGTAATTTCAAGGGTACCTTGTCTATCATAGAGTTCAGTTGTCCTGGGGTCAGGACCATATCAGACTCATTCTTTTATTTCTGTCACTATTCAATACGCTGTACTTCACAGGATACGCAATAAATAGTTGTTACCAAATGGATGGATGGATGGAGGGATGGAGGGATGGATGGAGGGATGGATGGATGGATGGATGAAAAAATATAAAACCATCCTGTTACTCTAACTTTAATTTTATTTTTCAAGTGAATAATTGATTGTAAGGAGCTCAGATACAGAATAGGCTGAACAAATGTTAGACAAAGCCATCTAGTTTAGGGAAATAAGACTTTGCAGAGGCTATGAAATGTCCAGAAATGCAACTTCTTTTGTAGTTAGTAGTAGGTCAGTGAAACTAAATTAGTGAAGCATAGTAGCCAGTCTATTAGGACTGTCTATTGCTAAACCAAATCCTCAAAGACAAGACCAGAAAAAATGAATGAAATCCATCTACTTTATAAACTAGTAAAATGCTATAGGATCACAGAGCCATCTTTGTGGCTTTGTTCTGTTGGTCTGCTTTGTTTTGGTTTTTGTTTGTTTAAACTGGATTCTCAACCCCATCCTCTTTCACTTGCTTAGAGACATCCAGTTAATACTTCTTTCAGGAATAGTCATTTCAATATTTTGAAGTGAAATACTGTCTTTGAATGTGATGGTGTGGAGAGAAAGAGAAACATTGTCCTTGGCTTAATCTCTGTCAAAGAAGGATCTCATCGTGGTATATCTGGAGCTGAACCAGTCTGGATTCATGGTAACAGTGAGCAAGCATGAATAACTGTGACAGCAGTGGAGTAACCACGTCCCATCGAGCTGCTCTCAGGGAGGCAGGAGTAACCACGTCCCATCGAGCTGCTCTCAGGGAGGCAGTACTACAGAGCTCCAAGCAAACACGGTAGACAATATTTGTGCAGAAGTAGAGTCTTTATCTTCTAAATTATTCCTTATATCCTTTCCTGCAAATTGCAAGCCCTAGCTGCCTTAAAAATAGAAAACTATATCGGAATTTTAATGTTACTCATATAATTTTAAAAATACATGAAATACTAATAATCATGGGATATAGTAGCCATGTAGTAAAATACATTGCTAAAAATCTTGCCTATTTTTGAAACCATGTTGTTCTGCTTAGAAATTGCACCAACTTAGCACCGGTTTTAAAAAGCAAATAGACGAGTTGATGAGAACTAGCTTAGACAAATCATATTTAAAATAATAATGAATTCCATTATTGACAGAATCAACAGCTAATTAAAAATACTATCAGGGAAGATGTAAAAGATGGAAAATTTCCAATACAGATTGACACCAAGGCCACTGACATAATTGATATTTGCTCAATACCTAAGATGCTTTGCAATCTCTAATTGAAGCTGGGATAGCCAGAGAAACTTCCAAGTATGCGCTCTCTCTCTCTCTCTCTCTCTTTCTCTCTCTCTCTCTCTCTCTCTCTCTCTCTCTCTCTCTCTCTCTCACACACACACACACACACACACACTTATATATTTTCAGAAACACATAGACATAAATATATGATATTTTTGGAACAAATCATGCATCTTTTCAAGAAAGTGTATGTTTTCAGCTGAACAACCATCAGAGATATTTTAATGGGCTGACTTTGAGAATAAAGCCCACGGCATCGTGATTCTGTATGATGTCATTCATGTGTTTTGATCTGGCTGTACTGGGTGCAATAAAGTCAAGATGGATAATTTATGAGTTGGACATTCAAATTTCAGAGTTTCATTTTGTTATAAATGTATATTGAAAAAGGATATGCAATAGTCAGATGATTAAATATTCTGCCTTTTAAAGAAAAGGAACATACCTTTAATGAAATGTGTCATTATTATGGTTTACTACTTTTGATAGTATTAAAAACAAAATAATTGTATACCTATACAAGATATTTTTAAATATAACAAAGTAATTTTTCCAGTTCTAACAATCAGTTGTATTGCCAAAAAGTATAAATTTGCCCAAGGAGTTTCAAAGGATGGACAAGCATAGCCTGACAGAGAAATGTATAATGTAAAAACAAGGTCGTTTTACAAAATAAATCACACAGAATTGAGTCTTTAAATATTGAGAAAACACAATTTTTCATCTTTCCATCAAACAAACTTCAGAGCCAACAAAACAAGAGTTTATACTAAATCACACCTTACCTAAAATGTGAACGTAACACAAGATAAAAATAGATGCCCCAGTAGGTTCTATAGACTCTTTTCTGCCATCACAGCTCTTGGGAGGCAGAAACAGGAAGATCATAGGCTTGTCAACAGCCTGAGCCATATAACAAGACTTTGTTTGGAAAAAAAGAAAGTCAAATACCATTTGTGATCAGTTCATACCACATAATGAAATAAGTAAAAAGAAATAAATATAATATAATAAAGGTGATCATGTGACCCTCATTGCTAATTTCAGACATCTACATGCATGCTGTTCTTATTCAAATAAGTTTGAGATTCTCTGAGTTCAGAAAATGTATTTTTTTTAAAGTGAAATGAAAAACAAATATACAATGGAATAATCAGAAATTTAAAGTCTCAAAGAATTGTGTAATATGTTTTAGCACATCGGAATCAGGCAGGGGCTGTAAGGGAAACACGCGTGATGTTTTATGCCTTTACCAGAGCATTTGAAAACATATAACATCATGGTCATGACTATGATTATATTTAAACCTTCATTTTACATTGCCTGCTGAGCAGGAATTTCTAATGAAGGGACATGAGGAACTGTTTCAAGCAAACCCTAAGAAGTTATTATATTTTAGTTTAGTATGATATTCTGAGGACATCATTTTAGTCTGAAGAGCTCTTGACTCTGGAAGTCTTTCTTTTTGTAAGAATATTTTTTCACGCTGAGGCCATGAGTGTGGTGGATGAGCATCCGGCATGGAAGCAAATTTGGTAATAGTCTGAAGTCAGCACAGCAGGCTGGCTCAGACACTTAAGGCAGTACACTAAGGAAGGTAATATATGAACCTTGTGTGGATTACAAAATTGGTTAAGTACTCACTGAGGTGCAAATATTGTAAAGGATGCTTAGGAATCAAGTTTGGTTTATTCTGCTTGTATTGATGCTTAAGGAAGAGTTTAAGTAACCCAAAACAATATCTCCAACCCTAGATGAATTTCATTTTCTAAATTATTTTTTTGCTGCATACATGCATACATTTATTTATTGGTTTGATTATTTCTTTGTTTATTTTGGGCATGCATGCGCATGTACAACATGACATGTGCATGCCATTGCACATGTGTGGCAGGTTCGTTCTCTCCACATCCCATGTGGGTCCCAGGAGTCACATTCACGTCATCAGACTTGGCAGCCAGGGTATTCGCCTGTGGAGCCCTCTCAGTGGCCCCTAAGTGAACGCCTAAACATGCACATCTAGACAAAGACCTTCAAGATGAAGGAATAAGTGAGACCTTACTTATTCTCTGGGTCTGTCTGAGAAGAGAAGAAGGTCATGCGAGTGACTATCTTCAGATGCTGAAGGTGGGGTGTGGGCGGATGGTTTATGGCCTGCGTCTCTTTGCACTTTTCCTGGCATAGTTCCCTGCCTGGCTCCAACGGGCTGAACCCTTGCTTGGAGGATCATCCCAGCCTCTCTCACCTTTTGCTGTAGTGCAAGAGTGTTTCTAAATCTGCCATGTGCAGAGCAGTTCCGAGTGCCATTCTTGCACGGGCCGTCTCTGGGAGCTTACTGTCTCCTGAGGCGTCATGCTGGGGAGTGACTCTGTGTTCATTTCAGTGTAGCAAGCCATGCTTTGATACCATCATGCATTCTCTTGTTCTCCTAAAGCCCCCTTCCTTTCTCTTGTTTATTTTTGCTTTTGCATTTCTCATTGGCAAGATTATCTTTATTTTGCCATTTCTGGTGAATCGCTCACAGTTTATTTCTAAAAGCATGTAAGAAAGATTTGAAGTTGAGAGTATGGCTCAGTGATGGAACAAGGCCCCATTTTCAGTATCTAACAGTGAGAAGGAAAGAGGGAAGATGGGGAAGAAGGGAGGGGGAAGGAAGAGGAGACAGAGAAGGGGAAGGAAGGGAGGCAGGGAGGGAAGAAAGAAGGAAATAAAATTATTTTTTAAAAAATCAGTATTTTGGTCTTTTGGAGAACTAATATATATAGTTTAGGTCCCCGAAAATTTTTTACCCTAGGCCATTTTATCAGGATTTTAAATTGAAGGTTAAACTGAAGTTAAATATAAAATAATTAAAGACCAAGGATTTTAATAGATGATTTCCTGCTATGAATCACTTGCAATTTTTATGTTTTTTTTTTTTTTTTTT
>CM052709.1:54361907-54412460 GCA_028551405.1 Uromys caudimaculatus
AAAAAAAAAAAAAAAAAAAAAAAAATATATATATATATATACATATATATATATATACATATACATATACATATATACATATGTGTGTGTGTGTGTGTGTGTGTGTGTGTGTGTGTGTGTGTGTGTGTGTGTGTATTCAGTGAGTTCCATTAAGGCAAGTTAAAGGATTAATATATTTTAGAAAGATCTGCAGCCAAGAGATTCAAACCAAAAGCATTTACTGCTTTACTCGCTATCAAGCAGAAAATTCAATTAAGCACCCCACACCTGGTCCCCTGAGCATTCTGGCCAACTCAGGCTGTGTAGCATTTATTAAAAGTATCTGTGCTCTGCCTAAGGTTCTAAGTAAAACTGTGAAGGAGATGAAAGAAGCTTGTATACACTTTCAGGAGGGACTGGTCGTGTGGGCATGTGAAGCCTGCCTGCGTGAGTGTCTCTCTTACTGCTCCCTCCCTTTACCTGCAGCAGACCCGTGTGGTGGCTTTTGTCCCTGTCAACAACTGGAACTAATGTGCCAGAGCACACTTAGAATGGTTTTTATTGTGTTTCAGTTTATGTAGCCGTCTCCCTCTGAGTTCGGTGCTGTTATAGTTTTCACTTACGAATGAGAAAGGCTACATGATTTGCTAATGGACATAAAATTAGAAGGGAGCTTGTTTCCGTACTGTCTGACAGCCTTAGCCCATCCTGTCTCGCCATTTCTGAAGCAGCAGGTTTTGCATATCTGTCTGCAGCTGTGGTCTCCTCTGCAGAAAGCTGGGCTTCAGCAGCACTGCTTGGGTGAGGATGGTGCCTCCCATGAAGACCTTAAAGCAGAAATATAAATGTAAATTTTGCTCATTAAAACCATAATTAATTTATTGAAAGTGAATTGTTATTATTTCAGGGACGAATGCATATCAGAATATGCTGATTATTTTAATGAACCAAGAGCCTCTTCTGGGATCCTTCTAGGGCATTATTTGCAAGCAGGTCACTGCAGATTTTCTGAGGGGGGAATAAAAGAATTGCTGCTCATTTTCAAGTTTTGCTTTATTAAAAATGCAAAGAGAAATACGTGCTGTATAATGTATTTTGGAGGGAGGCTAAGTAGACATCTTTGTTTAGAAAATGGCCTGACAGCCTCTCTTAAACCCACAGTTCCCCCCCAGAGTTGTGGCTTCTGGTGTCACAGACATGAGCATCAGAGGTAGCTTGTGTAGCTGTGGTACCAGTCATGGCCTCACTGCAGCTGTTAGGATTACTATGGAATGTTCATGTAGTCCTTCCTCGTATCTTGTCTTCAAAGTCAGTAGTGCTGGTCTTGAGGGAAGGTATCCTCCAGGCCAGTTCCTTCTGCTGGCTCTGTCTCCCTGCCGTTTAGCTGGCCTCCTGTGTTTCTTTCTGCTTGTATTCCCCTTCTCTGTTTTGGAACTACATCTCCAGTCTCTTCTTGATCTGCTGGATCAGACTCATCTTCCCTCAGTTCCCATGACTGCCTTCCAGGCACTGTGCTACATTTAGACATTCTATCAAGAGATAAGGTAAATGACGCCCCTGCTTACATGGTAAGAAAGAGAAATCAAGTACAGATGCATAATGTGGGTAAATAGAGCCACGTGACTGGAAGCAATGGGACTTGGTGTGGTGTCTGCCACAAAGAGACTCAGATTCACTCTCAATATAACAGTCACAAAAGGGGTGGAGGCAACAGTAAGTACTCACCAGGCTTGGGCCAAGGAGGCTATTTGAGTGGCGCTTAATAATTAAGTAAAGGAGTAATGTTAACTGAAGTCACAGAGGAGACAAGTGGCTGTATAAGTCATAGCAAGGAGCTTAGATCTTATGTAAGTGATGGAGAAAGACCACAAGTTTTTTAAGCAGAGCAGTACTTAATAAGAGATTCACTCTAGCTGCTATTTAAACAATGAGTGCTCCTTGAATTGAGAGAGCTAACCACACATCTCTTCTTCCCTTTAAAACATGTGTGTCTTTACTGATACTAGGTCTGACCTAAATGAGCTCTAAATCTCAGGTAGGGATTAAAGGGATGGGGGGAAGCAAAGGATGTTTACCTACATCTTAAAATCCAGACCTTTGCAGATCACACTAATAACCACAATAAACAGTGCCAGGCCTTTCTTCACCCAACACTTGACAGACACATTTGCAATTTAGAGTTCTAGGAAGAGGTAAACCCACCCTTTTCTAGTAGTAAGAGATATCCTGTGTTAGATACAACAAAATCTAACCAAGGACCACATTATATACTAAAGGATGAAGGAAGCAGCTTGTTTGGGATTTGATTTGTGCTTAAATAGGAATTCGCATGTCCACTATGGGTCTCTGCCAACAGTTAGGTTTTTTAATGGTCAATAAAGAGCCAGAGGCCAATGGCTAGTCAGGGGGACAGAGGTGTGATTTTTAGGATTCCCCAGAAAGAAACACAGGAGAGGGAGAGAAGGTATTCTACCATGAGAGAAGCATAGGATGGACCAGGCTGTAAAGGAGCAGGAGGGCGGGACGGTGCAAAGTGAAAGTGGCCCCATGGGAGGGTGCCCAGAAGGAAACAGGGCAGCAAAGATAAAATACAGATTTAGAAAGTGTTAACTCAGGAACACTGGAGGGGAGTATGTGCTAGTGCAGGAACCACTGAGCTAGTCAAGGCAGATTAAATATAAAGGTTGAATGTGTGTGTCTTTCATTTGTGAATCCAGAGCTCTTAGTCAGGTGCAGAGCCGCGCATGCCCACTGGGAGTATAGAGCAACCCTTTAAATATTTACGGTAAGAGCAGCTGAGTAGAGGAACTCTAGATAGGCAGAACTGAGAACCAGCACCCAAAACCATCTACCTAGCACACCATCACATGGACTTGTATATAAATCAGAAATTAGATCTCCTGTATAAATATCCGCTATGACCACCCGAATACCAAAACAGCCATGCTGTAATTCTCAATATCAATGCATGTACTATAAGGTCTTTTACAAAGCCTTCTTTACACCCCATACATTCCAGTGGAGGATATTTTTCCTTCACAGTCATTGGAAATGAATGGGCTCATTCCTTGTTTCCTAATTGCCAGTCAACTCTCTGGTAGAGCTCTGAGCAGCAGGCAGTGTCTGGATTAACTTGTTAGACTGTCTCTAGTGGGGGACACTGGTGATGTAAGAGGCTGTTGGCTTTCTCAGTGACCTATCCTCAGTATATGCATGTATCACCAAGAAGGAAATTCAATGGTTGGGCTGCCCATTTAAGCTTAGACCCCTCTTAACAGAGACTCTGTCATTATCTTGTCAGAAGTAGTTTATGAACTTGATGGCAGACCCACTTCTTCTCCCATCTGACACTGTTCCCTGTCCTCTCCAGCGAGGCTAACACAATTCCCAACATAGTAAACACTCAATAAGGACTAGACTTAGCAAAATGGGTTAATGCACCGTATGTTTATGGAGTGTGCCAGTATAGTTTCTCAAGGACAAAAATCACTTCAAATGACAATTTCTAAGAAGAGCCACAGAAAATATTGTAGTTGAATAAAATATTTTTCTCACCTATTTAAAATCTCCTGCATAAATAGGACAGAAGGGAAAAAGACTATACACCCTGTTTCTTTTCACACTTCCTGCAGAGCAGAAAGACTGGCTTTTCTTAAGGAGGTGCCCTTGACCTGGGAACTGGGTGCACATGTCAGATGATGAGAGTCTGGATCTTTACCCACTTGGCTATTGGCAAGTTGTATATCTGAAGCAGGCTTGCAAGCCATGTGCTACCTCACAGGGAACAGAAGAGCATACGCTGGGTGGATGACCACATTCTCTATGCTTCAGCACATTTTTGCATGAGTAAGCATTTAGCCACAAAGGTCAGAACATGGCCATGAGAGCACCCACCAGGTGTGAAATTCCAGGTGACAAAATAGAAGGAAAGGAAGGCTTACAGAGAAAGGAGAGGATATGAAGCCAGTTTCCTCTTATTCTCTGTACTGTTCCTGTTTCCTTTCCAGGAAGTTTGTGTAGACCTCAGTATCCCGGACAGTCAACATGAGGGGTTTATCTTCATTCTTTTCTATATGATGGCATTACCACCATGTCAAAGGTCACTCATTTGTTTTTCAAATAGAACCCTTGGCAGTCCCCAGGACTAAAAAGTGCTATGCTCCAGAAAAATGTAATATAAACGAAAAGAAACACCTTATTTTTCCTGCTGCTTCTCAGAGTGCTACAAATAGAGGCCACACACAAATGGGGAGATTATGAAGAATGGAGACCATTTCTTGCCACACACAAATGTCAATGACAATAAGAATAAACCACATCAACAAGTTATGAATTTTCTTCAACCAGCTGAGCTTGCTCAAGGGCAGGTTCTTATAGCTCTTTCTTCAGTGTTGCTTCGGCCAGCAGCCTGGGAGCGTCTTTTAATGTCATCAGTGCTTAATGATAGCATTTGTGGGGGCACTATCTATAGGATTTCTATAAGGGAAGCATGCATTATTAGAGAATCTTATAAGAAGACTGCAGGCTGTTTCTCTCTACCCCCACCCCTCTTTGGGCCTAATTTTCCAAGGAAAGCTAAAGATGTTTACTAAGCATTTCTGGGAAATTTATCCACATTATGAGAATACAAATTACAGGAACTCGATGCATTAGCAATGGCGAAAGTTTAATGGGTCTGGGAAAGGTATAAATTTAGGGAAAATGTAAATTGCAGTAACAGTAACGAGAGAGCCATCACCGCATGGCAGTTCTCTTGAGGTTGCAGTATTTAGTAGCCGTATGAAGCAGTAAAGAATCTTGCCATTTGACACTGAAAAAAAAAAAGATAACTGTTGGAAATTGTCAATGACTATCCATGATTGTAGAATATGCAATCAGCTCTATCAAATAGATAACAACATTCCCCATGGGAAATTTGGCTGGGCCATCTGGGATATAGAAATCCTTTCGGTTATTTCAGCTGGGCAAAGAACCAGCTAAACAACCTAGATCCTTGTGAGTTAGAATGTTTTCAGGTCATGTCTGACTTGATAGCTTCTGAAACTTTTGTCTTGCCTGATTTCATGACCATTTCACAACTGGGAAAGTCGTGGGTATGTCCGAAACTTTGTGAGCTTTGGGAACCCTGGGATATTTCAAGAATAATAGCTGGAGCTGACATCATGTGATATCAGTGGCCCTTGGGGCGAAAGCTTGAGGACCCGAGCTTGAATCCCTAGAACGGACTAAAGTCAGACATGGCCGTGCACATACCTGCAGCCCCAGCAGTGCGGGGGACAGACAGGAGGACAGCTGATGCTTGCTAGCCACTAAACTAGCTCCAGGTTCAGCGAAGGGCTCTGTTTCAAATGAATGAAGATGCACAGTGATAGAGAAGCACTGCTACCCTCTGGCCTTTCTCCATGCAGGTACATGCACATAGGCCTTCTCCCTCCCCCACTAGATTTCACAAAGCAGGAATAACTCAATGTGTTGTTTGTGTGTGCCAAGGGAAACCATGACGAAAAGATCTGTGTATGAGATTCTGTTAACTGTGTCAATTAATTTGCATTTCAGTATTATAGAAACATTAGGTGGCTTTACAGAAATTTATTTATTTATTTATTTATTATAAGAAGAGTAATCAATTGTCCCATCAATTGAGGTATTTCACTATATTGAGTCTGGTTTAGGCTAACAAGAGAAATGAATGGTACAAAAGGAGATGGTTTGGAAAATAATTGTAGAGGGCCTGGTAGGGCTAAGAAAACAGTGAACACGTTAAAGCAGCTTTGTACAAAAGACAAAACATTGATCACAAAGACTGTATTTTCTGGTCAGGATAATAATAATTTTAATAATAATCAAAAGCTGCAATTCTTGACCAGTGTATAGCTTGCAGCTTTAAAATCATATTGATAAGGAAAAGCTAAAGAAACCTGGCCTGTTCTCTGGAAGAAAAGATAATTGTAGCAACCTAATTGCAGCCTCTATTGTGAGAGCAGAATGATACCAAGCAAATAATCCCCACTGTCAAAAGAGAAAGCAGTGCAGCAGGTACTTTATAGTTTCTTTTCATGGCACTGCTGCTTGCCCCTGTCCCTCCCCTGAAACCTTTTCCTGACCTCTAGTTCTGTGATCACTGTAGGTAGCAAGCCGGCTTGACTCCTCTCTACTCCTCTCCACTCATTTGTTTACAATAGCAGCAAAGAAAATGTCACCCCTAAAACTCCCTAGCACTGGTCAGACAGTCAAATCTACACCTCAGGACCTTAACCAGGAATAGTTTGAAATTACTGAAGTTCTATGAAGGTATAGAAGAGCAAGTATGAACGACGGATATCGTTCAGTGATGTTTTAGCCGAAGTCATAAAAGGCAAATGGGAGACACAGAAAAGAAAAAAAAATAAGGGACTTGGATCACAATGTATTCATATCACTATTATACAAAGCTCTTTGAAAAATCAAAAGGGAAAATGCCCAGTAATCTGATGGAAAAATCAGCCAACGATACGGACAGCTCACGGAAGAGGAAATGAAAATGGCCCCTAAATATATGAAAAGATACTCAGCATCACATAATAAGAGTCAGGCTAATTAAAACCTCATGAAAACGTGACTTCTCACCTAGCTTATCAAATTTCACAGAGTTCGACAATGCACTCTGATGATGAGACCAGAGAAGCAGGTGGCAATGCAAAACAGAGTCCTGTGGAAGGAAAGTTACTGCAATCTAGAAGAAAGTATATGTGTGTTATGCTTTAACCAGCAATCCTTCTATGACCTCGCCCCAGAGCTGCGGGAGGAAACCACAGACCGGCTGTAGCACAGGCTTTTCCCTCGCGGCATCATTTGCTCAGGCGGACTTATTGCCGTGGCGCTTGACCTTGATGCTCTGCAAATATTGCATTTTTACTTTACAAACTGAAGTTTGGTGGCAACCTGGGTAGAGCAAGTATGCTGGTAGCATTTGCTAACAGTTCTGTGCCCATTAGCATTTTTAGCAAGGAGGATTTTTAGAGAAAATGCTACTGTACACACAGTAGACTACATCACAGTATAAACATAGCTTTTATATGCACTGGAAAGCAAGAGACTTCATGAGTCACTTTATGCAGATTTTTTTTTTTTTTTTTTTTACTTTATTGCTGTGGTCAGAAAATGAACCCACAATATCTCTGAGGTATGTCTGTACTAGCAAAAACACTACAGATACCCACATAACCAAGATTATATGACTCATTAAATAAGCAAAATCATAGTCACATGGTGGACTATTATGAAGTTTTTGTTTTAAAGAAACAAATGTCTGCTGGCTCAAATGAAGTACTCTCCCGAACATCTATTAAAAAAAAACCCAAAGTGTAGAAATGCATTGTATCCCAGCTTTTGCATAACAAAGGCAGGATATAAATATATAAACGTGACTGTTTAAAACACAAGTATAGTTACATTATTCTGGATAGACAAGATAGATAATGACAGCTGCATAATTTATTTTGTTCTTTTTTAATTTAGAAAAATAATACATTTAAGGCTCAGAAGATGGTTCAGAGGGGACAGTGTTTGCTGTACAAACACGAGGACGTAAGTTCAGATCCTCTGCACCCAAGTAAAAGCCTGACCTGGCAGCATGCATCTGTATCCTCAGCACTATCATGGCAAGGGGTGGGAGTCCAGAGGCAGGCTGACCTCCGCGGCTCAGTGTTCTACCTAGGTGTGGAGAGGCAGGCTGATCTCTGTGGCTCAGTGTTCTACCTAGGGGTGGAGAGGCAGGCTGATCTCTGTGACTCAGTGTTCTACCTAGGGGTGGAGAGGCAGGCTGATCTCTGCAGCTCAGTGTTCTACCTAGGTGTGGAGAAGCAGGCTGATCTCTGTGGCTCAGTGTTCTACCTAGGGGTGGAGAGGCAGGCTGATCTCCACGGCTCAGTGTTCGACCATTCTAAATAGTCAATGAGCTCCACATTCAACAAGAGACCAGGACTGAGAAAATAAGGTGAACAGGACATGGAGGGGTATGCCAGCACTTAGGAGACAGGCAAGTGTTCTGAGTTCAGGATCAGTCTGGTCTACATAGTGACTTCCAGGACAGCCAGAGGTATGTGGTAAGACTCTGTCTCAGAAGTGGAGTATGATAAAAGATACTCAATATCATCTTCCATGCACCTACACACACACACACACACACACACACACACACACACACACACACACACAGAATAAACATATACGTATGTTTTACATATTTAGCAATAAAAGTCAAAGGAAAAGAAAAAATAATCTCCTAAAACTTAAAAGCAAGCCAAGTTGAATAACATAACTGAAACAAATTGGTTGCATAACCAACAAGAAAAGTAATTGAGTGATCCTAGAAACAGTTTTGACTGTACATGGCATGATAGGCTAACAGAAAATAGGGCCAAGATAACACCGTAAGTTTTAATGGCCTAATGGTAACTGCTATGGTCTAAATGTTTGGGCACATACCCCTAACCCAACAACATTCATATACTGAAACCTAATTGCTTATCTGATGTTAATAGGGGTGGGACTCTGAGGAGATGATTGTGTAATAAGGGAAAAAACATTAAAAATTACATCAGTCCTCTTAGAAGAAACACTAAAGCTGCCTTGCCTTTTCTGTAAGACGTGGAACACAGTAAGAGGCCAGGAGTCTACATCTGCAAACAGGAGCCTCCCTGACCCTGCTAGCACCCAGATCTCCAATGAAAACCCACAGACTTATGGGAATTATGTTTCTGTTATTGAGAAGCCAGCCCTTCTAACACTGTAATGTTAGATTGAGACAATGATGTGTTATTATTTTAAACTATATATCTATTTAAAATTGCCTATATTATACTACAAATATAATTTTATCATTATAAAGAATAAAGATGTTTTGTTTTAAAGAGAATGTGTAGATATTCATTTACAATTAATATTTCTGCACTGTTAATTTTAGATCAGAATTATCAGCTCAAATATGAAGATTTTTCAAAACTGTGTGCTTCCAGACACAGTGGAAATCAGTACAAAGATGCCTCACAAAACTAAAGATAGATTGATCATATGATCAAGTTATATCCCACTCTTGGGTCTACACTCACAGGGATCTAAGTCAGCACACCACAGAGAGATACTTGCAAATACATATTTATAGCAGAACTACTCACAAAAACTAAGCAATGGAACTGGCTTAGATGTGCACCACCAGATGAATGCATAAAGTATGCCATGTATACATAATGGATGTTTACAGTCATATGAAAGCATGTCACTTGCAAGGAAATAGATTGAAGTGGAGATAATCATGTTAAGTAAAATAAGCCAGACCCAGAAACACATCACGTGCTCTCTCTTGTATATATAAACTAGGCTTAATAATAATGAAACACACATGTGCACATGTATGCATACATATGTATATATAGGACATGAATGTAGAAGGTAACCTATTTAGGAGGAGGAAAAGTTATAAGGGGAACTTAAAGGGAAACCAGAAAGAAGATTGGAAGGAAGAATTAAATTTTTTTTGATACTTTATTTACATTTCCAATGTTTCCCCCTTTCTAGGTCTCCTCTTTGGAGACCACCTATCCCCTCCCCCTCCCCCATCTCTATGAGGGATTAAAATCCTATCATCTCATATGGACAGCTAGCATATATATTCCTGATCTCGTTGAATTAAGAGTATGTCAATAAAATCTAAATCTGTTGAGTGAAAATGTGTTTTACAGAAGAATTGTATGTATGTTAGTATATACACATGTACATGTCATGAAGGCAGAGGGGAGACTGTTAGCAAGAAGGATGGGCACAGGAGATGGGTAGTGAACAGGGACAAAACACAGAGCTATCCAGTTATGAAAATATCATTAGGGAACCCGTCATTTTGTATGTTTGCTCTAGTAAAATGATAGTAATGAAAAGAAATGCAGACTTCTCAGCTCCAGCCATAGAAAACTCCTGGCAGTGAGTAAGCCTGAGCCCGGATTGTAGAATCATCCACCATTCGTTACAAAAGAAAAGGGCACATGGGGAACAACTCCTTCCAAATACGACCAGGAAGTTCGGTGTGGACCTGAGGCTACCTGCTTGCCAGATAGCAGCAAAGAAGCTATCGAAAGCGAATGATCCAGACATAAGGACAAAGCCGTTGATACAGAGCCATCTCTGTTAACTGTGGGCAACACAAGAAGTAAAGGAGGCCTGGGATCAAAAGCCTAAACACATTGTGTTTATGTATCATGGACTTAAATAAAAGTCTACAATAATTTCACAACCCGTGGAATGGAAGAGTCAGAACAAAATATCTCCAATAACTTATTTGTCCCCATTAGAAGTATCTTAGTCACTAACACCTTAATCTGGAAATCAGCAATTAAAAACTAAAGAATGAATTGAGCACTTATACTGATTTGCCTGCATGAGGAGAGATTCACTAAAGTCAAAAGCCCAGAACTGTTGGGTTTTCTTATAGAAGAATTCAAGGTGATAAATACAAAGAAACAGCAGCCTTCCCAATGACCGTTTTACAACTTGTCATGAAACAATTCAGCAAATTCATTAATGATCAAATGAAAAGGTGATGGCAAAACTGCCTGATGGACTTCGGTTTGCTCCCTTAACATCGCTAAAGACAGACAGTCAGACATGCATGCAGTTTTATGTGATACAACCTAAAGTGCATCACTGGCATGTTATTTATTCTATAGCAGAAACTACATGAATTGACATCGTAACAATACTGAGTTATCTTCAGGGTCATTGTTATCAATTTTTCACACTTGGTGTAAATATAATTGACTTTGATACTCAACTTATATCCTATGATAGCAGTAAATAAAATTATAATTCATGAAAACACTAATATTAAAATATATACTTTGAAGAGCATATTAAACAGAATAGCCTTCCTAGCACGACTGGGTGGTAAGGGAGAGAATAAAATATTTCAACTCAATAAGCAAGAGCAAGTTGTTCATAAGTCACTTATGAAGGGACGACCTGGGTTATCATCCAGAGGTTTAGCAGTCTCACTGTGGTACGAAAGTAGAGCCACATGTTTATACTGAGGGAAGGAAGACAAGCCAATAATTCAATCTGGCAAAAACAACCTTTAGAAAAAAGCTTATAGAAAACATATTTTTACCCACTCAAGAAATGCTGCCCCAATGCATTCTTCTTGAGGAGTACACATCCTCAAGAAGCCTTGGGTGTAAGGCTTGTGTGGGTCTTTATAAAGTCTGAGTATCTTAGTATATTAAAAATTCAGTTACTTAGTGTGGTAATTTGAATGAGAGTGGACCACAGTAGGTTCATGTGTTTGAATGCTTGGTCCACTGTCAGAAGCCCACACTATTCCCAGTTAGCGTTCTCTCTCTCTCTCTCTCTCTCTCTCTCTCTCTCTCTCTCTCTCTCTCTCTCTCTCTCTCTCTCTCTCTCCATCCCTTCCTCCTTCCCTCCCCCTTTCTCTCTCCCTCTCTCTCCCATCTCTTAGTCTCATGAGTGTTGTTTCAACACGTAAGCTCCCAACTATTGCTCTATCAAATCTGCCTGTCCCCATGCTCCCCATGGACCTCTGAAACCCCAAACAAGTCCCCAATAAACTCTTTCTTCTATAAGCTTTTTTGTTCATGGTGTCTCATTAGAGCAATGAAAACTACCTAAGATATTTTCAAAGGTAGGATCAAATAAGAATCAGAGAGAATGAGCTTTTACAATGTAGGCCTGGTTCAGCTACAGCAATGGAGGGGCAGCATGAAGCCAGCCATGTTATGAGACATTTAGCTTTTCTTACCTGCTTTTTAAATATCAAGATTCTTCCATCAGAGAAAGGAGATGTAGTGATACAGATGTGGCTGTGGCGAGGGGTGAGCACACGAAGACTGCTGTTTGGTTATAGTTGAATATGTCTCTCAAGACTTCATGTGTTGGACGTTCAGTCCTCAGCACAACAGCACGGTATGATGGACCCCTATGGGAATGAGTCCCTAAGTAAAATGGAGTCATGACTTTAGAAGAAATCGAGAAACTCCAGCCTTTCCGGTCTCCCATTTCTGTATGTGGTCTCTCTGGCACACGCTTCTACCACCATTGCCTGAAATGATGCCCCCAAGGGAGCCCACATCAAAGCCCATGCCATGCACTTAGACTTAGAGCATCTCAACCCAGAGCCATGTAGGCCTCTCTTCTCTGCTGACAGAAAGTGAACTAATAAGGACAACTTCTATATTTCTTACAAATACTGTTGATCTATAAGGATGTCTTATCTGAGGCTTTGTTTTCTAAAATGTCTTTATCTTTGTTTCATTTCATAATAAAAAATAATAAAAGGTTAAAAATAAAAATTAAGAATATTTAAGTTTACCAACATTTTTTTAAAATATTAAGCACAGATGTTAGAGAAATCTTATTTGCCCATAACTTTTCATTTTGTAGAGAGCAATAGCTCAAAAGAGTAAGTTTCCACATCACATTTGTAGCCAAATATTGAGTAAATACTGCCCATCTTTGCCCATTCATATATGTCTCTCTCTCTAATTAAAGCATGTAACACAATTTCCATAATTTATATCAAGTTCCCTCAAAACTCAGGCCGCATGGCTGCCCATATGATTCTTACCTACAGTCCCTAGCCATGACAGCTCTTGACCCATGTTTACACAGTAGCTTTCTTTGCTACTGAATCATAGTCTCTTACACTTACATCTCCCCTGTAGGTGAACCAGGGTCCACATTTGCCTCTGTTCTTCTTTCTAATACACAGTGTGATCACAACAGATACTGAATGCATAAACAGCCAAGAATTAGCAGAAAAGAAACCCTCCAGACACACTGTAGTCTGTAGTCCAGTTAGGGGGCACAGTGCCAAGAGTGAACCAATAGACGGTCTTCATTCTGTTTTTGTTTTACAGTCTTATTGCAACATGTGTAAATGGTGTGATGTCCTCCAGTTCGAACAGAGGGCGTGCTAGAGTATAAACACAATACACGGAAGCAGACTAGTTTGGATAACCCATCCACCAAATGGAGGCCATTTAGTAGCAGTCGTGAGCAAAATTCTACAAGGCATATATTTATAGAAATGCTCACAAAATTTGGCCGGGTAAATGTTGTTATGCTTGTTTATTCACAACTTTCAATTTTTATTATGAAATGAAACAAATGTACAGAAATCTACACAGAAATTGATGCATTAAAGGACTCTGTAACTGCATGATAATTCAGATAAATACAGAGTTTACTGAACCTACATGTTGAAGATTAGAGAAAACATGGAGGCCACTGTAGGATTATGATTGACATGTATAGTCCTCTACTAGCAGATATTAGAGTTCAGTCTTTGACTGATGGAGAACTGAGGACTCTTGGTAGAAGTAGTTGAGTTGAAGGAACCAAACACAGCTTGAGCGAATACTAATTTGTCATAACTGAGCCGACAGGAGAATCACAAAAATGTACATTTTGCAAAAATAAACAGGGTCCACTGGTGCAGAAAGTATTCTTTTTCTTTTTAGTTTTAAGTTTTGATGTATTGTAACTTAGTGGTTAGGTACATTTTTATATTCAAAGTAATTAAGTTATTATATATATATATATATATATATATATATATATATATATATATATAATTCTAATATACATAACATGGAAAGGCAACATTAAGGTGCATTTCTAGAAATAACCACATGATGACTATTTTATATATCCTGCCAGGCAATTCCATACAGAAACGCCGATGTGTAATTTACAAGTATCTCATATGCACACACATCCACGATATCTAAATTCCCTTAAGAATAGGAATACCCTTATGCTGGGAATATTGATGGCTGTTTTGGAAGCCACAAAACATTTAGGGGTGGCTCTTTGCTGGAAGAAATATTTGTGTGACTAATTAAATATATTTCATGTCCTACAAATGCTTGAAATTTAAATTGGAATGAATAATAAAATATCATTTTAAGCGACATAAGAATATTAATGTAAGGTCAGCAGTAGCTTCAATTCTATGTGTTTTCCTGAAATAACTTCCTTTCCCACTTTGCTGTTTAACGTGGTGGGAGTTTATTTTCTATGGTCTTCAATCTGGGGTGGGGGCAGGCTAGCTATCCTTTCAGCAGATGAACCTGCTCCTAGGTGAGCTTGCCTTGGTGCTTGCTTTTGTTCTGATGAGTCTGGATTTACTCCTTCACCTTCCTTCTCTTTTTCTCCCTTCTTTGTCTCCATGAAATTTCCTCATAGATAGGAGGCTACTCGCAGGGCATTCAGCTCTCCCAACCATGATTCCCCATTCTGAAGTTGGGTCTTCGTAAGAATTTATCCTTAATCCCAGGGTCCTTTTGTATCCTCAGAATCTCTTTTACCAAGTAAAGTCATGCTGACCCTGCTCCTTCAGACTTTCTTCCTTACTTCAGAGAGATATGTGCCCAGTTAGAAATGTAAGCATGTATTAACTCTTGGCATAATCCCTGTTTTAGACTGAGTCTCAATTTCATTGCAAGCCATGGTATTGTAGCCATTTCTAATGCCACTGAAGATTAATTTTCTTCCCACTCCTTGATCATGTGATGTTTCAATGAGAATAGTGAGCTAGCCATACTTGCACTCAGTCATTTATTATAATCCATCAGAGATCCCTGATCTGACTGAGAACGCAGTGGAAAGACGGAAAGATACTGTTGTAAGCAGCCTTTTGGCGGTTTATGTCACCTTGACAAAAACTAGAGTTATTTGGAAGAAGAAATCTTAATTAAGAAAATGCCCCGACCAGTTGCCCTGTAGGCAAGCCATGGTCCATTTTCTTAAATGACGTGTGATATGGGAAGGACTAGTGGTCTTGGATGCTATAAGACAGCAAACTGAGCAAGCCAAGAAGAGGTAGACAGTAAGTAACACTCTCCCTGGGGCCTCTGCTTCAGCTGCTGCCTCCAGGCCCCTGCCTTAACTTCCCTAGATGACAGGCTATAAGCTGTAAAATAAATAAATAACATAACATAGCAAAACAAAACAAACAACTAACAACAACAACAGCAACAACAACAACAACAAAAAAAAAACCTTTTCTCCCTAACTTGCTTTGGGTCATGGAGTTTTATCACAGCAGGAAAACTCTAAGATAAGTGAGATATGGCAACATACTAAAATCTCTTTGAATAAATCTGACTAACGTACTTCAATAAAACTTTCTGGAGTTGTGGAATTTGTCCACATCTTCATTGTTAAAACAAAAGCCACTGGCGGATGTAGCTATTAATCACTTGAATACATTTATAAGACTGAAAAACTGTTTTGTTTTATTTCGATTAATTCAAATTTAAATTTACAGGGCCACACACAGCAAATGGCTACCACATTAGGCAGCAGATCTAAGCAATATAAAACATGAATATTACACACTGTCACCAAGGAAATGGAAATAAAAAGGGACATCGTGAAGTGTGACTGAAACAGGGGACACTGCTGTTTTCAGAGAAAGAAAAGAGGGGTTTCGATAAGTCGAAGGTAGTGTGCTCAGGAGAATGGGGAAGCAAATGGTACTGTGGGCTGAAAATGTTGTTAGACTATCTCAGAACTCAGAGGTTTGAACAGGTTGAGTTTCCAGTGGTAAGGAGGCCCCCTGGTAGAAACAATTAGAATTTTCAAATTGCATGGGTGGAGCTGGATCAGAGCAAGACAAATGAAATATTTTTCTGTGACACTATCTTGAGAGAGTCTCTTCATCTATGCACCCCCTTTCTAAGACTGCCTTGTCCTCCCCCACATGGAGGGACCCTGATATATGGCATAATAATGATGGTGCAGAGAAATTACTATTTCACATACTGAGTGATTAATATGAAATTAGTTACTGCAACCCTCAGTAGTACAGAGAAGATAGAGGAAGAATTTGGTTTTGTTTTAACAGAGAAAAATACAAGATCCAACACTGCTTGGCATACGTGGAGAACTTTTTCATCTAAAACTCTCTACACACTTAGCAAGCTTAATTAATGAGAAAACTTCAAAGAATGAGGAGATGAAATACAAAACAAAGATTACAGCGTTCTATTTCTGCTATTTTAGAAAAAACAGGCTTGGTGTTTTCCTCTTCCATTAATACACAAGTGTAGTCCCATGTGTCAGCTAGGAGGTATTTATTTATCTACTGACTGATTTCTCTCAAGTCATCTCACTTATGAGGGAGAGGAGGAGAGGAAGCATACAGTCCCACCCTTTGACTTTCCCTGATGTCTTTTGCCTTATTAACAATGGAAATCCATCCCTATCCTAGTATAGGGAACATTCTCTGATAAACCAGTCTGCACCATCCCTTGAAAAAAAGGGATAAATCTTAGAATACTCCCCATTTTAGGCAGTCTCAAATTTCAGTGAAGCAGTTTACCTTCTTTATCAAAAATTATTCAAAACAAGCATCCATGAATCTGGGACTAACATGCCTTGAAAGGGGATGGGCCCTTAATGGGTGCCTACTGTGTAATCTTCTTTTCATCTTAATTCAGAATTCCTTAAGGACTCAAACTGCCTTGTGCAAAAATATAAATCCTTCCAATTATTTCTATGTCAGGTACATTTTTAGCCTAGTCAAAATAGATACACACTAATGTATCCTGACATTTCTTCTCTTTTGACCCAGAGAAACTGCTTCCTTATCCTATGCTACCGTCCAACTGTCTTGTTTTGTTGCTTTTTTTCCCCCTCTTGCTCAATTTCCTCTCCTTTCTACTGGAAAAAAAGACTTAAAATACAAATACTAGGATAGTGTCTGTCACAGGAAAAAATAAAGAACTTTGGAAGATCATGGCTTCTAAAGAGTTTGACAAAGGGTTTGATGTTTGGAAAATGAAAATAGCTGCCACATTCAAAAAACAACTGTTTTTGTTTGAAGAGACATTGCTGGGAGACTTTGTTTTGTTTATAACTGATCCAGGCCTTCTGGCTGTGTCTCCAGGCAAACACTGAGCTTTCACTGTTTGCCATAGCTCTTCTATCTTCTCTGAGTCCTGGACTTCCGCTTTGAATCCATTCTTCCTTAAGGAAGACTCAGGCTTTGGATACCTGAGTCAGGATCATCTTAGTCTCTCATCTCATCCACTTTATGTCTTGTATTCTCAAGGGTAGAAGGTTCAAGGGTCTCCTGAAACCACCCATAGCAGCACTGTCCAATAGAACATCCTAGTGAACTTTCTATCTTAGTGTATGACAGGAGCTAAAGAGAACCAAGCTAATGCTCTCTGGATAAATTCTCAGAATTCAGGTGGGTATAGAATCCACCTAAATATATTATCTGCTGCATTCCCAAGGGTCTACATACTGTTACTGGCTAGCAGTAACATTCTATACTATCACTTAAAGCTTTAGCTATGGAGTTCTGCCAGTAATGGAGTTTAATCCACTTATGTTTGCCAATTCATCTCTGTCACAAGCCTATTAATTTCTTCATTATTTTACTCTGTCCCTAGGCCTTGTACAATGAGGCACAATGATCCCCATTTGAGTAACCAAAAAAAAAAAAAAAAAAAAAAAAAACCTTGGAGTCTCTTATAAATTACCCTGAATTCTACTGTTTTTAGTGACCAGACTTTTTCTGTATTTCTTCTTCATACTTAAATTAATTTTTTTTTCAAATTCTTCTTTAGAAGAATACACTGGAACTCTGGAGTACTAAAGAGTGAAGTCATAGTAAAGTGTAAGACTCTGATGGGCTCTTTCCCACGTGGCCTGGTCCCAAGAAAGACTTTCATGGCATATCTCCTCTGAGGTGTACTATTGCCACAAGCACAGCTTTTTTTGGTAGGGAGGAACTGCTATCCGCCCAATCATCAGTAGGAGATATGTCAAAATACCTATAGCATTGATAACAAAGTGAAGACTCTGTGACAAATAAAGGTCATGGATTTAAAATTAATCCTCTTATGCTGTTGGCATTTCTGCATGGTGTGATCCTGAGGAAACAGAGTGACAGCTAAGTGGATAGCAAAAGTTAACACAGATTCAGGAGACTACTTCATCTTGTCAACACAGGAAATTCACATTAGTCTATGCTACCTCTTCTATATTTTTCAGGATTGGAGCAAAACGTCAGGAGCTAAGGGAAAGGCAGGCAAGCGGCCTTGCTGACTATACCACTGCCGCGACTGGACCAGTGCACGATATAGACGATGATGAAATGGACCCCAATTATGCCAGAGTGAACCACTTTCGGGAACCATGCGCGTCAGCAAATGTCTTTAGATCTCCATCTCCCCCTCGAGCTGGGCCACTTGGTTACCCTCAGGATGGACGTCCACTGTCTCCAGACCACTTAGAGGGTCTCTATGCCAAGGTCAACAAGCCATATCATCCACCAGCCCTAGCTGACAGGTAATATAACTGAGTGAAAGATGAATGCAGTTTTAATTCAGTAAGTTTCAAATCATCTCTACTGCTGAAGCAGATAAAAACGTATCTATCCCTTGATCTATTAAAACCACAATGACATGGTGCCCTAGACAAGTGTTGCACTTTGACCTAACAATAAAGTATCAGTCATCAAAAATAAAACAATAGCTGGTTATAAGGTGGCACGAATGGATGGTGACAGTACAGCCGCTGCATGGTACAACAGGGAACAATTTTTGCAGGAATACAGTGGCAGAGGACTAATGAAAGCTTTGAAGGAATATTGTCTTTTGTTCTAAGATCCCTATTATATGAAACTTATTCAAGAAGATGGTGTAGAACCTGGAGGTATGGAGTCAGAAAGGGGAAAATGGCTTCTGAGTGGGTGTAATTGAAGTAGGACTGTAGATAGCTATGGAGAAAACTAAGATTGGAAAAACTAAACTGTCTAGCTATTCACTGATGAGCAGGGGCAGAAAATGAGGTAATCTTGGTCCTAGGCATTTGATGAAGTAGAGGAAGATGGGAGGTGACCTGTAGCTTTAGCAGCAAAGGAAAGAGATATTGGGAGTATCTGTCTGAAGCAAGTAAGGAACAGGATAAGTTCAACCCCACTTCTTGCCAAAAGAAAAATGCCCTGCCTTGGGAAAGGCTGGTCTAAAGGAGCTTCAATCCAAATGCATTGTTAGGTGACCTTGTAGCCCCACATTCCAGGAGTAGGTTAATGGACCTGGTTAGCTCTAACCTGACTGCTACTGCTTGGAATCTGGAGAGAGGAGGTGAGGAAGAAGGTGTGAGAATCTCTTCTTCTAGATGAAAGAAAAAGACTCATTCTCCTCTGGATTTCTTAGGGTTCTGACAAGCACCCGGTCCCTAGCAGTAGCCAGCATTTGTGTGATAGCATGATATATTGCATATGTTTACTGTTTACACATTTCCCCAGCTGGGTGATATTATGCACTTTCAATTAGGTTGGGGAGAGGAAGGGAAATCATGGCATTTTTATGCAGACTGTAAAGTGTAGCTTCACAAGACTGATTACCTTTCAGAACCTTTCCAATAACCAAGTGGGAAGCGAGGAGCAATTTTTAATCCTTACTGTCAAGCTTCCAGGTTGATAATATTAAAGAAAGATGGTCAAGTTTTTCGTTAGGACAAAATGAAAATATAAATTCCTATGACTGTGTAATACGGCCATCATAAGTAAATTGCTAATTCCAAGGACTGATTAAGAGTTGGCCTTTTTCTCTCCAGCCTTCACATAGGGTTGAATTTTATCATGTAAATAATAATACTATACTTGAGTCTATTCTAGGCTAAAGCATAGTCAATCTTCCTTTCTCTAAGTCAGAAAGGGCTTCATAGCACTACTCTGCACATGTCTCATCGAACAACAGCACCCAAGACTCTATTTCTCAGACCTTCCCAAGATGGTGTGTCCCAATGCTAATTCCGTGGGAATAAATGTGAGTTATTCTGCAAGAAGAGATTTATAGCAAACTCACAGGCTGAATTAAACCACAGAAACAGGTTTTACTTTTTGTGTGGTGTTTTTTTTTTTCCTTGATGTGTTAATGTGTATTCTTGGTTTCCAAGAATACTAAACAACCAGAACTCATCATGCTTACAATATTTGTCACCTAAAGTTTATTTTACTCATATTTTAAGGCCTTGGATTGTTCCAGTTCCTATCTCTGTAACACAATCCATGAAATTAACAACTCAAAAAGAAGAAATCTTTATGTCCGTACACAGTTTTCCAGGTCTCATGCCATCTATAACCGCTCAGCCCAGCTGTTTCTGGGCTTCACACCATGATGGGGAGAATGTGTTTGGGGAAAACTATTCATATAATGACAGCAGGTAGAGAAGGTCACAGGGAGAGGAGGACCAGGGACATAATTAACTCTTTAAAAGTATTCCCTTTGGCTAATATTGATTGTGAACTTGACAGGGATTCGAATCTGGGCATATCTATGAGGGAGTTTCTACATCCGGTTATCATCATCAAGAAGGCGCCATCAAGTATTTCATGGGCCAGAATCCCATACTGAATAAAAAGGGGGCAAGCTGAGCAATAGTATTTATCTCTCTATGCTTCCTGATAACGTGACCAGCTGCTTCAATTTCTGCTGTCATGATTTCTCCATCATAATAGACTGCATCCTCAAATTGTGAGCCAAAATAAACTCTCCCCTCACTTAAAGTTGCCTCTTGTCAGGTCACAGAGAGGGGAAGAATAACAAATGTCCCCCAGACCCTTATGTCTTCAAACTTGACTCAACTTTTAAATAGCTATGACCTTATCAACATATGAACCCATTGATAAAGTTGTCATCTCTCTGTGGCCCCAGCTATTAACACAGCTATACTGGGACCAATCCTTCAATACTGAATCAATAGGGGGAATTTTTATATCTAAATCATGACATACATATACATGATATTCTAAGTTAATTTTTACCCATGTAGGTAGATCAGGAAAGAAATCTCGTTGGATAATGTTAAAGACAGCCACTATAAAATGCTGTCAAAAAATTATTTATTTACTGCCCAGCCTAGACGTCTATGTGAGTAATGGAGTCTTAACTTTGGCTTTTGCTTCTTTGTATTAATAAATGCTCCAAAGCTTCCTTCTGCAGAGTTTTAGACAGCTGTTAAATTTTTGGATAGCAGATCAAAGAGTAACTCTTTTTACCCGGAATTGTCTTGATTCTGCTCTTATCTTTAATTATATTTAAAGAGTGCACTGTTCCTCTTCCTTAAAGTCTTAAAGCAAGTGATTTTTGCCTTGATGCACAGTAAACACTAGATAATGATAGCTATTATCATTATGGTTACTGTTATGACCACTTGTACTGTTCTGTATCTGTGAAATTCTGGGCCCGTGTAAATCTAGGATTTCTTTTAGATAGTATTCCAAGCAGTGTCTCCAAGCAGCCACTCTGAATTCTAAACCTACCGTATTTTAAAATGAAGGGCATATCACTTACACAGTCATCTGTTTCATCCTTCTTCATTTATTTGGCATCTACTATATTCTATATACTATAGAAAGTTCAAGGGAAGATGGGAGGGTGATCATGACATGTCCATAAGGATGAGAGGAATTCCTTTTCTAAGCAATAGAAACCCAAGGCATGTGGAAATGGAGAAATGTGATACTCTATAATTAGAAGTGAAAGCTTTTTCCCCCTTGTTTAGGCTACACACAAAAGGCCTTCTAAAGCAGGTGATAGTAGAGCTGGCTCTAGAAGGATCCTTAAACATTGATTAGGTACAATAGGATAACACTTTTCCCTTATGAAATAATTATACAAGAAGATCAAGCTGCTAGAAAGAGCATGTATTTGAAGTTCAGAAATACCCAGAGCATAGCACATAAGCAGGAAGGACAGTGGCGGGAGGTGAGGCTGCATAGCACATTGAAGTCACTGTGTGAGTAAACAGGTCATGTCTCATGTTGATTCTTACTGGTTGATAGTAACTGATGACAAGTGCCCTGCCCTGCGCTGTCTGACTGAGGCTCCAGAAATCTGAGTGGTGACCTATGTGCAGTGGAGACTAATCTATGTCACCATCCTGTGGCCAGTGTCATAACTGTGTTTACAGAGGTCTAGAGAATGAAACCTATAAAGAGAATGTAGCCACTAAAAGGTCAGTGGTAACTTAGAGAGGACAGTGTCAGTGGCTTAGAAGGAGCGGAAGAGAACTTATAAGAATTGCCTTGGAGGTAAGAATGTAGAGAGTGAGCCTAGACATAATGGAAAGCATGGTTGGTTGTGGGAAAGACTGTGTCTCTGAAGTTACACCTAGAATGGCGATTCAGAACTAACAAAGTCACCTCATGACAATGTTGAGGAAAATGAGCTCAGAGAATGTAAGTAACTTGCCCAAGATTGGGACTTCATTCTAGACCTCTCCGTGCCATTCTTTTTCCTAACCCAACCTGTTACTTAGACGCACCTTCTCCCTAGTAGAGTATGCAGGTTAGGTGGTTTAGTTTGGGCTCTTACCATGTTACTGCCGTGTCAAACCTTGACTTCTGGTGTGGGGGCTGATCTGAGTCCAATTCTCTTCCACTACACGGCCTTCAGGAAAATAACTTTTCCAAGATGCCATGTTGCATCTTCATGCAAGCAATGCGAAAAATACTTACAGAGCATCTACCAAGGGCCAGGACTGGTGATCAGTCCTAAGTTCATCAGGGAATGAGGGAAAATGGTATATCCCCCTCATAGAGGGTTGCTATACGTTATGAGATATGTAGATTTTCCAAAGACAGTGGTTGGTGCATGGTAGTTACTGCAGCTGGACTGTCCGTTTTGTGAATGGGGTGAAGCATAGGTGAAGTTCAAAGTGAGAGGAAGTGCGGCGGGGCTTCATAAACTCCACCCACAACTCTTTCACACCCAAGACTTTTATACCAACCCCAAGCATATAAGTAATAAAACACATATATAATGAAACACTTGCTAATAATGCATTATAAATAAATTTATTTTAAGATGATTCTTTACGTGTAATTTTACCAGGCATTAAAAATGGAAGCAGATTTGCATGCTAATGGGATGAATGCTTATTTATTTTATATAAAGATTTAAATCCTGGCTGAATATTTGATACTGTAGGACATAAAGTATCTTCAACATTTTTCAGAGTTGATCAATACTTTGATTTTATAATTGTCAATGCTGAGAATACCACTTCACATAAATGCATAATACAAAATGACAGAAGTATGCTTAGGGCCCCTTTCAAAACCGTTGGAAATTCTGTGCTCATCACAGACCAGAATTCATGTAATGATTTTTTTTTTCAGTGAAATTCAAGTCAGCAACTCTAACATCAATTTTTCAAATCAAACATTCTAACAAAGTATGGTTGAAAGATACATGAATTTGATATTTACATACTGAGAACTGAGGGTAGGAAAACAATAAAAGTCTTAGCTTCCACACAGGTACACACAGGTCACACATTGTCACACAGGTACAGTAAAAATATTACACTCCTTAACATATGGTAGTCTCAAATCTGAGCCAAGGAGTCGTGTTCATTGTACATGACACATGCAGGGTAAAGTGTTTATGTTGTGTGTTCTGAGTCCAGGCTGCACTGAAGGTGTAGGATACAGCAAGGGAGAGTGCTACCAAGGACACCATGAATGAATGATGTGGTCACTGTGCATCCAGAGACCTTATATTGTTGGCAGTTTTTTGCAACCCTTATATTCATTTATGAACTCTTATGGGATTGTAATTCACAGTTTAAGAAACTGGTCATTAGATGGACCAGAAAGAAAGGAATCAATGGCCAGAGATAAAATAGGAAGTCCCAAGAGCAAAAGTGAGGTGAGATGACCAAGCCTTGGTCACTAGGATAAGGCATTTATACTCATCATGAGAGAGATCAAGGGGCAGCTGTGGGAAGAAGAGCTGGCTTAGGATTTGTACTTAAGGTGTAGTCCCACAAGTAGATCAATGACCGAGCATCCTCACCTTTCTACAAGATGGAGGCTTGATACCATGATGTCTCAAATGCTGAGATGGTTAAAAACAATTTACCTTTTAAATTACACTTCTATCTATCTATCTATCTATCTATCTATCTATCTATCTATCTATCTATCTATCTACATATATCTATGTACCAGGGTACAGAAGGTATGACACATTGCCCTAGGAACACTGGGCAATCATTTCTTGAGTATAAACTCTCCCAGCTACTTTAGTCCTGTTTTGTAATCCACATCTAAAGTTCTTTGGATGTCTGTTCCCTGGATACACTCAAGTCTATTGAGTTTATGATCACTATGTTAATCATGGTATGCACAAGTGGACACTGCCTTCCAGATGCATTAGAAGCCAAAGGATTTTGTATTCCTTGGCCTTGATCTTTTATATTTATTAATATGACCTAAACTTGTACTAGCTTATGTTATACTTTTCACCTAAAGCTTCTATGCTTTCTCGTTTGCATTAGTGTTAAACTGTTATAATAAATACTATGGTAAGAGTTTTCTTCAGCTTCCATCTAGAAGAGATGTCAGGGCAGGAATCCATGCAGGAACTTGAAAATAGATCCTGAAGCAGAGGTCATGGAAGAATCTGATTACTGGCTTGCTCTTCCTGTCTTACTTAGCCTGCTCTCCTGTATAACCCAGGACCACCTGCCTAGTGCAGACCTGTCCACAGTGGGCTGGACTCTTCCATCAATCATTAATAATGACAGTACCCCCACAGACTCACCAAGAGGCCAATATTGTGAAACTATTTTCTCAATTAAGTTCCCCTCTTCTCGTTTGACTCTAACTTGTATCAAGTTGACAAAACAGTATCCAGGACAATGGTCACCTATGTATTACTGAATCTTGTATTTATAGAATGACATTTTTTAAATTGGAAGATATTCTTTGTATCCAAGCTAAAAATATGCTTGTTAAGATTAAAACCAGGCATCATGACACACACCTGCAATGCTAATAGGTCCAATGCTCAGGCAGGAGAATCATGTGTTAGAATTTAGACTAAGCTACACAATAACACCCTATCTTACAACTACCCCCCCCCAGATGTACTTGTTAGTTTTAGCTCATTGTTATCAACCATAAAGATACAGACTTTTTGACCAAAATATTAGCTATGCGCATGAGCTTAGTTTTATCACTCTCATATTTAATCATTGTGACTCTTCTATGTCATTGATAAGATCATTGATCAGTTTTCAAATATAATCTTTACAGTTCAGTACTTGAGCCCTCCATTAATCTGCCCTCTGTGGTATCTTCACTTGACTATTAATTTAGCTGACTGGTATCTAGTTTACATTCTCCAATTCAACAGAAACATTGTGAAACCGCTGACTTATTTTGAGTGCCCCATGTTTGTTAAGAGTTGCTCCATTTACCATCTCATAACCTGGCCAAGAAAGGAAACCACGTATTCTTAGTGAATCCTAAAGTAATTACTTTCTCTAACAGATAATCCAAATAATGTATACATTTAAAGTGAATTACAAGATTTAATGTGGCCCAATAATACTGGACTCTTTGTATTTGCTTACAAAATGTTTTTTGACTAACATATGACAACTGGAAAATTAAAGTGGCAAATAGCATGGAACACCCCAATAATCCAGGCAAGTCGCCTTAATGCTCCAGTATGTACTTAAAAGTGCTTTGTAGAAACTTTTATTGAGTATCTGTTACATTCCAAAGCTCATACAAGGAAATTTAAAAGCAGTCCAAATTCTCAAGAAACTCAGTCTAATGGCTAGATCTGTTTCTTCATCATCACCATCAACAACAACAACAACAGAATCTCAGTACAGTGGTAGAATTATAAATAGAATCCACTTTGAAAATCTTTAAATTGCACTTAATTTTGGAAAGACATGAGGCTTTGGGGCCTTGTAACATTGGTTCAAAACAGATTAATTTTCAAAAATGTAAGTTTTAGAGCTGTAAAATGAAGAGAAGGTATCTGATATTTATATCCAGTGGATTGTTTGTGACTTAAGTGAAATAAGTCCTGCCTTAATAAACATCAACTCTAAATCGTCAGGAAAGCTTTTGCACGATAACATTGACCATATAGTACATTAGGCTCTATATGGAGAAGGTCAGTAAATTAAATATAACTGTTGACAAAGGTTCTTATTGTATTTTGCTGTTGACCCTTGAAGTCATGCATTTCAGAACCTGATTGATTCCATCTGTTCCATGACAGCATGATTTTAAAAGTAAATCCTACATCCAACTGTAACCCTTGCTGAGATATTATAATCACCAGAACCAAAAAGGTAGAACCAGGAAAGGAGGTGAGGGGATACTGTACAAAACAACTGAAAAACATCTCGGAGTCTGTGGGACTTGTCATATCATCTGCATAAATGAATAATGTAGTTGCTAAACAGTGGGATACTTAGGTAATTATCCTTTTCAATCCATAGCTCATTAGATATTTCTAAGCTAGTCACCGTAATGAAGGTTATCTTCTTTCCATGTCACTAGAATGTCCACATCCACCTGCTGGGCTAGCCCAATTTCCATGGCCCCCAGAGAGCTGTCAATAACACAGTACGTGAAATAAGAATATTTTTGGCTACAAAAACAGAAAACCCAACTGATATATTTATGTTTCCCATTAAGAACTTTACGTAGCCCTGGGCTCCTCAAGTGGCTTCCATTCATCTTTCTCCTTGCCTTTGGTTTGGGGAAGACCTGAAACTGTGGGTGGGGCTTCTTGTGTTCATGGGGCCTCCATTCATCTTCCTCCTTGCCTTTAATTTTGGGAAAACCTGAGGCTGTAGGTGTCCCTTCCTGTGGGTGGATTTCATCTTCGTGTTGCATCAGAATTCTAAGATAGTCTCATGCCTACTCTCTGGGAAGAAAAACTTTGAAAGGGTTGAATAGTCAGTAGAATACATTAAGCAAGTTGATCACTTTATAAGAAATTTTTCAGAAGTCTCCAATAACTTCACATTGACAAATATTAAAGGGTCACTTCCTCTTGCAAAAGAATGTGAAAGACTAGTGTTTCATCTTTTCAGCAAATGAATTCAAAGGAGCACAAAAGGAGTCCCGAGTGGCTCTTATAGATCACTCCATGGAACCCGTCACAATTAGATCAATTTCAGATGACTTCTTTCTTTTCCATTTTCCATTCCCTCTAATAATGCAAAAGTTACAGATGATGGGTACATAGCACTTAGGTCAGGGTATTCACATTAGCATCCTGTGGTAGGTTATCCTTAGTAGGAGGTTGCGGCCCCTCTTTAATTGCTGAGGCAGAAATATTTCAGTCTGAGCAACTTCTGATGTTACTTAAGCACTTGGTTAGTTGTCTTCTCAGAGTTCTCACTCACTGAAAATTTTGTTTTAGGAAATTCTCTGAGAAGAGTAAAGACGGATATGAAAGGTATTGCCAGACAAGTCCCACAGCCAGGTGGGAACAGCTGGGAGGAAACAGATCATGTGCTGCTGGGGCAATGCAGGATAACTGATATCTCTTGTCACAACAGTGCATTAATTGCAGAGATTCAGCATTTCACTAAGCCGTGCTCTGTCACAGACAGCTCACATGAGACTGATGTTTGTTCCCAGTCTCCTCCCTAGTGATTTTTCCAGTTAATTTTATTTCAGTTTCGCAGTATTTTAGATCTTTCTTCTGACTCATACCTCTATGGAACCTGTGTGTGGGATCAGAACAGTGAATCCAGTAATTTCTTAGAGATGTGGGGGTTTCTTTCTTTCTGTCTTTCTTTCTTTTTTTAATTCTGCAAACAGAACCAAAGCCATCTCATTTCACTTCAGGAATCCCAGTGATAAATGCTATTTCCATGGAGACTTAACTCATCAGTTGAATGAAGCAATCAGATTTCCCCCCCTCAGAACATAATACCATCAATGTTTAAGTGACTTTTAAACAATAATGAGAACTCTCCTAATGAAGGATTCTCTATGGCCAGATCAGTGCTGAGAGTAACGGCTATACCATTAACTCTCCTCTCCTCTACCCCTTCTCTATTTAAAACGTGATGTTCTCATTAATTTCCCCATGTTCTGAGGGCCCTGCTCTTGGTACAGATTACTAATAAAAGACAGACTAAATGATCACTTTCAGGGTAAAAGATGTAGACAGCCTTGGTACACAATGACTGTCTGTTCCTAAGACCACTTCCCACCCCAACCCCAAATAAATAAGCATGCCTGAGGAACACTCTACGCGATTGTTAAAACTATTGGGCATTCACTCACGCACATGTTTTTCTCGAACAAATGTCTTGAACTTCAGGATCTATTCATCTAGCTAAGTCTATTTACTCAGAGGAGGTCGAAGGATATGTATAGACTATTCTCAGGTAAACATAAAACAACACAAATAGAAGAGCTCCTGACCTGTAGGAAGATGGTGCCAACTATATTTAAAGAACAGCCATGTTCTTCCTCAGCTATCAGATGGCCCTCCTTACATTTCTCTCTCTCCCTCTCATATATATATTTCTCTCTTCCTTCTTTCCTTCCATCCATCCATCCATCCATCCATCCATTCATTCATTCCATAAATTCTGAGGTGCCTGTTATATACTAAACACTGGGTTCAAGGCTGTGGAAATACAGAAGTGTTTCCTTTCCCAGCATAGGCTGATGCAGATCTATTGCAGTTACTGCAAGCCTCTTGTGACTTGTGGTTTGCATTCATCTATTAGGCTAAGCCACATACCTTTTCATTACACATTCTTTGCTGATGCTAAGGACAGATCTGAAAGTGCCCTCTTTACAATTTCTGTATTTAATGCAATGTGTAATCAAGAATGGGCCATTGTTAGGTCAACTACTTTCCTGTATTTATCTTTTCAGACAATAAATAATCAGTGGGATGAAAGGGGCAGTAAAAGATAGTTTTAATGCTAGCACTAATACATATCCAACATCTTAAAGAGACGTTTTAATATTTATATGTGGTGGAATACTCTCCCTCTAGAGAGAGCATGGCTGAGGGCTGATATGAACCCATGCAAAAACAGTATTCCCAAGTTATTCCACTGTACAGGTCCACGGGCAATCCTGAGCAAGCCTTGGGATTCTCTCCAATGTGTCAAGCACTCAGTCTCTCTCTTCTCAGGTTGCTAATACCTGTGAAACATGCCTAAGAAGGAAATTTTTTGATGCATACTTGGTGCACTTTCTATGTCAAGTTTAGTAGAGGACCTCTACTGGTCAACACTTACCCTTCAGTCAAAACCTGACCAAACATCCTTATACCATAGCAGTATTTCCATCTGTTAGATTCTTCATGAAAGTCCAAGGCCAGAAGACACTGTTCAGGTTTCATGCACTGGATGCTAGAAGCCAAAAAAATAAAATAAAATAAAATAAAATAAAATAAAATAAAATAAAATAAAATAAAATAAAATAAAATAAAATAAAATAAAATAAAAGTTGTATTCTAGGGAAGGTTATTCATTAAGTCAGACATGGAACAAGAAGAGCTCTCCAGCCAGCTCCCCCTGAGATCCCTAGAAGTGTGCTGTAGGAGTAGTGGGCATCATATCAATGGGACTTCTGTCCATTGGTTTTACTTCTCAGTTTTTGAGCCAGGACATGGACAAGTGCTGGCAGGAAAGGAAACCTATGCACAAGAGAGGACATAAGAAGCTTAACCCAGACCCTGAAGCTGAAACTTATGTTTTAAGCTATTATTCATCATTGTTGTGTAACTTTAAAAGCAAAATTACTTACCTTCTGTCTCTTGATTTCTATATCTATAAGTGGGCATAAGACAGTACCTACAGGAGAATTCTGTTCCTAGGATTTAAATGTGTTTGCATATTTAAGTAGGAAATAGCATTTTGAGGTTAATAAGCAGCATCTTTATACATAATTCCTGAGAATTTGTACCATCCTGTCATTAAAATTATTAGTAATTCCATAGAAAGCAGCATGATGGTGGATGCCTATACTCACAGCACTTGGGGGACTAAGCACAAAGGTCACAGGTTTGAGGCCCCATAGAGCTACATACACAGCAAGACCTTTTCATAAAAATTCTATTTGTTAATTCCCTTGTTAATCCTAATAGTGAATTAAAGTTGGGTGGAGAGGTATATTATTACTTTCACTTTTTTCTCCAATTAATATATCTTGTATAGTTCTATCAAAATATTAAAGAGGAAAATTGATATTAGTTCCAAGCCATGTGCCTATCTGTGTAACCACTTTTGGAGTGAAGATGCAGAACCATTTCCGTTACCACAGAGAGATCACTCACAGTCCTCTTTATAGTCAGATACCTTTCCCCATCCTGTCTCTTGGCAATCACCAATCTAGGTCACATCTCTGTAACTGTGCCATAAGTAGCATAGTTAAAAACTAGAGTCAGGTCAATGGAGAAGAATATGACCTTCTGAGAATCTTTTCAAACGGTATAGTGCTCTTGAATTGACTCTCATTGTCATCATCAAAAGGTTTTACTTTGTGTTGTTGGGTAGTAGACCATGGTACAAATACACCATAATTCCCTTACCCATTCACCTATTGAGTGAAAGTGTTCATATTGTGGCTATTAAAGAAATGGGAGAAATGACTTCCTCCTGGCTTTTATGTGAACATAATAAGCTCTATTTCTTAGATTCCTCTCTGTAGACCTTTTATTCCCTTTTCTTGCCTTATTGCATAGGCTGTAACTTTCATGATCATGTGAACAGCAATGGAAAGACTGACGACACTTGATTTTTTTTATCATATGGAGAAAACATTCTGGCTTTCACCTTTGTAATATTAGCTGCAGCGATTTTGTTGGCATTCTTATTATATTGTGGAAATTCTCCTTAAACCCCTAGTTTTCTGAGAGCTATTGTAAGTCAATGAGTTTTACCAGGTGATTTTCTACTTCAATTTATATAATCATGTGATTTTCTTCTCTAGCTTGTTAATATGCTGATTATATTTAATCCTTCTCAAACACTGAACCAACCATAATGAAATAAATTCCACTTGGTTTTGGCATATAATTATTGCCATATTTTACTATTTGCTAGTATTTTGACAAGCTTTTGTGCATCTATGTCATATGGAATATTGATCTCCACGTTTCTTTATATTATCTCTAATTTTGATATCAGGGTGACATCAGCTTCACTGGATGAGTAGGGAAGTGGCACACACTTCTCTTTTCCTGGAAGAGTAGATAGAAGTGGCATTAATTCTTCTTGAAACCATTTGCTAGATCTCTCTAGTAAAACTGTCAGATACCTAACATTTCTTCTTTAGGAGGTTTTTAATTATAAATTCAAAGACCTTCAGAATTGTAAGTCTGTTGAAATTATGTTGTATTATGTGAATTATGTTAGTTTTAATCTTTCTAAGAGTTGATCCATGTTTTAAAGCAAAATTACATTATAGAGTTATCTGTAGTATCTTTCTTATTCTAATGATGAGGTATTGTCTAATTGTCTTCTGAGGCAAGCATGTTACAGACTAACTGTACCTATAGCTATTAATCACCTGTTAATCTACAGAGTCACTGGTGTTACCCTATTTCCTTCTTGATCCTTAAGTCCTGTGTTTTTCTCTTTTTTTTTTTTTGTCACTTTTTGTTGTTTTGTTTTATTGGAAACTTGACAATGTTATTGATTTTTCAAAAGACCAACTACTTTTTTCCTCATTCTTTTTGTAGTTCTAATTTCATTGATTTCTCCTTTTTATTATTTCCTTCATAATAAAGGAAATATTCTGTTTTGGTTTGGTTTATTTATGTGTGTGTCTTCTTTCTAGTTTCTCTAAAGTAAAGCTGGGAATACTGATTTAAGATTTTCTTGTCTAATGTAAAAATTTGTTTTAAATTCCCCCCTCATCTTTGCTTTAGGAATATCACATGCATTTTAATACACTGTATATTTGTCATTTATTATAGCTTTTAAGCTTACCTTGAGAATTTTTCCTTGCCTTGTGAGTTATTTAGATATCTGTGATTTGGTTTTAGGGACTTCTTTATTATCTTCTTGTTGTTGGCCACTCGTTTTATTCCACTGTGAACATACTTTTCACTCTACAACTGTAAATTTATTTGTCTCTTCAGTTTTATCAATTGGAGGATTTTAACATTTCTAAGCTATGATTCCATTGTTTATAAGCTACAATATTTTCCTAAAAGTCTGTTGTCAGACTACTGGCACTCCTTTGAAAATAATGTCTTGTACTCTTAACTGTTTCAATTTTCTTCATGATCTTCAATTTCAGCAGGTTTACTGGGGTGTGCATGTGTGTGTATGTGTGTGTGCGTGTGTGTGTGCATATGGATATAGATGTGTATGCATATGAATGTGGCTGTGTGCATACATATGTGTGCATGTAGATGTGGATATGTACATGCATATACATGTGTGTGTGCAGTGTGCATATTGTGTGCACATAGACACATGTGTGCATATATATGCATATATATCTATGTGCATGTGGATGTATGTGTACGTGTGTGCATGTGGATGTGTACATGTGGCTACATGTGTGTGTGCATGTGTGTATTGTGTGTATGCATTGTGTGCATATGGACATGTGTACATACGTATGTGTGTATATGTGTATATTGCACAGAAATTCATGCACTATTTATACCAGTTAGGATGTATATAGCCCTATAAATCTATAACTTAATGTCCTTATTAGCATTGAGAAATTGATGGTGTCTCTGCAAATACTCTCTCTTCATCTCTGTCTCATCCCTTGCCACGGAAATCTAATGAAATAAAAATTAGAACTTTCTGTTCTGTTTTCTTGTTTTTCTTCATCTTTCAGCTTTGTTGTTTTATAATGTCCTATCTGCTGGTTTACTAGTCTTGCCTCTGCTGTGCCCAATCTCCCTTTAAGCCAGCTGTTGAGCCCCAATTTTATTTAATTTTCATTTTCACATGGCTGTCTGCCTATTTTTTGTTGTTTTGCTTGAAATGGTTATTCTCTGGTGAAATTCTATTATTGTCTTTTTTCTTAACTATACTAATTATAGTTATTTTAAGAATCATGTATACTATCTTCCTTCCTTCCCTCCATTCTCATATACTCTTCCCTACTTTCCTTCAAATTCACATCCATTTTTCACTGTTATTGCATGCATATATCTATTTGTATATTCCTAAATATAACCTGCTGAATCCATATGATGCTACTTACATGTATTTCAATTCTATGTATGTTTTCAGGGCTGATCATATGGACCTAGCTAGCCAACTGGTACAGCCTTCCTTGGTGAAAACCAGCTCTCTCAGCTTTCCTCAGCGATGTACAATTCTTAGTACATGATTGAGGCCATGTGGGCTTTTTTCTGTGCAGTTTGGCATGTTCATTGGTTTCATTCCTGTTCTGCTCACATTTGGGTGGTCACGATGATGAGATTTATGGGCATAGCTTCTGATGTTACTAGGAGACACAATCACATAGCAAAATCCTTGATCCTCTGGCTTTTATAATCTTTCCATCCTCTCTTCTGCAATGTTCCTTGAACCTTATATGTGGGAGTGTTTATACTGAATGGGATGGGTTCCACAACTCTGCATTTTGACTGGTTGTGGTTTTCTGTGGTGGTCTGCATCTGTTGCAAAAAGAAGTTTCCTTGATGAGAAGTAAAATCTACACTTATCTTGGATATCAGAACACATGATTATAGAATGTTATTAGGGATTATGCTGGTTTAGTAAGTTAGTGATTATAGATTTTCCTCCAATAGCCATAATTTCACTAACATTGACTAATTAGCTAGGTTTCCATTACTAACCATTGTATCCCTCTTGTTGAACAGGTCTTAAGTCCAATTAGAGAGCTGTTGGTTACAGCCAAAATATTCATGTGACTATTGCACCATAGGGTCATGGTGCCATATTGGACATCGATGTGGTTCAGTGGCTGGGTCAGACTGTTGGTGATCTCCATTTTTGGAAAATTTCATGCCCTCATCTAGAACTATGAAAGCTAGTTGATAGTCTAATATTCCTAAGATGTATCCTATCTAGGACCCTACCTAGAATGATGAGTTTGTTACAGGGGTCTTTCTTCCTTAGAAGATTTTGAATTCTGGCTTCTAATTCCAATTCCACAAGAATGCCAAGAACTCTGCTCAGCTCAAAGTATCTTAGTCACTGCACTCTGACCATTTTCTTAACATTTGATTCTGTGCCATCTGTGAATTAGCAAATGACTTGTAGAAAAAAGTGCCACAGAATTTTGGATCCAGTTCAATATGCTTACCTACCTACTCTTCAAAAATCAATGTTGGCCTCTAGGGTCCTGAGCGTATTGGGAATTCTCCAAAGCCTTCAAGTAGTTTTGTTCTTTGTTGTTTTTTTTTCTCAGGTTCCCTCAACTTTTCTGGTTATTCTCACAGAATAAGAATAAAACAAGTCCTTTCACCATTACCAAAAAAAAAAAAAAAGAAAGAAATTCCCTATCTCTCTTTAATACCAAGTGATGGTAGCATCAATGTTAGAAAACCTTGATATTAGAAGAACAGAAAAAGAGAGTTGGGGAGAAGGCTTAGTCAGTAAGTTCTTGCCATGTAAACACAAAACCCTGAGTTTTCAAATTTCATATTTCAAATGCAAGTTATTAGCCCATACTTTTAATCCTTGCAGTAGGGAGACAGAGGCAAACAGATCTCTGAGGCTTCTGGCCAGCTAATCTAGTCTACTGGACAAGCTCAAGGCTAAAGAGAGAAACTCTCAAAAAAAATAAAAAATAAATAAGGTGGCCTGTTTGCCACTTTTCTTTCTTCCCAGCAGCCAACCCTCATCTTGAAAGTCTAGCTATTTAGTCTAGCAAATATAAGATCTGTTCAAAATCCTGACATTGCTATCCCAGGACCAATGGGAAGGTTACCAGCCTCTCACTGCAAATGTTAATTCCTGTTCCTTTTTAAGAAGAATCTTTGACATATAAACTGTACTTTTCTCTATAGAAGAAAGTACAAAGAGGAATAGTCAAAAGAAATTCAGAGTCCACCATGCAGACAGAGAACCATCACAGGTACATTTCATGCCCATGCAAGGGGTAACAAGAATCAGAAACCACAAACCAGGAAAGCTGCACAAGAACAAGCCACCGGGGCTTCCAAGGAAGTTTCCAGGAAAGGCTAAACAGCCCTCGAAAACAACACAATGGCTGCTTCTCAGGCTTTGCAAAGGAGGCATATAAGCAAAAGGCTATAAGGACTGTAGAGGTTTCTGTTCCTCAAGTAGGTAGAAAACACTGAATTTATATAGTCGATTTAAAATAAACTCATCTGTCACCCCTGGGAAGTGCTCTAAAATAAGCTACAGCCCCAGCTCCCCATCTGTAACTCTAAAACAAAAGGAAGAGCTGCAAATGGGCAGGGGGGGTGATGGCTCCTGAAGAATGACACTGGGAGTTGACCTTTGACCTCCACGTTCACTTGCACACACATACATGTATACCTTCACACATGCATGCACACATACAAAAGAATTGAAATAATATGTTAAAAAGCAATGTATATAATAATATTTTGGTACATAATAGAAATTCACAAATGATTTTAGCTTCGAATTTAAATATTCACTGATTAGGGGAAACTTGTCAAAGAGGCTGGCTCCTAGCACCACTCACCTTTCTCCTTCTGGTCATTCTTGTTGAATTGCTACAGAAGACTCTTGCTCTTGGGAGCATTGGCTACAACAGAAAGCTCTCATCAGCTCCAATTCCTAAGACTCTTTTTTCCCCACCATGACATCATTCAAAGAGTCTTTGGCTACATTTGTGTTTCAGTAAACCCTCTTAGTAATCGATCTGTTTCCTTCTCTTGAAGCCCATGTCTTGGTTTTCTCTCAGAAAGAATTGCATATGCAGTGTCTCTCAACTCTTTAATAATAGAATTCATTGAGTATTGTGTATTTTCCCTTCATCTATCTCTGAGTGTCCTGCCATTGTGTCCCACTCACTGCAACTTTGCTCCAGACTCTCACTCCTGCCAGGAAAGCCAGGGTTAGGAAAAGGGGTTGAGCATTCTATACACCAATTTTCCCAGTAATTTATGAGTAAATACTGAGAGACTCCAAGGAAGATTAGCAAAGCAAACTAAATCTGTGCCTGTGTGTGTGTGTGTGTCTGTCTGTCTGTCTGTGTATGTCTGTGTTTGTGTGTGTCTGTGTATATGTTTGTATGTCTGTCTGTGTGTGTGTGTGCGTGTGTGTGCGTGTTTGTGTGTGTTTGGGGTGGGTTGGGGGCATACAGTGCCAAATTGCTAGAGTGAGCTTGGTTACAGATTAAAGTCTCAGAGACAACTTTTTATGAGTCTATGTGATTTCCAAGGCTCAAAACTAATCCACTGGAAAACATAAAAGATGTAAAGCAGAAGACTTCGGTAGTAATTTTCAGATCATTTGACTCTAAATGCAGCTTTGAGGATATGCAGTTCATAAATTTCCTTTTGAATCTTTTTTTTTTTTTTAGATGCTATTTCTCCAAACTTAGCTATCTCAGGTAAAGGATTTCCAGACCATGCTTACAAGTAGGATTGTAGAACTAGGGACATAATAGGAATGATGATGATGGTGGTAGTGGTGATGATGATGATAATGACAATGATGACAGTGCTGGTGGTGGCCACACTGATGACAATTGCTAATAGAATTCATTTAGTATTGTGTATTTTCCCAGTGTTGAGACATTTTTCATGCATCACATTGTCTCTTGAGAAAAGTTGAAGTACTTACCATTTCTCAATTTTATTACCTTTCTTGTAGTATTCAGTAACATGGGATTTAAAGCAGAGAATAAATTCTCTACTTAAATACTATCCCTTGCACTTCTGTGAGTTTTGGCTGTGTAGTGAACATCATTGAACCTCTTTAATACTAGATTGAAGGCGTACCTGAATCTTGAGTTATCCTTGAAGGCTTAAGCTAGTTAATGCATGTTAGACCTGTAGCACTGGGGCTGGCTCATACTGACTTCTTGGAAAGATGTAGTCATCTTCTCCCTCCTGACTTCTCTACTACTGTGGTTTAAGATGCTCTGCCCTATACTACTTACGTGGACAATGTAGGAAACAAAGATCTAAAATATATATAAATAGGGGATCACAGGAACCACTGAGGAAATGTGTTACACTAACCTACCTCCCAGGCTAAGGATCAGGAAACATGATTCCATAACACTTATTTGAGTTTATAATATTTACTAAAGCAGTACTTGTATTTACTCAGTATATATTCATTCAGCAAAATGAGGATGCAGTCCTTACCTTAACAGAACTTGGGATCTTCTAGAGGAGACAAATATTAAATATTTAATTAAACCCATTCACTGAGTATTACCAAGGAGTGGCCTAGGATGTTGTAAACATTTCTGTGTTGTTGATAGTGATTGAGAAAGTGACATTTAGAGTTGAATCTGGGAGATTTTAGTGATTAGTAATTTGGTGGTAAAAATGGACATACAAGGCATCTCATCAGAAGAGCCCATCGCGGAGACCCTGGTGTGGAAACAGTAAGGCACATGGAGAAGCAAAGGTCCTCCTGGAACAAGAAGGGAAGCTTAGTGCTTGAGTGAGTTGTTCTGCACAGTACTTCCCTTCTCTTGAGTAGACCAAGTGATGTATGCAAGGACAAGTCACGTTACACAAGGTTTCCTACTTTCTCCAGCATCTCGGGCTAACCATCACTTTCAAGTTACCTGGCAACCTAAACCTTCTTGCTCCCGAGTTTTAACCTATCTCCTTCCCTACCACTCGCTCTCATGGCTATCAGGTTCCTTATTCATCTGCTAAGTGCTGGTTCCTACAGTCGAAGGTCACCTCTATGTGGTCCAGTATTCTCACACCCAAAGAGTGTACCCAAAACCCTGGGTCCCGTAACCAGTTTCTGGTTAGTTGTGAGATTAGCCCCTCAAGTCTTCATTTCCAACAAGCTGCCAGATGACACCCATGCTGCTAGCCTGGTGTCCATTGGCAAAGCACACAAGTAAGGCATCTTCCCCCTTCTGCAGTTTAACCACCACAGCAAGTTTCCCTTGATTCTGAGGAAATGTTTAGGGAGGGTCAAAAGAGAAACTACCAAAATCCAGACTTGACTCTGCTCGCTGCTCCACAGGCCTAAAGGAAAAACCCTTTGTGTGGGTTCTTCTTACCTCAGGCTTCTTCCCGGTGTTTAGCACAGTAGGTAGCAAGTAAATGTTCATCAAATGAATTGATCAGTGAAGGAGCTGCAGAATGGATCAAGCTCAGTGATCAGGAAGTAGGTTTTCTCCATTATTTCTTTGGAAAGTTCTTCTGATTCCTTTCAGGCCAAGAGGCCTTCAAAAAATGAAATTATTGTCATTCTCCTGGAATGCAGCCCCAGAAATTGCAGAGTCAAGATCTGCTTGCATTTTAAGTACTTATTTGGCTTGGAAGCTGAAATGCTAACAGGATTACAAAATGCAGAGTTTGCTGAGTTTCGGTTTGTTTATGCTCATGCTTGGTTCAAAGTCCCTTCGTCAATCAGTACATTTCTGTTTCTAATTGCAGTTTTAATTTTTTTTTATTTTTTTGCCACCTGCACAGACATTCTCAGCTGAAACTAGCTTTAGCAATTTGCACAGGTATAATGTAATGGAATGAGGCTCCTACCCAGCCTCGTGCCACCTACCCCGGTATCTAATGAATTCAAAGTCACTCTACCTCAATTCGCATTATGATTCAGAAAGCAGCCTGCTATCTTTCCCCATTTTCACTCTCACGATGTTGTAAAACATTCTTAATAGACAACAGTCCTCATTCCGGGCACGTGGAGTTTGACTAGAGGATGCCACATGATTTTGATTCTATTGATTCTAGATTCTTTATTTACATTTCTCCATAGAATCTCTGGATTTGGATAAAAGAGAAAGCAGCTGTCTTAGTTAGGGTTTCTATTGCTCTGATGAAATACCATGGCCAAGAAGCAAGTTGTGGAGGACAAGTTGTTTGTTTGTTTTTGGCTTACACTTCTACATTGCTGTTCACTACTGAAGGAAGTCAGGATGGGAATTAAAACAGGACAGGATTCTGGAGACAGAAGCTGAGACAGAGGCCATGGAATCCCAGAGACGTCGACTCCATTGCCAGCAAAGGAATGGATGTGCTGGCAAAGTGAGGGCAAGCAGATAAAGAACAAACAACCCCTTCCTCCTCCCCTAGTTCTTATGTAAACCTCCAGCAGAAGGTATGGCCCAAATTAAATGTGTGCCTTAAGATCCAGAAGAAAAGTGTGTCACCCCACCACACAGTCCAAATCAAAAGCCTGTGTCTTCCAGCCTCAAGATCCAAATCAAAGTTATGTTGTCTTCCTGCCTCAAGATCCAGATCACCAGTGTGCCCTACATTTCTGGATTGTAGTTCATTCCAGATATAGTCAGGTTGACGATGCAGACTAGCTATCAAAGAAACATTTCTAAGTTCACCATAATGTCTGCTAAGACTATAACTTGGTGGTAGAGCATTTACCTCATATGTATGAGGTCCTAGGTTTAATCCTCAGTCCTTCCCCCAAACTCCCAAAAAAGAAAGAAGGAAAGATACAGTGATTACACAATTCTTCCCAATATACACATACAATCTAGAAGGATCTCACCGTGCCCTATTAAGTTAAGCAGAGACTCAGTCCTGGGAGTATCAAGCTGGTTCTGGTACAAGTAATCTATCACATTCCAAATGTGACCCACACCAGAACTCATGTTATAAAGTCTTCTGTGTACTGTGATGATTGAATGTGAGCTGTCTATGTCTAGATTTTGCTTTGGACTTTGGTCCCAAATAATATCTGCAATGGTATAAGTAACTTCCCAGTCGGCTTTAACAATCAGAGTTCTACTTAGAAAACCATCATCTCAATACCAGTTGATGATGTTTTGGGGCAGTGGGCTCAGAATATTCTACTTTGCCACCACCCCCTTGATTTGATTTGAAATGACCTAATAAAAGTGATTTTTTCATGTGGCCTAAATATGTAGCTCAGTAGTAGAGCATTTGTCTACAAACACAAGGCCCTGGATTTACCCATAACCCCCACCCAAACAAACAAACAAACAATCTTGCTTTTAAATATAAAAACAAGAAAGTTCGAACAGTTAGTCCAAAACAGCATTGCACTGTGGATGGACCAATGGGGCTAGCCGTCCCAAGGTTGTTTATTCCCTACATTTGATCAGTTGAGCTTTATTGTAATGGTTTCTATCTGCTATAAAAGAAGCTTCTTTGATGAAAGGTGAGAGCTGCACTTAGCTGTGGGGATAAGAATAAGTATTTAGAATACAATTAGGAATCATATTAGTTTAGGAGAATGGCAGTAGTTTGGGGTTTTGTTTGTTTTTTGTTTTGTTGGGTTTTTTTGTTGTTGTTTTTCTCCTCTAAGGTCTGTGACCTCTTCAGCTCTGGGTAGTTGGCTAAGTTTAAAGAGTGTGGTGTCATCAGAAAGAAAGTCTTATTTTCAAGTTCTGGAAGAAAACCAAAGGCAATGGCAATGACCTATTTGGTTTGGGTTTATTGGGCCCCTGCCCAACAACGTAAAGGGAGGTTTTCCGTGACTGGCTTGGGCTTTTGTTAGATAGTCTATGGCTCTTAGGTCAGCCATTATTATCACGAATGACATAACTCATCAAAAAATACACGTACATTTGTATTTTTTAAAGTAAGCTTATAAAATAATATATCAACCTATGGCATTTTCAAACACCCTTGGTGCTGTATCTCTTTTTTCCTCCGTTTGATGTGTGTATTTACTTATACACATATCTTTAAAATGTATTTTACAGTAAACTTATAAAATAAATGATTCCCTGTGGCTTTTTCAAATATGTTTAGCGATCCTTCTTTAACTCCCTCTGTGCTACCTTTCCTTCCCTCTCCCCATTAGAAGTCTCCCCATTTGTTTTTTCTGTGCCTCCCTTCATAGCACCTGTGTCCCTCTGTCCCCTCTGTAGAATACCGTCCCTCTTGGTCCTTCTCTGCTTTCCTGGCTTCTGTGCTTACTTTAAGTTATCTGCTCCAACCTAAGGATTCTGAGCTAGGATCCACAAATAAGAGAGAGCATGTCTGGTTACATCACTCAGTGTATTTCCTAGTTCTATCCATTTACCTGCAAATTTCATGATTTCCTTTTCTCTACCGCTAAATAGAATTTTGTTGTGTATGTGTAGCACAGTTCTTGGTTACCCATTCATTAGTTGTAGGATATTTAGGCTGTCTCCATTTCCTATTGTGAGGAGAGTGGCAGTCACCATGACTGGGCAAGTGTCTGTGGAGCAGGATGGCAAGTCCTTTGGGGACCTGCTAGTGAGTGGTAGCATTGGGTCATATGGTTAGACCTCCCTTTAGCCTTGTGAAGATGCTCTACAATTATCTCCATAGTGATTGCACCAGTTTGCAATTCCATCAACAGTAAATGAGGAGTCCCCTCCCACACAGCCTTGATCTTAGACATTCTAACTGGGGTAAGATGGAATCCCAAAGTATTGTAATTTGCATTTCCTTAATTGCCAAGGAGAATGAACACTTTTTAAGATATTTAATAGCTATTTTTATTTATTTTGAGAACTCTATTAAGATCCATAGCTCATTTTTTTAAACAAGACTTTTATTCCCGATACTTTGAATATTCTGGGTATTAATCCTTTATCAGGTGTATCTCCCTGGCAAAGACTCTGTCTCACTCTGTGGGTTTCTTCTTTATTTAACCAATTTCCTTTGGTGTACAGAAATTTCCAGTTTTATGAAGTTCCCTGGAGCTAGAAAGATGGCTCAGTGATTATAAGTACTCTCTGCTCTTCCAGAAGAGCAGAGTTCAGATTCCAGCACCCATGTCAGGGGGCTCACAACCCCCTGTAACTCCTTCCAGTAGATTGGACATACTCCTCTGGCCTCCTCAATAGCCCCTCACCCTCCACCCTATCCCCCAATTCCCACACCTCCCCTCCACCCTCACTCCAATACAGTCACATACACAGAAATAAAAAATAAAAGAGAAGGAGTTCATTGGGAGTACTCAATGAGACAAGGGACAGTTCCATTTGTGTCATCACTGGGCACCCCGAATGGCCATGGCCCTGCCAGGCACTGTTTGGAGACCTTTGAAAAGGGAGATAATGTGAGTTAACATTTCACTGCACATTAATTCTTTAAAAAAAAAAAAAGCTGTAGTTTAATTTTAAATGTTAATATGCATATGGTTAATTAAGAAGCCAAAATTGGCTATAAGCTTGGTGAGCGCTAGGCGCAGGGGGAGCGAGATCATTACACTTCTGCTCATGGTTAGCTATTTGTGAACCAGCTGATAATGTGCAAAATTAAGATTTCGTAAGTGGCATTTTAAATGAATGGTTAATGGCTGAAGATTAATTAAACAGTCAGAGTTACTGGAGAAAAGCTGTTAAAAAATTATGTTTATAGGCCAGTCACTTGCACACTGAAACAGCAATCCTGATAGTGATAGCCTTTGTGTTTACCAAGAACATTTTAAAGAAGTGGACTTCATCAGGAAGATGGCCAGCCTGCTCCACACTCAGCAGAGCTATGGCAGTAGCCTCAGGGATATCCCTTTGGAAAAAAAGCTGCCATGTAAGAAAATTGACTAGAAAATGTTTTATTGAGGGAATCTTCACTGAAACCTTCATGGCAGGTAACCAGGCATATTTTATTTCCTACCTGCATGCTGCACAGTTCCAAGTTAGAGTAGGCAGAACCCATGGGATTTATAAGAAGCCTCTGTAATGCTGGGAACAGACACAGAATTGCCCGGTGTTGTTTTCAGCCCAAGCTAGTCCTTCTTAAGTCTCCAATTCTTGGTGCTAGGAACATGGGTTTTATGTGTCTGGCTCTACCCTAGGCTGATTCATTGGGGATCCATTTTCCTTTGTATTCAGTGCTATGCTGTGAGCATAGAAGATGCTGTAAAAGAATATTTTTAAAAATTACTTGTCATAGCTTAACTCAATAAATATTGGACAAATGAATAATGAGTTACTTAGAGGTTGGTGATTAGGACATCAAAGGCTCCTTTAAATGTTCCTGAATCCATCTAGCAAATGGCTAGTATACTATACTGACCCATATTAATGCCTCCTGTGTAATGCCTATGTCCCAGCCTCAGAGGCAACACAACCTAGTGGGGGAAGGCAGAAATACAAATGTGTAAGTCCCAGTGGTGGCAAATACAACTGCAAGCAGCCAGAGAGTGGAATGAGAAATCAATCTCAGGGTGGGAGAATCCAAAGTACTTGCCTCTCAATTGCCAGGAAGTTGGTTTTACCCAATGACAAAGTATTGGCATTAAGGTATACTTAACTTTTTGAGTCTATTCAGGCCAGTTCCCTGTTTCTAAGCATTAGACTCAAATCACTCAGTCCAGGCAGCTGTGTCCTGTTCAAAAGTTCCCTAGAGATGGAAATCCTGGATCTTGCCCTGACAGAGCCAGAGTTTAACTCCCTCCTAGCTAAGAAGTTAATTCATTTCCTTTTCTCCAACCATTTTTGAGTTTGTTCAACTGGTGAAATACCCATGAGCATGAAACCACTCGAGTGTCAGGAGGCGTGGACAGGGCCACACCTGTCTGCCCTGGGCTCAGCATGCCTTACAGCAGTGAGGCTCTAAGCTTGCATGTCAGCAGTGGCATGGTTTTAGTATGCCTCCACCCAAATAAATGAAACATTTTTCTTCATGACCTAAAAGGAAAAATGATAGATTTTAAGCTGTTTTAGAAGTTGTTTTCTCACGTTTTGCTCATTGTATTTAGATAAATACAATTACAGTTGTAACTCAGAAAGCAAAGCTGTGCCACAGGATGCATGAAGAGATCAAAGGCCAGCTTGCGGGAATCAGTTCTTTCCTTCCACTATGTGGGTTCCAAGAATTGAACTCAGGTCCTCAGGCTTGGTCACAAGGACCTTTACTAGATAAACCTTTCCGAGCTTACCTCGAAATGCAAATGAAGAAGGTGAGATGCAGAGGGTGGGGGCTGGCCCAGTGTCATAGGCGGACCAGACTCTACCCAGTTATACCGACTTCAGAGCCTCAACACTTAAGCAGTGTACCATGTGGACGTTTGCGGTCCTTTGGAAATTTCTTTTTCTCCCTTTAAAATTCTGTCTTATTATCTGGAGTCTTTTCTTCTGTGTCTAAAGAGCCCCTCCCTCGGGGGAAAAAAAAACCACAGAGACACACAAAAAAAACCTTTCCTTGTGTAAAGTAATAGCACTCTGCTGCATAATATCCCCCAGGTCAGCTCTTGCTACAATTACGGGCAGCTGAGTGGCAAATACATCCTGCTTTCAGAGATGCAGTTGAGGTTCACTTTAGAAAAACTGATAATTCAAAGCTTTTCCATTCTCATAAAAAATAGAATGATGCAAAGGGAAAGAAAATAGGTACTTCTTAGAGAAAGGAAGCCTGCCCCTCGAAGGCTGGGAGCAAAACCTCCTGTCTGCCAATCCCAGAAGCATCTGGGGAGCGGCGATGTCCAATAATTGCACTAAAAGCTGCATTAATTGGCCAGTGACGGTTGAAAGCCACCTCCAACCAGCATTCCCGTACCCCCATGCTCTTTTCATGGTCCAAGAGGGGGGCAAAGGGTGGTGGGCCTCCATGGGCTTTTCCACACAGGACTTGAGCAGCGGAAACAAGGAAGTCTGCTTCCGAGGAGGGTGCTTAGCTGCCCAGTGAGCTTCTTTTTTCCACCTGATGGATTCAGACAACCTGGGGATTGTTTTCAGGAGACTGTGATTCCAGGCCTGCCTGAGTTCTGCATGTCTAATAAACACCAGGTGACATTGCTGCCCGGGGTTCCAACCACCGTAAACCAAAGCTTAGCTGATACTGATTTTCGAAACCATTCAAAATAAATATGCAGCAAATTTAGTTCTAACCTTCCAAGTGTCAGCTGTCAGTCCCACCTGTCAAGAAGGTGTTGAGCAGCCTCATTTCAGTACAAACTCAGATGTTCCTGGGACTGTCGGTTCTGCTTCCTGAGAGAAAGGGTGAGCCTTCTCTTGCCTTCTTTGTATTTACTGCTGGCATCTGTATTGGTGTCTACACTGACCCGAGGCTGCACCGGGAAGCTCTTGCACCTCAGCAACATGCTCTGTCTCCACAGTTGAGTAGGTATGAATTTGAATTTCTTTCCCAAACCTCTAGCAGCCTGACCAGAGAAGTCTCATCAATACAACTCATCTCTTTTTCTATCACACCCCGTCCAAATGAAACTCTCCATGGCTCTGGTTATTGTATCATTTGATTTAGCATTGCATTAGAATAATGTACTTTGCCCTAAGTTTGTGACTCGGCATTATTTTAAGTAAATGCTGACTCAACTTCTCCAATAAATAGTATCACTCTGATTGACCTACATTCAACATAATCACAGGGCCTCTGTCTAAACTATTCATTTTCCATAGGTTTCATTAAATGCCAATGTTGTGGATTGAAATATTTGGTTCCTTCTTAAACAGCAACAAAATAACACCACTAAAACCATTGGTTACCTAATGAGAAGAGAGAACACAATGCTTTTTGGTGTTTTGTTTTTCTTCTGTGTGGCTGAGATTGCAGATCAGTGTATTGATTGTCACCAGTTTATTACGATTAATGAGACTAACTTCTGTGGATGAAATGTTCAAACTTTAGATCAGAGCCACTCCACCCATACTGTGAGTTGTCTGCCTTCAGACCAGGCCTCACTTGAAATGCAACATAAACTACACTTGTAATTTAATGTTTTTAATACTCTCTCTTTTTAAAAAAAGCTGAGTAATTTTATAATATAATTTATCTAAACAAATATACACAAGCTATATTTTCAAGATATATTCAAAAATGTTTCAAGACTATGTTACATTCGTTTTTACATACATATTTACATGTTAGATTCACAAAACCTATTATGCGTTTTAGACCTACATCACATCTAAGGACTCATTCTGCTTCCAGGATCAGGTAATTGCCAGCCCTACCTTGTCCCTGTAGAGAGAAATGCCCCCACCTCAAGTGCCAGCCACTGCACAGAAAGGCAAGCTAAGATGGACTGGACTACCACAGGCCCAGATCTGATTTTGTCCCAGCTCCATCTTTGCTCAGAGGGGGTTAACAGAACAAAGGGTCTAGCTTGACTTAAAAAGCTTTTCCTTACCTGGGGCACAGGGAAAAGGATGGTCTTTCCAGGATGAAGTACATGCAAGTCTTTCATCTGAAGGCATGACAACTATGTGCATGTGCCCCGTGTGACTAATTTCAACAGTGGAACACAAACACGATTCTCATTTAGCTAGAGACCTCTTCCTCCTTAGCAGTAGATAATCCATCCTTCTGTAGAGAGGGAGGTGCCCTGTACAGACCTTTCTCTTTCTGTAGATCCAGGCCCTAGTAAATTGATCACCTTCTCAAGATGTCAGAAGTTAAAAAATAAATAAACAGACATGGGATTCCCTTTTCTGTTTTGAGTTTATCTTCCATACTGTGGCTGTTGTTTTAGGTAGGAAGCATCAGCCTAAGAAGCCCCAGAGAGGCGAGGCATGCTTGAGATCCCTGCCTCCCTACCTACTTACAAGGACCAGGGTTGAAAGTAGTTAATGCTCTCCTATGTGTGCACTCCAGCGAGCACGGGGTAGCTCTCACTGTTGGGTCCAGCGTTCTCCTGAAGGGTTTTCTCATCCTCTGTGCTTACCCTCTACCAGGATGAATGAGTCTGGGCTGGGTTTCTCCCATTTGATCACTACATTGATTGCAGTAGGTAATATCACCCCATCTCCTGAAAGAAGTTCTTCATTAAAAAGCTTCTCAAAGTATATTTTTCCTAGTTTTCATGCTAAAACTCCTGCTAGTCTCTCAATTTATTATGATGTCAACTTTTGCAGTACAACTCAAGACTGTTGTTCTTACACATACCACATTGCCACGTTTTCCCTGTGTCTGTTCTCAGTGGGCTGAGACACTGTTACTCAGGGCCTGGTTCTGATGTACTGCCCATCTGTGATGGTAATGGTGACTTCAACCAAAGAATGATCATGATGATTAGAATCAACTGTTACTTGCCTCTGCTCAGATTTCCCAGCAAGCACTGTACCTTACTTCTGGTCCTAGTACAATTCTTAAATTAGATATTCAATAACTCAATATATTGGGTGGAAGAGATGCCAAACAACTGCACTCTTAGCTGCACTAATGTCAAGATGTTACCCCCTGCTGCCTTTAAACTAGCCATTTCCTCCCAGCTAACCTAATTTCTTGCCAGTTGCCTGGGCTCTCGTTTGCTTATTCTTCATGTCAGTAATCCCAGGGGTTAGTTACTCTTGATTCTCAGTATTGAGGCAACATATCCCATTCCTATTCTGCCAGAAAACACTTCCTATCCAAGTTCTCCTAGATGAATGACTTCCCCAGGTCACAGCAGGTAACAGTTCCTCCATCAAAGCTATGCTTCAAAAGCTTCCTAAAGAATAAAGGTAGTATTTACTGTTCAAAAGCTCCACTCAGCCAGGTCTGATGATGCGTCAAAAGAACGTGCATTTCTTAGCAACTATATCTTCTAAATCTTATTCCCACACTTTGTATTTGTTACTAATTCCTGCTAACCAGCTCAAAGCAACCACAACCACTGCCACCTTCAAGATAATTGGATTTGCCATAAGCATTAAGAATGGTGGTTTTTAGATTTTTCTATAAGTTGCTTTCTTCATTTTAAAGTTTTGGCCATCACTTGCTCTTCTCCAGCATCTGGGCACATACCCCATTATGTATAATTTCTCAGTATCGCTGTCTGAGCTTTGAGGGCCATGCCTTTCAGCTCTCAGCACCCTGGGTGTGATGTGGAAGCCCCAGCGACACAGATGGCTTTAAAGTGCATTGGGCTGTGTGTTTTTCCTTCTCTCACTATTCTTTTCTGCCTCTCTTCTGTCTTCCCTTGACAGAGATGTCAGATGAGTCACTTAATGTATCTCTGCATCTTTCCTTGTCTACAAAGACAGAGGGGTGTGACTAAGTGACTCCAGAATTTCTTCTAGCTCCAAAATTATATGGTTCTGCAATTCTTTAATGGAAGCAAAATACAAGTTCAGGTTGCTCTGCCTTTCCTCTGGTGCTCTATGGTGTCAAAGCATCCCCGCCCGGCAGTGGCCTATCCTCCCTTTCTCCTTTTCAAAATACCTTCAACATTTCTTTTCAGTAGATGTTTAATGTCATTGCCATCTCCACCCCTCTAGTGCTTGATGAGCTTCACATTTGTGGCTATCTTCACACCTCTGTGCTGGCTTCCTTGTTAACTCTAGTGCCCAGGAGTTCACGCCCAAATTTCCTGTGCTCACCCCAGCAGATAACTTTATCCCTCACCTTAGCTGTCCAAAATTAGGACATTTGCCCAAAAATCTCCACAAACTTATACATGCAAATATCTTTCGTTTACTTCTGTTGGCCTCTCTGTGAGGCATGAAACCTGAATGATAAGATTTCTCAGAAGCTTTGGGAGATGTGTATGTACATATATGTGCATAGCTACATATATGGTTTTGGCTGCGATTTTGTGCCTCATTCTGATTAATATCAAAAGTTGTAGTTACACTAATATGGATTTCATTTGCTTTTAGAGAAACATATTTTTTAAAAAAGATTAAAGGACAATTCTTTCATGTGATAATAATATCAAAACCTATCAAGTAAAGAAATAAATTTCGAAATAAAAGAAATATAGACAATCTTTGTGGATATTTTCAGGGAAGTCCTATTCCCCTCTCAGGCCCTCCGGCCTAGAACCTGGTGAGCATCTATTAAAATGTGATGAAGTTTCAAACAGACATGTCCCCTACTCTCTAGGCGTTTATTTATAGGAGCCTTTGTGTAGTATGGGGTAAGGAAAAAATATAGTTTGGCTTTACAACAGACATTATGAAAACTTGTATATAGTTTATAGTAGAGCAAAAGAAAACTCTGAGATTGCACCACGGCCTATGATAGACAGGTAGCCATGAAAGAATTCTTTCAAAGTCTGTTGCGACTTTTCAATCCCAGGACCGACGCTTAGCAGCCATCAGGAGGGAGAATTGATCCTTGTAGTCTGACATTTGACAAGCTTTGGATTGTGTCCTTGTTCATGTCCTTTAATTCAAACACCGTAAATGGTACTCGGCTTTGTCTTTATAGGTCAATCCATGTCAGGGTTTGTTGCCAAAGTGAGTTCTGAATATTAGGAGCACTAGAAAATCTCAGATTTATCCATGACTCCATGGTCAGACTACTGTCTACCTGTTTCTGGTCAGTTTTCTGTGAGAAGAGCTGCTGGTGGTAGTGATGGTGGTGGTTGTTTTTTTTTGTTTTGTTGTTGTCGTTGTTTGTTCATTTTTTTTTTTAGATTGGTATTTCCATCTCTTTTTAAGTTACTGTATGCATATTTTTAAGTTAAAACCATTGGTTTGTCTAAGCATGGTGACTCATACCTGTAATATAAGAATTTGGGAGGCTGAGGAAAACGAATTGCAAGAGCTTCAACACAGTGTAGGAAGTCTTGGGAGGAAAAAAAGACATTACCAATGAAAACCCACCCTTATATTCTATATTTAAAAAATAATAGTATGAGAAGCACACTAAAAAATACCTATTAACTGGACAAAACCACATTCGAAGCAACATTTGTATTGCCCATTCATGTGCCATGTGACATGAAACTATTTTGATTGCGACTGTCACAGATAATTTCTACACATAAAATGCACCTAGGGACAGTTTTCAAATGGAGTTGTCACTTTTTGTTTAGCAGGCAGGAGATACTCTACTGTTGTCAAACCCTCTTTACAAAAGCATCGCTAATACAGTGATGCACTGTCCTGAGAAGGGGAGTCGTCATTCTGCCTGACGGGGACAGAAGGAGCAAGCCTGCTTGATGTCAGGGCTCCCTGAGCTTGAGGGCTCCTTTGTCTAACTCAGACACCTCTGTAGCCAGCAATGCTTTCACAGTCTTGGAATTGGATTTCTTTTTTCTGTGCTGGCTTTAGAAAGCTGTAAAAAGATTAATGTGGATTGTTGTTCTCTGAAGCACAGGTTAGTAAAGCCACGTGAATATGTGTTATCTACGAAACACATGGAAAGTTAAGAAAGCCACCCTGAGCTGTCTCTAGATTTACACCCACATACACACACGCGCACGCAAACGCACACACATGCTCACACACATACATGCATGTGCACGCATGCACAAATGAACACCCACATACACGTACACACACACACATGCACACATGCACACTTTCTCTTTACTGACTTTCAAGGATGTTCTAGTTTTCTTCAGATTGGAATTAGTAAAATAATTTTAGTTCATTTTTTCCCCCATAGTCAAAGCAGGCAGCATTTCTCTTTAGAGTTCAAAGGAGTCATTACACTGAGTTTTGTGGTAATAAGAAATGTCTTAAATTGCATGTAACAGGTGATTCTATATAATAGATGGCCAGGTGATACATATTTCAAGGTAGGGGCTAAGGAATTCTGTTAGCTTCTGTGTATTTTCTCTCTTAAGATGTTTCATTCCCAAGAAAGAATATTTTCTTCTTAAATTTTATTGGATATTTAACTCCCAGAAACAGAAGCCAATTAGAACAAAGCAGTATGCCCAGAGGGCCAGAATGGTCCTCACAGCTGCCAGCTTCTGCAGAATGACGCAGCATGGTTATCAGCCCTGGGTGTGGATAACGGGGGGGGGGGGGGGGGGGGGGGA
>CM052709.1:54412560-54425877 GCA_028551405.1 Uromys caudimaculatus
AAAAATAAGAAAGAAAAAAAATAAAAATAATGACCAAAACCAAAAGCAGACATGGTCCATTGCTGGTAAAAGCTTGGACTGATCAGCTTTATTACTATATTATAATCACATATTATATTATAGTTGTATATCAGAAGCTCCTTTGAAGCTCCGTGGCGTGAGCTCTGGGATAGGAATTCTCTCGTGTAACCCAGGCAATTTCCCTACCATATTTTTCCTGTGCCATCCCCCCACTGTCGCCATCAACCATGATCATTTTCAACCATTAAGCCTCCTCTCTCATTGATGAAGAGGGGTCACTTCCACAGATTTAGCACATTACCCCATGCAGCCTTCTGCTTTTCAAACCATGACTTAATTCTTAGTATATCAGTTATAAGAAACACAAGCAAACTTAAAATTCTATTTATGACTCAGACAACGAACAAAGTAATGAGATTCTGTGTTATGGAAGCTGTCACATCTTGTCTCAGCCCTGTTGTGTCTAAATGTTCACTCCCTTATTAAGCTCCATTAGGGAATTTTACAATAGCAAATTGTTTATCTGCTCCTGGTTTTCTGCTGCCTGACAGTCGGGCACGTTTCACTCATTAATGTGGGTGATATTGTACACTGTTGGGAATAAAAATCAGCAGGAAAATAGTGGGCACTGACTCCTTTCCTGTGTGTCATAATAGTAGTTTCTGTGTTGATCTTGTTTAAGAGTTCTGGTCCAGCCTGATATGCTTTGCTTTGTTAACATTTAAGTGATTTCCACCCCGCACTACCAAATGTTACATTTGTACACGTAACCTTCCACCTCCCTTAAATTCTCCATGATGTAATTTCATCGAGGTGTTAGAGTTAAAGTAATTTACATGTCCAGCTTTGTTTATGAATTACAAAATGCTCTCATCTGAGTGTTCCATTTCATTTATACCACAATCTGGTAATAGAAAACAGGAGCTGAATCTAGTAGAAGAAAAACCTTTCAGAGGACCATTTAACAAGTGCCATCTTTCTACCTTAGCCTGGTCAGCTCTAATAACATGAATATGCTTCTTATTTAAAGATAGATTGAATGAGGCTTGCTATGTAGCCCATTCTGAACTTAAACCCATAATCCTCCTGCCTCAACACCCTGGGTACTGAGCTCATAGGCCTGTTAGACTATTGTGTCCCCTTATTATACTTTTTCTCAATTTTTTCTGATTAGTTGAAAGCAAATTCAATAAACAATGAAATTAAAGCAGAAAGATAATCAAAATCAAGAATTACTTCATGAGTTGTCTAATGCTTACATTTTAGAATATTTTCATTCAGTCTGTGTTATTATCCCATGTCTATACAAATATATCATTTGTATGTGTGTGCGTATGCATGTGTCTGAGATAGGAAGGCTCTTGTGTAAACTAACCCATGTCATAATTACATCTATTGAATTTTACCCTCTTGCTTTTGTTGCCATTCTATGTGCTAACCATTTGGAACTCTGACAATATTGTAGAAGACATTTCCATACCTCTACCATAACCTTTGTAAACTCCTATAAGCATGTATTTAAAACACTTGCCATACAGCTTGAAACACAGTGCTAACGATTTTCTAGAAAACAACAAAAGAAGAAATGTTCCAACCAGCAATGCAGAAGAGTACTTCCATAACTCCATTTGTGATAACTTGAGGATTTTCACTTTCTCACCTGTAAAACTTCGTTAATTTAATTGGTCAAAAGTAGTACCATACTGTTTTACTTTGAACTTCTGAATTTACCAGTAGGGTTAAGAGTTACTATAGAAACTCATGCCTTTCATAGTTACCATCGGAAGTTCTCATTCTGCCTCAGTTGTCCATTATCAGGGAGAATGGTTTCTGGAGTAAATTTCTCTTTTCCCCCCTTCAGCACATGTATGTGAATTTGTCAAGATGTATTAGGATGCGGGTTTGCATAACCTTCCTGACAAAAAGAGTGAGCGGTGGCACACCTGGGCCTTTTATGTGCTGAATCAAGCCAGATCTGCTTAGATCTTGTTTAATTGACTCACCCTTCCCTGCAATAGAACAGCATCCTTCTGAGCCAAGTATTAAAAAAAAAAATAAGTAGATACTGAGAGAAATGTCACTTCAGGGTCTGGACATTGCTATGACAACCCACCCTCCATCTATCACCCTTCTCATCAGCGTGCGCTGCACAGGAGACCCCTCTGCAATGTTTAATCTGAGAATTTTAATATTAAATATCTATTTGACATTGAAAGCTCACACCTTATTTGCTATTGTCAGGCTTCGTTGATAGACAGCTAAGTCAGTCTCTTTTTATAGTCCATTTCTGAAATGAAACCATAAATTTTGAAGCTGGGCTTCATCATTGCAGAGAAAAGCTTTTGCAGCCTATTGTTGAAATATAACATTTTACAGGATTTATGAGGTCCAGATTCACTAAGATCATTGGCCAAGCACTTAAGTCTGCCTTTGCTGCCCTTTGCTTTCCTTCCCCCTTGAAAATACACATAGGGAGGGGAAAGCCATTAGAAAAGAAAAATTATCAAGAACATACCATATTCGGTTCAAATGTCCTCCATTTAAGAGAAGAGAAAAGTCTCATGATTTGAACTGAGAGAATGTTGACTGCACAAGGCTGTCTTTGGTGATGGGCAATTCTGTTGACATCTGCAAATGAGTGTCTATGACATCTGTCTTGGTAGTAAGTGAAAACCTCTTGTTCAGAGCAGCGTTTGCATTCACTATTAGAAGACACGTCTGCACCACTGTACTTCTAGGATTCTTTGAAGTCCTGCAATATGAGAGCTCTCTGATTTGGTCATATTCCATTTAGCTTGTTTTATTGCTGTTAATTTTACACAGGGAAATAGATTCTCTGAAACTTGTGATCACAGTAGCTGTCAAGTGGTTGAAAATGAAGAAAACCACCAGACAGTGGCAGATGTATTAAACACTCTGGAGTTACTAAATTAATGTAGCTCTTTGTCTTTGAAAGGTTTCGTGTCCAAGGACTGGATTTAAACTAAAGGACATAAGGAACAATCGTCAATTAGCTATCACTTCAGCCAGACCTGCATCATTGCAGTGTGTGAGGGTGAGCCACCAGCACACCTAGGGAGATCTCATATTGGTTCACTTTGACTGCAAATTACTTAAGTTAACATTTTTTCCTGACAAATGCATTAGCCAAAAGGGTGAAGTTCTCTTTTTAATTTTTTTTCTCTTAAAGAACCACCATGTAAAGCCATATTAAGTAGGCTTCTCACTCCATTTGTTTTCCATCACTGTCCTTAATGCTTGAGCTTCTGCTACCTTTGAAGCTATAAACAGCAGCAGTGAGAGGGATGGAAAGTTGTGATGCTCTGTCAGGTCTCTCTCCAGCCTCAGCACCACTTCTCTAGATGGCACCTCCCTGGGCCTAACAATCTTCCTATGGTTCTTTTCTTTACTTTTCTTTTCTCTTTTCTTAAGCATGGATGAATTTCAGATTATCTTTTATATTCAAAATACAATGTACAAAGGACTTTAAAAACAAAGTGTTGGTTCCCACTTGAACCATCTGGTTTTCCCATGAGACATGGGAATAATTTATCGACTACATTAACAGCAATTTCACCTATTGGAAGGCTTAGCTTCCAACCATGTTGTTTGTCTTTTTTGGGTTTCATTTTGTTTGTTTGTTTGTTTTTGGACCCCCAAAAAAAGTTAACCTTTACATTGGGTATGCTGGCAGTGTAAGGAAAACATCTGTTATTTGCAGCAATGCTGTTTTCGCATTTCTTTATATTTATGGGTGGATTCCAACTTGGGTCTATGTGAAGACGCACTTCAAAGAAAATTCGGTAACTATCCCTCTGGCTTTGTGGTGTTCAAATTGCAGGGTTTCAAGCTTTAGCATGAAGCCTGGTGTAGGTCTTGGTCGTGAACTCAGCAAATGTTTGCTTTTGTTCTTTAACTGTGATTCCCTTTATGTACAAGAAGGAATGAGCTCCGGGTTATTGCGTAATTAGTTATCTCAGATTCCTAGGAGTGGATAAGCGCGCCAACTCAGAATCTGACTTGTATATTTTATAGCAACTCTGAATATTCTCTTTGGTACGGAGCAGAGGATGTATGCGTAGAATCGTGGCTGCTGAATTTTTTATGGCCTCTCTCCCTTTGCCATTCTAGTGGCTGTCTCCTACAAAATTTGAGCCATACCTCAACTGTACAAATCCTCTTTGCATGTTCAGTTGCCCTGAAGTATATAGTTGTGGATATGTCTAAATGTCTCCTGTGAAGATTTGGAGGCCCTGGTTTAACAAAAACAATAAAATGGCTACTGAAAAAGAAAGCTAGTGTAGAGGTAAACAGATGTCTTTTCTTGTCTGGGGACTCCTTTTCTGTGAAAACAGAGACAACAGAAATGAAATCACATGATTTTTGGCCTCCTTATTCTTGTGTCTAAGGAAGCAAAGGGGTCAGAATTCAATTTTATGGTCTGTAAGATTTCAGTATAGAGCTTTACAGTACAGGAAACAGTATCCACCTTAGTCCCTGAATTACCATGGCCGAGACTGAGTGTGTTTGCAGGGTAGGAGAATCGAACTAGAGAGCATGAAGGAGAGATTGTGCTTGGGAAGCCTGGCTCACTACCCCAAGCCCTTCATAGGACTTCAAGATATCCATGCTCTACAGTGCTCTACTGCTTTCATAACTAGCCCACAGAGAGCTAACTCACAAGCAGCTGGATGTCTTCTTGAGGCTTCCCAGTTGCTCTGAAAACCTATCTTTGAGTCTTTCCTCCATGGCCCCTTAGTCTGTTCATCTAACCAATTCTCCTTAAAATAGTAATCAAATTACTTCAAAGTATGAATTGCTGAATTGTGAACTAACTCAGAGCATCCATCAGGTGGGTGGGTTTCATGATTTTCCAATACTTCTTGTGAACTGACTTCAGGGTGATGGACATACCCTCTTCTTAACATCGGGACCTGTTCTTGCCCAGAGCTGAGCTTGGCCAAACAATAGAGGCTGCTTCTGCTTTTCCAGAGTATGGAGGGTAACATTTCCATTCAGCAGTTCTCCCAACCCTGCCTAAGGCTTCAACTACCTCTGCAGAGTGCTAGAAAGTGATATGCTTATTAGACAACTTTATTAATCAGAGTAGAGTGCTGTTTGGCAGTGAGATCCTAATGAGGATGAGGGGCTAAATTTAACTCTGAGATAAAGGTTGGCCCCTGTTGCTAGCTTGCTTTCTCTATAGCTGTGAGCTTGGACAATCTCAGTTTCCAGACAGTTTCATCAAGGCCTGTGCATGCTATATTTAGTATGACATAGCACAGAAAATGTTTCCAATAACATCATTTCAGCACACACATATATTCCACAAGTATTAATAAGCAAAGCACATTACTGCTTGGCTAAACAATTCTTATGGGAGCTGATGGCACCAAAAACTGTTATAGCAATTGCTGCCTAAAGACAGGAGGCCATAAGAACATGTCACAGCAGAGGTAACTTCCAAAACTGTAGAGAAATGTCTTTAAACAGTGAAATATCTGTGCAGTCTGTAGAGATGGCAGAGTGGCTTACAGTCAGCCATTGAGGTATACACAGGAGTATTTCACTTATGCACCTAGGGATGAAAAATAGTAACAAAAGGACAGTACTCCCAAGCTGGTGCTCAACATGCTACTGTAGTTGTGGCCCTCTGTGTCTCCCACACATGCCCCCCAACCACAGCAGCTAACCTCCCTCATCCTTCAAACCAAGGTCAGTCCCGCCTGCTTCAAAGTCACTGCACACTGTCTTAAATGGTTTTCAACTCCCACAAACACTTAGGAGTTAAAGGTATTTCAGGCAGGGACTCTCTGCCAAGGTTTATAGAAGATACCAGAATGGTCCAATGCCTTGCAGCCCTTTGCCACTACTGAGGGGTAGACAATGATTAAAAATATATAAAACATGTGAATGATTACAATACCACAAAAAGGAGGGAAAAGACCATAAGATTAATGCCAAGTACTGTGAGAACTCCAGAGTAGAATGGAAAGGAATTTCTACCAGGAATGGGCTAGGAACAAACCTCGTGCTTGGAACCAAATGCACATGAGTCTGCTTCTCTTCATCGTGATGGGTACCACTTGGCCCATCCACCTTCTTCTCCATTGTACACCTAATTCTATTCTGTATTTCAGACTTTGAGAAATGGTTTTCTCATTGAATACAATATCCTCCATTCCGTATTCCAAAGAAAATCCAGAATTGTGTCCTACAGTTTTAATTTTATCCATGTTGCTTCCTGACTTAAAACCTGTTGTCAGCACATTCGCCTTGAAGTAAGACTGAGAAATTTGACACATGGGGCCAACTGACCCCAGCCCCATCCTGCAGAAGGCCTGGAATCAAAGACTGGAGAAACAGGGATGCAAGAGACTTTGAAGAAGGGTTTGTTTTTTAAAATCCTGCCTGCAGAGGTCAGCGAGGGGTTGGAGGGCATTTCAGCAGTGGTAAAGATACAAGCAGCTTGCTGCCAGTGGAGATGGGGAGGCTGAGATGACAGATGACAAAAGGCCACAACTGAGGATTGCTTGTGAAAAGTCTGGTCAAGGGAAAAGGAAGGAGGGCGGGGGACTGGGTCTCCTGAACAGAAGCCTTTCACAAAGAGCTTTTTATTGCACCTAAGAGAAGGCAGCATAGTGTCTCTGTCCTTTACAGGACAGCTTGGGTCAGTACCTGAGCTGACCAGGGTAGAGAAGATGCTTCATTACCATAACAACAGAATGTAGGACTGACCTCTCCAGGCAGTCGGACTTTCCCAATCCTACGAGCAGAAAGAGGAGATAAGAGCTACTTGGATGACACCCTCATTTGGATGAGGGTGGAAAGTACTGACGTCATCAAGCTGTGCCTTTATAAAGAAGCAAGACTTGTTTCTCCACTGACAAGGATTTGTGGCACTCAGCAGCTGTCTGGGGTTTTATTTTGCTTTTTTTTTTTTTAAGGCTGCCTTCACCCCCTCCTTCAGTCTTCTCTGGACTTACATCTGTCCTCCCAGCTGTGAGCCGCTGAATCCCAGGGTGCAAAACCCAGAGAGACAAGTGGGGAGAGTGTACAAATAATAATTATGTGCTGCTTAAGTCTAAATCTCAAGCCATTGTGTGTCCACGGGTAAGGGCCTTCCGATTCAAGTGTGTGCTTCCGTCTCGCTTTCAGTGTCTGTCTGTAAACCTTGATGGTATTAAGCACGTGTTTTAATAAATATTTTGTTTGCTGTATTCCCATTAATATTCATAGGGAATGGAGCACTTTGGGCTTTGTGATTTTCTAATAAACATTGATGGTGTTACTAGTTTGTACTGAGTATTCAGTATGCTCCATCAAAATGGCAGCTCTAATTAGGTTCCTTGAATTAGCTAATGGATTTTGAGAAAGATAGCTTAGAAAGCTCTTACAGCTGTCCAAGATATCCCTGCCATGGCAGAAAGACAAAAGGCCCCTGGAAGCTACAGACTTCAGAGCTTTAGAAATGCAGCTGACAGTTAAAGAGATAAATTGCATTCATATTTTTCCAGTGAAAGTCCTAATACTGAATTAATGTTATTCCTGTAGCGAGCCTCCATTAGGAAACTCATTTTATTATAAGGATGCATTTTGACCATTAGCTCTCTTTCTTTAGCCCCCTCTCCCACCCCTCCCTCTTCTCTCTCCAATTCCCTAGATATTTTGGATGTGGTATTTAAAAGCTGCTCTGGGGAAGAGGAAATGATTCTTTTGGGGGGCAGGTTATAAATTTAAGAACTCTCTTAGATATACAATAAGGATTCAACTTTTAAAGTAAGTCAAGTAATATAAAAAGAAATAACACAGTGATTCCATTTAAGCCTCGTGGCTTAGATTTTATGTGGAATTCGAAGAGAATTTGAGCTAGGAGGCAGTGGGGTTATTTATACTTGGATAAGAGATGATTTCATTGTAGACTAGGAAACCTCTAATAAAGTGTGCCTCTTCCTTCTTCCATGCTAATATTCAGTACACCGAATAATGCAGAGCCATCCAACTCGGCCTTCCTGTTTGTGTCCTCAGCATGGATGTTTCCCAACAAGAAATGAATTAATGGCATTTGAATGGCTATGTTGTATCTTCATGTACAGAGAGAAAAGTTGTTTCAGATTAGTTAACAACAAAGTGCACAGCCAAATGTACAACAGACATGGTCTCCTGAAAGTTCCTTTTGGATATGTGTGCACTTATCCACTTTAATGTGTATCCTCTCAGAAAATTAACACCTGGTTCTTTCTCCTCTAAAAAGTTTCATTTCTCTGGTAACATGGTGGACCATTTCTCTGGTAGCATCCTTTAGGGAAACATTTCCTCAGTCATTAACTCCCAACTGTCCATTCCGTCTTCATCATTTGCATCTTTGTGCTTCTTCTGTTTCCTCTGGCTGGCCTGCCTTTTGGCCTTTTCCCTACCTCATTAGTAACTTTACCAAACAAGGGGCTGGTCCACAGAAACAATGTGAACTTTAAGTCAATTAATTGGGATGTTATTTATAGCTCTGGGAAAAATGCTTGTTGGGAAAGAAAATAACATTGTTGGTTTAAATGAGATTTTTTTAAAAAAAATCATTTTTTGTTTTTATTTTACCATACTCTTCCTAAGCACCCATTTCTACAGATAATTGAGAGCTGACAAAAAGGCGGTGGTTAATAAAACTGTTGGAACTAGCTAGGGAAGAAATATAGTGTCATTACGACATATAGATGATAGATTGGAAAGCTACTTTGCTCAATGATAAAAACAAAGTAAACACATTGCTATTTTACTATTATTCATATATGTATATATAAATACATACATTCATATATGTATATATGAATGCATATATTCATATGTATGAATATACATGAGAATATATATATGTATGTGTATTTGTGTATATGTGTGTGTATGTGTGTGTGTGTGTGTATATAAATATATATATATATATATATATATATATATATATATATATATATATATATATATATTATGTTCACTCCATGTTCCCCTCATGTGACTTCACTATAATGGATGGTAAAGGCTATACCTGACATCATGTTTATGGACAAACTGGCTACTGTCACTGGTTGGACAGACTACTAAAAGCTGAGGCAGGCATGGCTTTTATCCATTCCACTGTGAGCTACTGAGTTCCATGGCTGGCAGCGTAGTGCCTAATTTTCCTTCTTCTTTGGTATCTGCTGACTCATTCACTTTTCATATCTAAGTAGCAAGCTGCACACTTTTCCCTAGCAGATCTTCAGCACCACCATTGCCTGAATGGGGTAGTAGCTATTTGTTAATTAAGATCCTGTGACTGCTTTTCCTTTAAAATGTCATGGAAAAGAAAAATCCTTGTCAATCGCTAACAGAGTAGTTTCATTTGTTTTGTTTTATGTTGCTTTAACTTTCTGACCTGTGCTTTGGCAGCCAGTACCTTTCCCCTAGTGGGAAATTTGTCACTGTATTAATGGTGCGTCAACCATCATCACCACCTCATGTCAGATGAACAAGAGCTCTGCTTATAGAAAATCTTGACCGTTTCAGTGCCCCTCCCATTGTCTCAATCCTCAGTGGTCCTCAGGTACAGCATCCAATCATCTGGGAGACGGGCAGGAGTAGTAGCTGAGTTTTGCCAATGATGTGGCCAGCTGTTAGGTTTGAATTGTATGCATACACACATGCAGAAAAATCACAAAATGCAAGAAAACCCCATATAGGTCAAGGGTTCATCTCGCAGGTCTGTTCTTCCAGGATGACCTTGGTGTTGCTGTTGGGCTGCTTGAAAGTCCCCCTGTCCCATTCAGAAGGATGAATAAGAGCTGTTCAAATCCTTCATTTCCCACAATTCCCCATATACTCCTGCTCTGCTGCAACCAGCAGTGTTCCCTCCCCTGTAGCTCCCACTTTGTGTGTTCCGTTTCCTCCTCTTCCATGTCTGCCTTCCCAGTCATGCCCATGTCTCCTTCTCTCCATGAGGCCTGACCTCCCCAAATGGAGTTAGTCACATCTGTGAAACTGCCCGAGGACTTCGTTACACGCCATGATACCTCCTCATGATAACTGCCACATTCTACTGTCATTATTTGTTTATGTCACCATCTCCCCCACTGGACTGTGAAATCTCTGGGGGTTAGATCTTGATCTGACTCCTCCCCTTAGAGGCAAAGGCATGGCCCTACTGGAGAAAAAGAAAAGTTCAAATGAATGTCCTGTTTGGAAAAGAGCCAGTCACTACAGAGATCCCATAAAGGCAGTCAAAGGCCCAAATCTGATGTCTAGTAACTATTTTCTATTCCATGATGAAAACGAGATTGGTGATTCTTTAGCAAGGATTTGCAAAAACCAGAACATCTTTTAACAAATGAAAGGATCTATAAATCGTGGTAGTACTAACTATTCACAGTCCCATAATCCCTGAGGTCAAGAGGTCAACAGAGAGCACCTGTGTACCCAAGGGTACCTTCCATCCTGGAAAATGATAGTTGTGGGATCTTGGACCCAGTGTCCTTTGGAGCATAAGTAGATCTTACTTCTTATGCAACTCTCTGGATTCAAGAATCTATTTTGATTGGGTGGTTGCTTTAAGCATACTTAAAACTGCAGAAGGCCTCAGGATTTGTATGTTCAGATGTAAAAGAAATTAAGTCAATCTAGATGCTCTCAAAACAAGTTATTATTAAGTTCTTAGTCTGGTGGACCTGGTTGTTTTAGCAGTAATCATATCATTAGCCTGTGAATGGAATTACCTGCTCGTTAGATTGTGAGATTCCACACCATATATAATCATCAACAGCTTCTACCATGGTCACATAGCTGTAGTACAATCATCACTTCTGTGTGGTTATGTGTACTTTTTATAGACACTATGGTAAAGACTAAGTTGTACAGACACACACACACAGAGATACATATACATACACATATACACACACACATATATACATAAACATCATATATATATATAATCTTTGATTCTTGACATCTGGAATAGATCTGAAGCATAATTTTTAGGTTCTTTCCATTGAAAAACTTTTCTTTTTAGTATACTTTGCTTTGTCATTTTTATTATTTTCTTAAACTCTTCTATTGAAGGAGAAGGTGGGAAACAAGTTTGGTGTGTAAGAAATTACAGTTTTAACTGCCCGATCTGCATGCAAGCTTCAGAATGTCCTCTCAATTACGAAGCTACCATCCATGCACTGGATCATTAGAATTTTCTTAACTTCCCCTCAGAGTTGTGTCATCTTACGGCTTACGTCCTTGGTATCCGAAGGGGAAGGCCTAGATGTCCAGCTGCTGAGAGTCAGTGGGTTGCCAGCACTCCATGGTCCCTGGGGAGGAGAGACCATCTCTGATGTTTCTTCTGAGGAAGAAGGGATTTCACGGAGGCCTAGGAAATTCCCAAGGTTTCATGGCCTGCAGCCCACAAAGGCTTGTTTTCCCAGAGTGACCCTGAAAGCTTAATCCACATCTAAATGTCAGATATGTATTTTTAAAACTCAAGCTGTGTTTGATTTAAGCCTAGAAGGTAATAATTTCATCTTTCAGTTCCTGTAGCTGTTGGTGAGAAGCTCTTTGGGAGAGGTGTGTGTACATATTATAATTAATTTGCTCAAGTATTGCACAGAGCCAAACTTTTTTTCTCCTTGCCTTGTCCTTTGTTTACTTGAAGAAGATGAATGGGGGCCGCACACACTTTGTCGGTTTCTTACATTTGCCTGGTTATCGAGATCCTGTTCATTTTATTTTGGATCGTAAAATCCTTTGACAAAATTTTTAAGGTTTCAAGCGAAGTCACGTCTTAAAGTTAGTTTTCAAAAGTCATGATATGCTTTAAAATCTGTGTATATTCAAAACTAGCCCAGAAACACACTACAGGAGAGTGCTATATTGCCCCCTACTTCTGCGTTCTCACTAAACCCACCCAGTGTTGCTTCCTTCAGCTCTGCACTAGATGGCTTCTCCCCTGTCTCAGCAGTAGCTAAACCCATTGACTTGCATATATGGGACCATGCTGGACATGCAATGCCAGTCTGAGCTCTGGAATCCTGTACATGACAACATAAAACACACAAAAAAATTAAAAGATTGCTAGGAACTGACACCGACTAAAGGGAACTAAGTCAGCTCATATTCAGGGACATTTCAGTGGATGGACGTTTGCATGACAACCTATCATTGTTAAAATGACCTAAGCCTCTGGGGTTTTTGGTTGGTTGGTTGGTTGGGTTTTCTGTTGTTGTTGTTTTGTTTGCTTTGTTTTGTTTTTTGTCTTTTTTGTCTAAGTGCTGATAAGCTAAATATATCAATTAGATGCAATCCTGAGACAAGGTGTGTAAGAATAGCAGGGTCTACATGAACTGCAACATGGGGCATGGTTTATTTATCATGTTAAACAGCAGACACAGCAGACAAGCCCATGAGTGGAGGTAAGACAAGCACTACTGCTCAAGGGGACCTGCCCGGAATCCTCAGGACACAGGGACCGAGGAACAGCCTGGGACAAGAGCCTCCCGGTTTACGCCTGTGGTCTGTGCCATGCTGCTCCATACCCAAATAGCGCAGGGAAAGAGCTACCCTCCCAGGAGTGTGGACAAGCCTGTGATCGGGGGTAAGCCCAGCACCTCTGCTCAGAGGGACAGAACGACAACCAACAGATTAGGAAAAGATCTTTACCAATCCTACATCCAATAGAGGGCTAATATCCAATATATACAAAGAACTCAAGAAGTTAGACTCCAGAGAACCAAATAACCCTATCAAAAAATGGGGAACAGAGCTAAACAGAGAATTCTCAACTGAGGAAATTCTCAGGGCTGAGAAGCACCTAAAGAAATGTTCAACATCCTTAGTCATCAGGGAGATGCAAATCAAAACAAGTCTGAGATTCCACCTCACACCAGTCAGAATGGCTAAGATCAAAAACTCAGGTGACAGCAGATGCTGGCGAGGATGTGGAGAAAGAAGAACACTCCTCCATTGCTGGTAGGATTGCCAGCTGGTACAACCACTCTGGAAATCATTTTGGTGGACCCTCAGAAAATTGAGCATAATACTACCTGAGGACCCAGCTATACCACTCCTGGGCATATACCCAGAAGATGCTCCAACATCTAATAAGGACACATGCTCCACTATGTTTATAGCAGCCATATTTATAATAGCCAGAAGCTGGAAACAACTCAGATGTCCCTCATCAGAGGAATGGATACAGAAAATGTGGTATATTTACACAATGGAATACTACTCAGCTATTAAAAACAATGACTTCGGGCTGGAGAGATGGCTCAGCGGTTAAGAGCACCG
>CM052709.1:54426377-54479418 GCA_028551405.1 Uromys caudimaculatus
AAAAAACAATGACTTCATGAAATTCACAGGCAAATGGATGGAACTTGAAAATATCATCCTGAGTGAGGTAACTCAGTCACAAAAGAACAAACACGGTATGTACTCACTGATAAGTGGATATTAGCCCAAAAGTTCAGAACACCCATGATTCAATTCACAGCAACTGTTGGACTGAGTGTGGTGTCCCAGATGGAGGAGTTGGAGAAGGGACTGAAGGAGCTGAGGGAGTTTGCAGCCCTATGGAGGGAGCAACAGTGTCAACTGGTCAGGCCCCCAGGTGCTCCCAGAGACTAGACCACCAACCAAAGAATGCATATGGAGGGACCCATGGTGCTGGTCACATATGTGGCAGAGGAGGACCTTGTTGGCCATCAGTGGGAGGAGAGGCCCTTGGGTTTGAGAGTGTCAGATGCCCCAGTATAGGGGAATGCCAGGGAGGAAAGACGAGAGTGGGTGGGTAGGTGGGGGAATACCCTCATAGAGGCAGGGGGAGGGGGAGGGGGGAGGGGTTTTCAAAGGGGAAACCTGGAAAGGGGGAAACATTTGAAATGTAAATAAAGTATCAAAAAAATTTTAAAAAAAACCAGAAGACACAGCTCCACATTGATCCACATTCATTCTTCCTTGCATCTGTGTATACTTGTTTGGAAAAGACATAGAGAAAAAATGAAAGGACAATTATGCCACCATTCTGTGTAGATTTCTCAACTATATTTTAAGATAGTTCTTTTTTAAAAAAGTAAATATTGCCATATATGTCACTTAGTACATTATTCTATGATCCCCATGTAGTTCATATCATTTATAAAATTGAAAAAATGCCTTGAAACAATATAGATCGTGTGTGTGTGTGTGTCTGTGTGTGTGTGTGTCTGTGTGTGTGTGTGTCTGTGTGTGTGTGTATATGTGTATGTGTATGTGTGTGTGTGTTTCTGAAATCTGAATGCAGCCAGCAGGCCATTGTATAGAATGAGAATAATCTCCTGTCACAGGCGTGTAAGGTGAGTGGGAGCTGTGGAAACAACTCATGTATTGTTGAATTATAAACCATATGGCCAGTGCCTCTCTGCAGTCTCGGGGTGTATATTCACTCTGGAAGAGGAGAAAGAAAAGCAGGATGTTCTAACCTTAGAGAACTGCCCTGCATTGTCTCAGATGATAAGGAGCAAGGTAGAGTCATGCCTTTTATCTGAAGTTATGACATCAGTCTGATGACAGATCTCAGTCACAACACCCCAACGCAAGAGAAAGTCACCCTTTATGAATCAATACAATCCTGTTCAGGTGAGTGGTCGCTGTGTTCACGGCGTGAGCGGAAGTGCTCACCGTTATGCAATCACAAGTGCCATGGGAAGGGTCCCTTTGCTGTGTCCCACCACTAGGGCTTGATTCACTGAGGTCAAGATCCAGTCCAGGGTTCCAATTTCCAAGACAAATTATCAAGCTGCAGAAGTCAGAGGGTCAGTTCATCTAGCTAGGATGCAAGAACCAACACATGGATTTTGAAGAAAGCAGATACTGCGAGCACGGAGCCTGTTGAGAAAGATTTGAGGGCAGATTCACATTGCCATGGCAAAGTCAGGAACCCAGTAAGCCAAGGCTTGTCATGGTGTTGCGTGTACCAGCACTGCTGCGGGAAGGACCAGGATCCAGCCTGAGCTAATATAGCAACTTATTTTGTGTAGACTTTTCTCTTTCCTGTGACCCTCACTTGAATATTAATTCCTCTGAAGCAGGTTTTCAAGTTCTCCCTGCATCCTGGTCTACACAGTAGGCTAAAGCAGCAATAGGAACATATACTGAGACACACTTCCCAAAGTTGTATATTACTATAGAACCTAGGATGCTTTCCCACAGTTCTACCACCAGTTTGTTACATGATATTTCTATCTTAAGAAGCCTGACTTCTGTCTCCTGACTTCCTATGAAGTACAACTCCTATGATAACTGAAGGAAGTAGTCCTTGAAGAAGAAGAAAGTTCCATGTAGAAAAAAATTGAATTGCTTGTTACTTATACAATTTGTCTTGTTTTGTTATGTTTCACTTTTTGAGACAGTTTTTCTGTGTAGCCCTGGCTGTCCTGGAACTCATTTTGTAGATCAGGCTAGCCTTGAACTGAGAGATCTGCCTGCCTCTGCCTCCCAGATACTAGAATGAATGCATGAGCCACCACCAGGCTTCGTTTGCACTTTGACTGATATCATCAGTGTTGATCAGGAAACTTCAGTGCAGCCATGGTAAACACCAGGGTTTTAATCTCAGAGTAATTGTTTTCATTGCAAAGCTACCTTAAGTTTGGTAGGAATCAAAGTTCCATATGATCACAGTAAATTCTTACTATTTTAGGAGCAACTACTGGCAGAACAAGAGGAAAATGGAGAATGCCATTTTCACCAAAGCTATTAGGATCAGAGCCTGGGTCCTGGCAGCTTTAACAAGCTAGGCTCAGCCAACCATCCTCAATAGGCCAATTAATGAGACAAATAGTTCTAAAAGGTCAGGGGAAAAAAAGATTTATTTGATATAGCCAATTGTGAAAAGAAACAAAGAGGTCCAGTCATCCCCAAGTCTGTTTTTTAAGCCCTGAACATGAGATTTGGGTTTAAACAGAAGGCAAGAAGTACACATAACTAAGAAATCCTAGTCAAGATATGGTCCCACCCATCACCACAGTCTTGCATCCAGTCTCTCCTGCAAGGTGGTCTGACAAATTGTTCCATAAATGTGAAATCTCCTTCCAAGACAAGGTCCCCCTCTGACTGGCACTTTTGGGAAAATTCCAGTTTCTTAGGGCCCATTGTCTCAATAATTTGATAGCCAAAGGGAAGGGCACAAAGATCTCTTTAGAACATCTTTATTCTAGTGAGGACAGTTACATCAGCATAGACAGTAAAGGAGAATTTGAGAAGAAATAAGAAACAAGAATCCCACAATTTTCTCCATGGGTAGTCAGTTAGGGTCCCCAAATGTCACTGGATGCAAAATCAAAATATCTATGCAATATCAAAATTTCAATGTAAGAATAGGCGCTCTTTGGTGGTGGGATATAATTACATAATCACAGTTTTCTGTAAATGTTTATATCAAATAATCTTCAGAGCTTTGGTGGGCAAAATGTAATTGGGAGAATTCTATAGAATTAAACCCTCTTAAAATCAACTATTTATTATTAAGTGTCGTTAGTATTACGGGCACACTATTTAAATTTATTTTCATCTGGAATATTACATCTATACAGTACTTGTATAAATGCTGTGAGGCCTATAGAGTGTATAAATCTAAATGTTTTTTATTAATGATCCTCAATACATACATAAGAATATCCCAAAATTTTTATTGGGCATGAATTTTTCTCCAACAGAACGTAATAATTATGTTGATGATAATCTGCCTTAAGCTGGGTTTTGTTTTGTTTTTTTTTCAGAATCTTTTGTGAATTTTCAAGGATAGTTAGCAAAATGAAACTCCACATAGACAGAACTTGCTCTGCTGCATCACTGGCTGCTTTTCCACCCTGTTCTTCAGCCACAGTCTTTCTCTTTCAAGTGGGATCTTAGTCATATATGTTGATTTTCTTCTGCACCCCATTCAGTTTTACACCAGTTTCCCACAAAGCCTGTTAGTGATATAATATTAATTGCCCAGAAATGTCGGTCTGCAATTGCTCCAACATCATTCCTTTAATGAATCCAGACTTCATTGCTTGTATTCCTATTACTTTAGCTACTTCTATTCCTATTTTTATAGCAAAGATCTGTGCAAATAAAAGAATATCAAAAGGTATGCCTGTAAATGTGCTGTGCTAAATTCCCTCTGTGTTGAAACGCCTGTGAACTGCTGTTCCAAAATGCCTGCTGCATTTTAATGCCTTTTTCCCAAGGCAACATGATATAGAAAAAACAGCTAGAGTTTTATAGGCACACAAAGCCTAGCCCACCACTCTCCACTTGTGTTTCTCTACTTCTCTGAGCATCAGTGTATGAGTCGGGGGAATGCCGACAACATCATCCTCACAGATCTGAGTGGAACTGGATAGCAAGCACAGACCCTGTGCCCTGGGACATTACAGATGCTCCGTAAAGCCAGTTTCCTTTCTCCAGCCCCCAGCAGCAAGGACAAAAGAGTGTTCCATGTTTAGACCAGTACTTATTTCTAAGAAGTACTCCTATTCAGGAGATTATGAGCAATAGTCAGTTTAGATTAAAAAAAAGTATATAGTGCCTTGGTGTGAAGGTTTTCACATATGGTGGACATTTCTGACTATAGATAACTGCAAAGAAAATAAAACCCATTACAACATTAAGCCCCGTCCAGCTGGGCAGTGCTATAAGAAGGACCTGTTTAAAGATACATCTGCCTTTAAAGGCATAGGCTATATAATTGACAAGAAATCCTAAATAACACAAAGTCTTTATATATGGTTTGAGTTCACGCAACATTCTAAGACCATTACTAGTCACCTACATAATATAGATAGAGCTAGTTTTGTAATAACTGCCAGACTAACCTGGGTATGGTCATGCAGAACTATAACCCTTGCCCTGGATCAGAAACAAACAAGCAAGCAAACGCACAGAGGATGCGAACTCTGCATTGCCCAGACAACGAATACAGAAAGCCTAACCTTCCAAGTAGCAATGCAGATAGATGTAAAGTGTCTAATCATTTAAGAGGTTTAAATTACCTAAGAACTTGCTATCACTTCTGAGTATGTCAGCTAGAAGGTTTCCCAGAACTCATGCTACTATGTTCCATAAAAGCAAGAAGATAGACTGATTGGCACCTAGGACCTTCAGGAGTCAAGTCCAGGGTCCTAGCTTCCATGATGTTTGGTGTCTACTAGAGGCACAAGTCTCTAAGATATAAATGAGATAGAAGAAAAGAGCTCTATCATAAGTAGAGAGCTCCAGTTAACAGGGATATCTAGAATCAGATCTCACCCTCATCTATTAGCTGTGAGCCGCTTCTTCATTTCAATGAGCAGAATAACAAAACTTATCTTTCAGTATTCTTTCCAGACTTTGAGGTCTTTTCCAAAGCTATTATATTAAAATTATAAGTGTCCACCCTTATAGTTAGTTAGTGGTTTTCTGAAGTTCTGGCTTGAAAAAGATTCCGAGACTATCTGTGGTCCTTCAATTGATTAGTGATGTACACTCTGACAGATAATATAAGCAAAAGTTTGTATCAATATATTTATGGTATTAATTATAAGAGTTGATACAATTGCTACAAAGTATCTTTAAATTTAGCATCAAATTGCAAATTTGCACAACTCCCACACAAAATAAAACCAATTGACTGCTATGCCTACAACACGATAATATGTAACATTTTATTAATTTAGTGATAAACGTGCATGTTATCTACTGAGAGGAGTTAAAACCTGAAATCAGCATATGTGATTCCTGACCTTAACATATAAAACACTTGGAAAAAACACACTGTTGTTACTAAAGGCAGGAAGAGGTTTAGGAATGGGAAAAATAAGACGAAGTATTGAAAGGTAGTCCCAGGTTGTGATAAAAAAAACTTGCATTTTATTCCAAATTTCGTCTTAGAATATTCACACTTGGGAGAAGACACAGCATGTTTTGCATGGAAACCAAACCAGGCCTCTCCTGTTTTTTTCCTAGGGCCAGATTTCTTTCCCAGGTAAATAGTCACGCTCCTGTCAGCCATCGGGGACGTTTTTGAATCCTGAACAGCTGTTTTGATATTCTTGCCCTACTGTCTTATTTGAGAATGGCAATCTGATCAAACCCATATTTTTAAAATTCATATATTTATAGGCATATGGAAGAACAGTTTATAGTCTGCATATGATTTTTTTCCCACCACAAATAGAAGAATATTGTGGCGTTTGGTCCGTTTTTAAAGCGGCACCTCTCCAGTCCTTTCTTTCCTTTTTCTGTCTTCCTTTCTTACTGATGACTTCATTCCACTTGAATTCGATGCTTCGGTTTCTTTGAGGTAAACTAATAGATTATGTATGCGGTGTTTGCACTATGTTGATTGAACTCATCTGGTGAGCTTGGATGCTGTTTTCCCAGCCCATAACCAGCAGAAGCCTATGCATGGGATCCAGCCACTGCAGTCATCTTGTATTACTGAGGAGCCCGGGCAGCTCTCAGAGTTGATGTGCTCTTGCCACGTGTGCTCCAGGAAAGCTGAGCAAGCCCTTATTGACTTTGAGGGTTATCTTTTTAATTAAAAAAGGAGAGAAGGGAGAATTAGAACTATTTTCAGAATTTTTACATATATCCTGAAGGAAAATAAAAGTCTGTGTTCTCCTCCCCCCACCCCCAGTCCAAGCATTTGTCTCACTCTTTTTTTTTTTTTTTTTTTTTTTAAGATTTACTCGTATTCTTCTCAATTACATGTGTGCATGTGTATCTGTATGGGGTATGTGCATGTGCGTGCAGGTGCCCACAGAGGCCAGGGGTGACAGACTCCCTGGAGTTAGAGTTATAGGTAGCTATGAACCTCCTGACATGGGTGCTAGGAATCAAGCCCAGGTCCTCCTAACTGCTGAGCCATCTCTTTGACAGGCTTTCTGTCAGGGTTTGCCTTTCTTAAATCAAAAGTATTAATTACTGATTAGTTGCCATCTCTGGTGTCCCCCTGAAGCCCAGCGGACAGTGCATACTTGCTAGCAAGAGACCACAGAGCCAACATGTGGCCATGCTCTGGACCACCTTGCCATCAAGTAGAAGACTGTGTGCTGCAGACTTGCTTATTTGCTGCTTTCTTTTTATAATTTTTCAGCTTAATTTTCAAATACTTTGATTTGCTTTTAGATAGCTCACCTTTATTTTTTTTATCCGATATCTTATTTAAATGTAAAACTCAACCATAGTATGTTAGGGCCTTAATGACAGGCAAGGTTCTTCACATAAAGCGCTACCTACCTGTCCAGTCTTCATCTCTTCCTCTTTCCACAGTCCCTACCATATAACTCATAACCGAGAGAGTGCTTCTTACCCAAGGCTCAGGTCACCAGCAATTACTTTTACTACCTGACATGAGGAAGGAGGAATATATCATCTGATATGTATAGGAGGCAGAACAAAGGCAGATGGGACCGCTACTTGTCCAAAGTACTGACTGGGAAATGAATCCCAAAAGCAAGCTTTGCTTGCTTTGTTCTCCCCCTGCCTGGAATTGCCTCCTCTCGCCTGCCCAGCCACTGAGCGGCTATGTATCCTATAAATTTCAGCTAGATCAGTGGTCCCCAACCTTCCTAACGCTGCAGCCCTTTGATACACTTCCTCATGTTGTGGGGACTCCCAACCATAAAATTATTGCGTTGCTACTTCGTAGCTGTAGTTTTGTAGTTTTGTAGTTTTGTGAATCCTAATGTAAATATGTGGTATGCAGGAGATCTGATATGCAACCCTTAAAAGGGTCACAAGTCACAGGTTGAGAACCACTGAGCTGGAGTGTCACCTCCTCTATGGAGTCTTCTACCATCACCTCTCATGGCCTGTTCTCATGCTGTCAAAACTTAAGCACTAATGTTCGTATAACTCGTGCAGATCACTGTTCTGGCAACCATCTTTGTGGATCCTAGTTTTCTGTAGGTCTTTCTGTCTTCTTCCTCCAAAAATATGACTCTTCCAGGGAAAGAATGTGAACTGTTTATCTCCACATCTTAATGTGAGGTCCAGCACAGCTGGACACTCAATCCTTAAATGAACCAGGAAGGGTCAAAGGCACTTCAGACCTATAGCTCCGTTTTGTTTTGACCCTGCCCCAGTCTGGATTATAAAGCACAAGCATAATCCTGAGTCCATTAAAATAATCATAACAAACCAATCCAAACTAAAAAGGGACCACTTGCTGCCCAGAGTGGCACTGGGTAAGCTGTAAGTCTCGGGCAGAGCCATTGGCTAACACAGAGGGACATAACCCCTGGACAACGAATTCATTAGAACATAGAGGTGGCAGCCACCTTCCCTTATCCCATCTTCAACTTGTGGCTGTATCTTTCACCTTCTTTTTTTTTTTTTTTTTTTTTTACCTATGGTCTATCTTTGCTCATATATTAACCTATATGCTGCCAACCCTAACACACACATACACACACACACACACACACACACACACACACACACATACACACCAAAAGTTCTTGAGTTCTCTGAAAGGAATGCTGGTGCATGTCAGCCAATCATCTGTCATATTCAACCTTCAGGTCAAACAACTGGGATTTGATCTCAAATGGGCAATGACATTTGAAGGAATAAAATACTCATATTAAAATTTAACTGAACACTGTATATATGATCATAAGAAGAAAAGTGGAGAGCCTTTTAATTGCTCTAAGAGGTCAGGACATTATCTCACCTTCTCATTCCCAAAGCATTTATTAATCCCAAATCAGACCTTTTGACCCTTGGAATTAAATGGGTATATGTGTAATGTCCTTTCTTTGCTCATTTTATTACTGATTTCACCATTTTCTTAGTTTAAATTACATTGTCAAATCTTTCAAATCTGGATGTCAGGCCCTTTAATAGGGAGAGTATAAGGGGATCTCTGAGGCTGACATACACCATATGACCATGTCTATTCATGTGTTACAGTGGCCGACCCATGGCTGGAACCACTGACCGCATCCAGAAGCTCCGTAAGGAGTATTACCAGGCTCGGAGAGAAGGGTTCCTTCTGTATGAAGAAGAAGATGGAAGAGCACGGCCTTCTGACCATGACCTCCGCTGGGTAAGCCCATGCCTGATTCCAATCATAAATTCCTCTCTCCCAAAATAATTCAGAGCAGAAGTACACAGTCAGGTCAAGAAAGTTTTGTGCATATTGAGTTACACTCAAGTTTCTTGAGTTTTATAGATATGAACACTACCCAGACCACAGCCATCTTCTCCCACAGAAGTTGTTTATATAAATCAAACCACACAGCTGTACTTGCTCATTCTCTCTGCTCTCGCACTTACTTCCTGTTGTGTTCCTCACTGGTCTGGGCCAAGCAGATGTCAGCTACTTTAAAGAAGACGAAGAATGTTTGTGCACCTTAATTTATCCACTCCTTCTCTTGGACCTTAACGATTAGGCCCAGCATGAATAGACTCTGCAATATAAGATGTCTCTTCTTTAGAAAGTGGGAAATAGAAATAAATTTCAGAGGATTATTGTCAAAGATATCAATTGTTTGTATATGAGATCTGAGCAGTTCATGCTCCCCAAATGTTACCAGTATAATAGAATGTCGTGCCTTGAGATAAGGGGAGTTTTTGTATGAGGATTCACTGTGCTAATTCATTCAACATTAAAGGAACAGAAAAGAATAATGTCAGCACTAGAGGGATATTCTGATTTCTCTGGGTAGCTCAATTTTTCCCCTGCCTTGTAAGTCTACCTACAAGATATACTTAACTCATGAGCACCTGCAAAATTGCCCAGGGATGGAGCTTAGCATTGGATGATGAGAAACTGTCAGCTACAGTACCCGACTTACACCTGGTACTTAATGCGTAGTACTAAGTATTGGCTCTTGGCACTGTTATTGGACAGAGCTGAGTGTGGTCACTGTAATGTCCTGGCTGTAACCCATCCTTTTGGATGATCAGTGCCTCCTAGTCTACCATCTCCCTGGAAAGACAAGCATATTACAGAAGAGTCTCCTGCTCTTGTTTCACACATGTTTCTGCTCACAAGATCGAGGAGTGGAGAATGGACCTAATTCCCTTAATTTTCACATCTACACCTATGAGATCATGAATGACATGTGGACCAAACTTTAGTTTCAGCATCTCCACTGTTGTGCAGAACAATGGCAACTCCCCAGGCCCGGAGAGTCCCTTTCATAGAATGGAGTTTTAAACACCAGTGGAGCCAGGAAAGGTACACATGTATGTAATCCCAGTACTGAGGAGACAAAGAAGGAGGATCACAGGTTCGAGGCCAGACTCATCTACATGCTGAGATTGAAAGCAGGCTGAGGTGCATGAGATCCAGTCTCAAAAACAAAACAAACAAACAAATAAACCCCAAACCAACAAAATGTATAAATACATATTAACAGAAGTGCGTTGTGCATACTGGTGATCCAAAGCAATAATGTCAGCCTGTTTGGAGAAAGACATGCCAAGACTTTGCAACCAAATTAGTAACTACTTATGTTTTATACAGGTATTAGAATTAAACAGAATGATATTTACAGTGGTGGGACAACGTCTCTTAGATTCTCAGTAGTAAAAAAGAACAATTTCTAGAGAATAACAAACACAATAATCATTCACCCTGTCTCAAACTTGGTCCTGATTGATTTACTGCCTTGAATGAGAGAGATGTGAGGTACCCACTAGGCACAGCTCTGGCTCCCTTAATGAAAACCGGTGATAAAGTGATTGCCTCAATCCTGAGAACAGAACACCATGGCCAATGCTCTGAAAAGTGTTTATCAATTCCTATGAGCACAATAAGAAAGTAATTTCTGAATGACTACCCCTTGTTATTGTGACCTTATTTAAAGATTTCTTTACTTTGAGCTGAAAGAATGAAGATGCTAAGCCTGTGAGGCTCCCCAAACCTGATGGGGCGGGGGCCTTGGGGAACACCCTTTGCTAATGGTTCTCTTTACACCAAACAAACTTGTAACCAAACAATTTAGTGATTGAAGAAGTATCTATTTTAATTTGTGTTTCCCATGCTCTGGTGTATTGAGCTTTGCCAAATGTGACTGATTTTATGTTTCCCAGACAATTTGAGTCTAAGGCATCCCAGAGGAATGCTGGGAACTGCAGTGTCATAAAAGACAAGTGTTCTCTATGATCGCCTGAGATACTCCAAACTGGAGATTAGAATCTCAGCAACCTTCCCACCCTTTCCCTATGCCAAAGAAAAACACTGGTATCTTCTGTCTAGGGGAGGCCTGAGAAATCACACCTTTGTCTTGCTCCATTTGGAGAGATCTAGGAGAGCAAGCTTAGGGAGTTAACATTTCATTTCTGCCTCTCAGCCAGACCTGACAAAGCATCTTTCATGAGACTGTAGTGTCTAGCTAGATTAGGCTGCACACAGGCTCCTCAGCACCACAGGAGTGCTCATTAAAGTCAAATCAAGGGACTAGGAGGCAGAGCCACCCCTGATAACTTATAATTCTCCAGGGAGTCAACAAGCATTCTGAGATTCAGACTCGACCATGGAAATCAAGCATTGGTTCCTTGCACTTCCAGGAATATCTAAGAAGGCCACATTTGCTTACAAAACCATCATCATCACGAGCATCAGAAATATTTCACAGACTTAGAGCTACCCAAGAATAGTACCACACTCAGGTCAAGAGGCGTAAAGAGTGTCCCCCAAAATCATCCTATTCCAGAGAACTTCTGAGCTGCCAAGAGAAAATTAAGAAGATAAATTATCCTGCAACTACTATCCTCCCTTGCTGTCCTCAGGACCACTCTGCAGATAACAAACCTGCAGATATTCAAGTCCCTTATTTAAAATGCTACAGATTTGTACAGAACCTGCAGGCTTTCTCCTACATACTTTGGAGCATCTCCAGACTATTGATAATACCTAATGCAATGTCAATGTTATGCAGGTAGGTTTTAATCTATATAATTTAGAGAATAATGATAAGAAAAAATATATATACACACACACATGTGTGTGTGTTCAATAATATGCGCTGTGTGCATGCTTACCTATCTGTGTGCTCATGTTTGTGAGTACACAAGTGTACAGGTACATATACACACGTGTGCGCATATATATGGAGTCCAGACATGAATCTCCAGGCTCTGTGCACCTTTATTTTGTTTTGGAGGGTAGAGTCCCACTTGACCTAGGATCATTTAAACTAGGATGGCTGGATAATAAACCCCAAGGATTTCAACCGTCTCCACTCCCCAGCACTGTGATTATAAGCATTTTCCACCATACCTGACTCTTTTTTAAAAATGACGGTTCTAGAAATAGAACGTGGGTTCTCATGCTGCAAGGCAAGTCCTTTGCTAACAGCTCTCTCCACAGCTCTCCAGATGCATTAGCATGCCTTGCCAGTGGTCCCTTGACTCTATCAATACAGATGCTGTCCAGCTGTACCCTCAAACTAGATTAAAAATAGGCCAGAGAGAAAGAAAATATACTCACAGAAGTCTTTAAACCCCAAATGATGAAAACATTTGCTGGAAAGATTATTAAATGAATATTTTAAAGTATTTTTATCAATGGGACTGATGACTGATTTTTTTTCCTTTGATACTACACACACTCAGTGGCTTGAGCCTAAGACATCTCTCACAATTTCTTCTTTTTGCATTGCTTTTCCATTTCCTCTATCTCCCGCTCAATTTTAATAAATATTTATTTCCTCAATATCAATTCCAATAAATATTCATTGCTCAGTCTCAGTGGAGGCCAATCACTGGCAGCAAGAATGCGGCATTGTATCCTCTTTAGAGGGACTCTCAATCTAAGCCAACACCCCATAGGACAATGGCATATGTGAGCAATGCTGTAACTGGCTCCTCTATGGACTCAGAGGGGCAACTTAATGTATTGGGTCTGCAGTCAGTTGCAGACAAGGTGCTCTGGGAGCTATTTAGGCAATTTGGGGCTTGCCTCAGCCAACATATTTTATTATTCTTTTCTCATGTCAGTGGTATATTTTTTTCTTCTCCAAACCAAAATAATAATAGTAATAATAACCTGCTTGATTTATTCGCTTCATATGTTTTAAAACAAGCGAACACATAAAGATGGTGAGGTTTGTGAATACGGGCCAGAGAGCTGAAAAGTCTTTTCCATCAGCCTTCTTTGTAGCTGTTTTCCCATCCAGGCTCTGAGAAGCTATAAAGAATTGGTCTAGAGAATTTCAGTGGCTCCATGTGAAATGGCCTGGTGGGTTTTTATAGGCCCAATTAAGTAAGCAAGATATGCTAGCTGTGAAGCGTTAACATTTGCCAAAAGAAAACATGATAGCTGCTATCTGCTGGTATTTTTTATTTTCTGTAAAACTTGTTAAGACTGTCACCGGCCTCTGGCAACAGGCTGCCTTTTTTATTAGCAGATAAAGATTATCTGCTTATTTAATAGCAACATGAATAGCCTGTAAGTAATTCCGGAAATGGGGTGGCTCTCGAGTTTTCTGCAACTGTCCCTACCTTTATTGTTGCCTTCTTCATGAGCTTCATAGTGTGCGTTATTACTCTCTCTCCCTTTTGAAATTCTTGGCTAAATAAGAATGTTTACCTATGAAAGAGTTTGTAGACTCCAGAGGGGAAGAGAGAACAAGTGTGTGTGTGTGTGTGTGTGTGTGTGTGTGTGTGTGTGTGTGTGTGTGTGTGTGTGTGTGTGTGTGTATGGGGAAAATGGAAGGTGACATCCCTTAGCCCTAACATTGAATGTTAGATTCCACTGTCCTAAAAAACTTAATATCACATCCTTCCAGTAAGGGATTTGACTCAGGTACAGTATGGTTACAAACAAAAGAAATAGCTGGGTTTATGCAAAAAACAAACAACAGCAACAACAAAAACCACTTGAAAAGGTTTTCTCATCCTGTTGGGCTGGTGGTCTAGAAGCCAAGTTGAAGGAATGTGCTCAGCATCTGACCTGCAAAGTGAAAGATAAACATCTATACTCAGAAGGAGGAAGAACATGACGTTGAGGTAGTGCTAACTATCTTAAGACAGAGAGTGAAGGCAAATAGACCATAGGCAAGTGTCCTGACTAGTCTTCTGTCACCTCCACACAAGCTAGAGTCATTTGCCAAGAGGGTATTTGCCTACCAGACTGGCCTGTCGACAAGCCTGTGGTTTATTTTCTTGACTGATAATTAACGTGAGGTACTGCTTCACTGTGAGTGGTGCTAGCCTTGTGCTGGTTGTCCTGGGCGCAGTAAGAACGGAGGATAGCTAAGCCATGGAGACTAAACCAGCATGTAGCACTCCTCCATGGCCTCCACATCAGTTCCTACCCACCAGCTTCTACCCTGCTTGCTTTCCTCAGTGATAAACTGTCATCTGGATGTGTATGATGAATAAGTCATTGCTTCCCCTTCAGTAGATGCTTTTAGTTAAGGCATTTCATCACAGCAATAAAAATGTAACTAAGACAACAAACAAATACAAAAACAATCTGAAGATTGTTTTCTAAATATAAGGATACAGATAAGGGTGTGAGCTCTTACTGTCAATGGTCCAGTACCAGAAATGAGATTTACAATGTATTTTCCTTGTCTGTTCCTTGAAGGCAACTCATAAAAAACAATTGCACTGCCCAACATGATGACTTGTGCCTGTAATTGTATCTGAGAGATAGGTGCAGGAGGGTCAGAAGTTCCTTAATACCCAACAAGTTTGAAACCCTGTCAATAAATACATACATACATACATATATACATACATACATACATACATACATACATACATACATACATACATACATACAAAGAACAAACAAACAAATATCCTTGCTGAGTGAGTTTTCATGGCTAAATTTCACCTGACAGCCAAAGACGCTAATTTTATTCAAAACAAAAGGCAAGCAAATAAAAAAATATATGGCAATAAATAATTATAATTAGTTAACTGGCACTTCTATTGCAAACGATGGAAACCTGATTTCAATTGCTTAAGCAAAACAGGAAATGGCTGACCAAAGACATTATTGCTGTCCTTAAGAGTGGCTGCATCTAGCTCCTCCAGACTGGCCACTGGGAGTTTCTCTCTCTTTCAGCTTCCCAATTCTCTCTGTAGGCACTGTTCTCAGGAACAGATAGTGGCAACATAGCCATCAGCACCTCCAACTCATTAGTCCTGTGGAAAGTCTCACCCCAGCAGACCCCAGAATGTCCTAAAGTTAGGTAATTGTAGCTAGATTGGTTCAGTCTGAGCCAGTCCTCAAAGCTGGACCAGTCAGTCTAAGCAAGAACAAGGTTAGAAGGCAGAACCAGAAAGTGAAACCAAGCCCACCTAAAGTCCATAAGTAAGTTTGGGTGAAAAGGACCCCAAGAGAAATTGAGGTACCATTAACAGAAGGGAATGGATGTTGACTACAATCAAGGGTTATCTAAAATAACTTTAAATTCTAATTATATAAACTTTATCATCTTACATTTTTAAAGAGCTAATGAGTTTATGTATTTTTTCCTGTTTATAGTTAGAAAGAATGGGGCCATCAACAACCCCAAATTTGCTGTCCTTCTTTGCTACATAAAAAGAAAAAGATACTTGCTTTTGTCTACTAATCTTGTACCTTTGAACTATCCAAGGACTCAAACAATTTTTCTGAGCTATTCATCTAAAATTACCAGACTTGTGGCTTTATAATTACCTGAAGAAAGTGACATTTTGGTTAACCTTAAATCTAAGAGTTAAAGAAGCAATAGAATTCTTTGAAATAACTAAGGATGCTTACTTTCTTTACACAGGGTTGCTCATATGTCTTTATAACTGCACTGGCTACTTTTATGTCACCTTGACATGAGCTGGAGTCATTTTTGAAGGAGGAATTTTACTAAGAAAATGTCCCTACCAGAAGCCTGGGGGGTGGATTTTCTTGTTTAATGATTGATGTTTGAGGGCCCAGCTCACTATGTACAGCGCCCCCTCCCTGGGCTGTTGGTCCTAGGTGCTATAAGAAAGCAGTCTGAACAGTCATTACGAGCATACAAGTAAATAGGTTTCCTCTACAGCTTCGGCTTCAGTTCCCACCTCCAGGTCCCTGCCTTGAGTTCCAGCCCTGACTTCCCCCACCAATGGACTGTTACATAGAAGTATAGGAAGTTCCTCTTGGTCATGGTGTTTTATCACAACAATAGAACCCTAAGACAATAAGATACTCATTTTTGAGAAGCATGTATTCTTTTATTAAAATCTTGAAGCCATAGAATGGAATTAAAAGATAGAGCCATTAACATTATGTATGCAGAGATCGCTAGCTTTCTATCACCACTACAAAATACCTAAAATGACTAACTTTCAGAAATAAAAGTGTCACCTGGGCTCACAGAACTGAATTACAGTTTCATCCATAATCAATGTGATCCATCGTTTTAAGCCTGTGGTGAGCTACCACATCAGGGTAGACGATGGGACAGCAAAGAGGCTTAGTGCATGGCCAGGACCCAAAGGGAAGTATCAGTGCCGCGGCTACCTCAGTACATTCCAGAGGCACAACCCCAGTAACCAAAGACCCTCCCGTCAGGCCCCACCTCTCAAAGGCTCTACACCTTCCCGGGGCATCACCCTAACACATAGAGTTTCATGGGACAGTCAAGATTCAAGTTCCTTCCAGGGAGCACTGCTTGGTGGATTAGCTCTCTGGAGCTCCATGCACAGTTCCCACCCCAATGGTGGACTTTGTCCGCAGCTTGATGTTTCCCTCAGAGCCCAAAACAGCTGAACTGAAAAATGTAAATGATGTCAAAGCAAGGAGGAGGAGGGGACCTACTGCATCCCTGAGCTAAGTGACTTTGGCAGGACCTGAAGCTTGATTGAACTAGTCACTGGTGAAGCATGAGATGCCAGTTTAGTGGCTCGAATTTGCTCACCTGGGTTTCGAGAAGAGATGGAATGCAAATGAAAGGAAGTACAAGCAATTGAGGAATTCTGTGGTCGGTGGTGGTGGCTTTTGCCCTTCATGTTTCTCTGTTGCTTTCACAGGAGCACACTGCAGGACAAGCTATATAGGGAAAAGCTGGGATCTATAACATGTGAGTGAATCTCCAGCTTTTAAACCATAGCATCAATCATCATGTTTGCAGGCAATCCCCAACACAGAAATAAACTGAGTTGCAGAGATCCATTTAGAAGTTGGCAATTTAGAAGTAGACATGGATTTCACATGGGGGTAGAGGAAGATTGGTTGTGGGAGTCCCAAACCAGCATCCAGAATTCCACTGAAACTCAATAACATGTGCCGATCACAGTGCCATTGGCTGGAGCAGCAGCAGGCACCTCCAGAGCCAGAGGAAGAGGACATTTTCTTCCTCCTTTCCTGGACACATACATGTTTGGCATATTCTTCTGGCCCTTCCTGGTAACTTTCTCCCTTGACCTTTAATTGCCCCCAACTTCCCACATCATGGCTTCCCACTGAAGCTTCACTCTCCCTTCCAATGTCCAGTGCTCAAATTTACCTCAGCCCCACCCCAGGAAGTTATCACTCTGTCAGTGTTAACCACCAGAAGTCCATTCTGACCCATAGAGTTTGTAGAGGAAGTATAGGAGGCAGGCTCAGGAGACTGATTGGAACAAGCCGCTACTACAATGGACGACTGGTCTGTTCCTTGTTGCTCTGTCACCTCTCTGCCAGTCTGTGCTTTCTCCAGAGACTTCTCTTTGTATGTAGGACCCAAGTTTTGTCACGTGGCCCCGTCTGACTGGCTTCCTGTGATCAGTGACCTTACTCTGAAAATGGAACTGATTTCTTCAGTAAACTAGTCCTCACATCCTCCAAAGGAAACCCTTTGTTCCTCTATGTGCCCTCTGGAGCCATAGCACCAGTTATTGTAACAGAGGCATGACTCATCAGCCCTGCCTGGCCATCTGCTCTGAAGGCAGATACCCTAAACCGCTCTGACTGCTCATCCGGTCTTTCTAACGCAAAAATGGTGAAAATTGCTTGAGCTGTGCTGATTAGAAACGTAGCAGGCAAGCAGAGCATTTAAGTGTATAAAGATCAGGGCCATAAGTGGTTGCCCAAGTTTGCATCAAGGACTGGGCTGCTGCTGGTCCCCCCCTTCTGACGTGCAATGCAAAAGGGACATCATGTATACACAGCGTTTATTTGGAGTTTTTCCTTTGGCTTTTTTCCCTCTCTTTCAGTTATGGAACTTGTATGCATGGATTTCACATCTGCATAGCTAGACCCGCCATGGGCATTATGACCCTGTCTCCTAAAGGGTCAGTTTTGTTATGCAACACGAAGAATGCTGTCTCAGCCTTGTTTTTTCTAGAGTTGTGTTTTTCAGTCATTTCTTCAAGGAAAACTAAATGATTTAGTTGGAGAAAAAAAAAAGTTACACCAATTACTAACTGGGGAAGTGTGGGTCATTTTCTACTTCTCTGTCTCCTTTAATAATCCGTTGATGTAATAATGTTGTCTCATGTAAAGCCTGGGATCACGTAATGGTATCTGGCACATAGGAAGTGTCCCATAAAGATTTCCAATGGTTTACAGGCCAACGTGTTTAGAAGCCATTCATTCTACTGGCTAGACATCTGTGTCTCCTTAGTCATTATCTTCTGTCTTTAACCTCTACTCATTCTGGAGTTCTGGGTCTTATACAGTGCATACTGCATCGTGAGAAGCCTTCCAGCCCCACTCACTGTGCTACCTTGGAGAGACACATGGTGACTTCAGGAGTCCACTGTCAGCTTGGTTAGTAAGAATTATTTTGGCAAATTCCATTGCTCCAAAGGTCAATATCTATTTTCCTCTCTCCCATACATATACTTTTCTTTCCAAGGCCCATTCCTTTCATCTTTGACCCTGGGGCACCCCTAATCTCTTTAAAGAGCTTATGCAAAAATCAAAGGCCAGCAGAAAGTTGACTTCAAGTAGCTTCTGCTTTCAGCTCTGCAAAAACCCCAAAGCAAAGAAATAGCAACTGCAGACTGACCTAGTGAGGGTGACATACAAAGAGATACACACAAATTATTTGCTTAATAAATTAAACAATACCAGATTATTTATAACAATGACATCATGTATTCAATGCCTACTCAACCCAGTTTTGTACAGCATATTTCAAACAAAGATGCTGTGACGTAGACATCTTTAACCCTATTATATAAATGATTAAACTAAGACTTTGCTCCATCACCACACAATCATTAAGAAAGCTGATTTTCAAATGTGGGCTAACTCATAGAGCAAAGAGATGAAAAGGAGAACCCCAGCCCCTGGCAACCCTTTAGATACTTTTTGTGTAAGGGGCAGGGAGAAAGAGAAAGATTTCCTGTTTCCCCTGTCTTTGAGCACTCATATTTAAACACTGCCCAAACTATTTCTCTTCCTCTGCTGAATGACTCTTCATCACTCCTAATTTGCCTTGGAACCCAGCAGGACTGAAACAAAACCCATGTTTGGTATTATTTTTTCAATTCCCTTTAAAAGTCTAAACGAAATCATTCTTTTTATGTTGTAATCAAATAAGTTAGCCATCTCCGGGCTCTAACCCAAACCTAAATAGCGAAAAAGCAGAAAAATGAAAGTTCAGAACCACATTATTTTTCCATAATATGTCCAAAAAACCCCTCTATGCTACACTTACACTCAAGTGAAAAAAGAGCCCTTTCTGCTTCTAATGAGCAATTAATTCCAGTTCAGGATGTTGAGTTTAGAAGAAGTTAAGTTTCCCCAAACCACAACCGTTTGTGTTGGATCATGCTGAAAACCCAAAATTCCAACTTCTCAATAATAACATTCTTTTCTTCTACTGCAATGGGAGAAATGACCATTTTATGTAATATAGGAGGGACCATAGCAGAAACTCCTATGAATTCCAGATTGCCTAAACAGTTCTCAAAGCTGTTTAAAATCAGTTGGATGTGTTTTGCTTTAACAGAGCTGAAAGCCTGTTAAAGGCCTAAAATAAACTTTGGGTACTAAATTAAAAGGAGAAGATGATGTTTAGAGTAAAAGATATGAAAATCCATCTAACTGGTGTTTGCAGCCCTTCAAGTTGACAGCGGTGAAGAACTCGTAGGCCATGGCATCTTCCTAACTATAAGCCACTTGGGTCACAACCGTAGCCATCTTGTTATTTCTTTTAAGAAAGCGTTGGCGTCATAACCATTCTGAAGTTTTACAACATTTGGTTCTTATTTAATATCAACTATTCTGATGTTATGGTGTTATAGAAAGCCTGCCTTTTGGATTCATAGGAGAGATACTAAATCAGAGAAAACCCTGAAGTGATGGCCATGGGTACCACAGCTAATGCTATGCACCACAGTCACCATGGTGACGTTTGGATAAGGCTGTGATACACACCAGCATCTGTGACTTTACAGCTTTCCCAGGTCTCTCATTCAACACTGTTTCATTGTGAGCCTTGAAATCACAACACTAATTGTGTTTATGAAAATGCACAAAATTTGGTACTACTGACTTCTATAGCTAGGCTGACCGATCACACTTTCCATTCATTCTAAGACATCATCCTGCAGGACAGGATAAGATGTGGTTACCACAGGTCACTGAGGAATTATTCCCCTTCCTACTGTCAAGACTAGACTTAGGGAAAGGCTGTGAATCTCTCTTCAGATGATTTAGCTGATCTGTGTCATCTCTCACTCACATGACTGAGGCAGCAAAACCAGAGCAGCACATGTGCAAAACATGCATCTTGTAATTCTTTAATCCTTCGTTAGTTATTTACCCAGTGAACACTGAGTGATGTCTGAATGCCTATGAAAACATACATCGGGCCCAACAATCATCCAAACTCTCCAAAAGCAATGGAAGATCTCTCTCTCTCTCTCTCTCTCTCTCTCTCTCTCTCTCTCTCTCTCTCTCTTTCTCTCTCCCTCTCTCTCTCTCTCCCTCCCCTTCCCCCCTCTGTCTCCCTGCTCTCCCTTTCTCTATCCTCCGACCTCTCCCCCTCCCCCCTCACATGTATGCGTCTGTGTATCTGCCTATGTGTATGTGCGATGTATGTGCCCATACATATATTAACACTTTGGCACCTCCCCTCAGAGAAGCAGTAGGAAATGCTGCATGAGAAAGATATTCCCTTTCATGATCTGATGTCTTTTCTCTAATGAACCTTCTGGCTCACCCTGTAATAATGGATGCCCCCAAACCATGAGGCGACGTCTCCGTTTTTCAGTTTTACTCCCCTATCATCAGTAATTACCAGAGTCCCAGATTGTTTGTGCGTAGCAAATCTCCTTTGGTTCCCTAGATCTATCAGTTAGTTCTTTCTCCATCTATTCAGTTGCAGACCCAGCTTCCTGTTTTCTGAAAAATTCCCTTTGCAGTAATTTCCAGGTTTAAACGGTCAGACAACATCAATGTTCTATATCTGTGTGTGGTTATGAGGGAATCAGAGACTCACATTCCAGATCAGGAAATCATGGTCTCATGATGAACGTGAAGGATGGCAGGGGGAAAAAAATCTTTTAAAATAGTTCTTAAATTGGTGACTAGGGGGAAACGCTATTGCGTCTAGAAGTCTGTGGTTTAGGTGTGGGTTTAGACTGCTTTTGACATTTCCAAAATTCAATCTGAGGAAAACTTTCTCTTTTCTAGATGTAGATGCAGATATGTAAAGTTAAAAACTGCAATCCTAAACCCATACCGTTGACAAACAGGAAAAACCAAACACTTTGTTTCAAGCATTTAATATCTCCCCTTGGTGCGTACCAAAAATCTGAATTCCTTCCCATTTAGAATCCCCTAAGGTTTTTCTAGTTTTCTTTAAGATTTTATTTTCAAAATAAGAAGAAAACCTATTAATGTCCTAGCATCATTTAAGAAAAATAATAACCTTGATATTACTTTTGTTTCTCATTTTAGACCTAGGACTGGAGAACAAATTTCAAGGCATGTGGTTGCTTAGTTACAGTCACTCATTCATTCCTTGGGCTTCCATTCAGTGGCAACTTTGCACCAGAAATTTACTTGACTCCAAAGACTCAGAAGTGAATAAGGAGTCCAAGTCAGTAAGAAGGTCAGGCAGGAACCATAATTTCATTTAATGAGATATTTAGGAGTAGTTATACAAGAAAAAATCGGGAAGTGAATGTATAAGATAGGGGGCTAATCAGGAATTAATAAGATACATTTGCTTTTATCCCTATAAGTTCTCCCTTGTGTACTTGGCCTTTCGTTATGTCTGCACTGAGGGCAGTCTGCCTCAAAGCAAACCTCTGCATCTAGCAATTTCCCTCTGCAACTTACCAACAAATATAAAGGAGCTTTTAGCATATGTTCAATAATGAGACTATTCTTGAAGTCCAACCTCTCACTCTGGAGATTTGCGCATTCGTGTACTGCAACAGGCCCAGTTAAGGACCTAAATCAGCCCAAGAGGCTCATTTTTCAAACTAAGTCTCATGGCTTCTTAAATGATCATGGAATCAATTAATTGGACACTGTTGTCATTCCTAGACTATTTGAATAAAATAGAATATATCAGAGAGTGTATACTGTAGTAAATATTTTGACTCTGGTAGGGGGGAATTTTTGTTTCTGACTAAATGCATGTGTGTGCATGCACACACACACACACACACACACACACACACGCACACACACGTGGGTAGACAGGCAGACACAGCGAGATAGGCAGACAGACAGAGGTAGAGATAGGGAGACAGAGAGAGAGCCTGGTCATGATATAAATTATAAGTCTTTTATGAACTATGATTTTAGATGGCTGAAATCTGCAGTCTAGACTCTAAGTTACCTATGTGGTTGTTAATCATTCCATTTAAAAGGACGCACATGGTATTTGTGTCATATTATGGATTCAGAGAATTTTTATGAATTAAGACTAAATAAATCCTATCTGAAACAGATAATGTATGGCAGAGATGGTTTGTCTGGGGCATGTCTATTTATCAATACAAAAGACAGATATAAAAAGATAGATGCATGCACATGTTTTAAATAAGTTCAGCTCAACAGCCAATGGCTTTATGTAGCTCTGAAGTCAACAGTGGAAAAGCACAAAGTGTAGCCTGAAGCAATGAGAGACAATGTCACTACGCATGGCACACTTTCAATCTGTTTCTTTTCCAGAAAACTACTATTTTTCTTTATTATTTAAATTCATCATCATAATAATCCCTGCTCACTCTTAAAAGTTTAGGTAATTAGGATTGGGACCACAGCTCAGCAGTTTAAGTATCTACCCAAGCACAAGAACCAGAGTTCAGATCCTCAGAAACCCAAGTAAAGCACCTGGTGACACCTGTAAATCCAGCCCTGGAATACAGAGATAGGCAATCCACAGAGCAAATGGGCTATATAGAGTTGGAGAGCTCTGGGTTTGATTGAGACAGCCTACCCCAATGAATAAGGTAGAAAAGACGATGATTCTCTCATAAATCTACAGTGTCCACGTGCTCATGACCTACATACATGCACTGACACATATGCAAAACATGCATGGACATGCACATCACACACACACACACACACACACACACACATATAGATAAAAACTGAAAACATTAAAAAAAAGCTTTAGGTAATGATAAAAATTGTAAAATTAAAATAAAAAGCATCCATTGCCTGACAACTCAAGAAATGACAAGTTTAAGAACTCTCTTTCCTACCAGTGCACACATAGACAAGAATATCACATGTAATAATTAAATTAGAATCCTTCTAAATGTATTTTTCTCACTTTCTGCTACATTGTAGACAATTCCCACACAGTTAAATACAAATTTAATATTGAATGCACACTGTGTTCTAGAAAAGATATTTGATTTATCAGTTAAATATTTTACCATTATTAGACATTTAAATTGTTTTCATAACTTCTTACATGTAATAACAAGCTTTATAAATCAATATTTACATACTTCTTTTTATCATAAATCAATATACTATTTATCTTTAAAACTTTGCTGCAGATTACTCAAAATGACCCCAGGAAAGCTGGTCCATTTATACTCCCATGGCAATGGATTTATTACTGGAGTCAATGACTATTTATGGGCTGGTTTTTTACACTTTTTATTGCAACTCCAATATTTTCATTTTTTTCTAGACCTTTTCTCTTTGCTGAAAAAAGACTTTTGTTTGTTTTTAATTTGTTAATTACAGAAGTCTATCCTAATATTGTCTGTGAAGACGAGGCTGGCTTGGAACTCAGAGATCTGCCTGCCTCTGCCTCCCCAAGTGGTGGGTTTAAAGGTGTACCTTACATACCTAGCAAGATTGAGAGTTTACAAGTTCTTTGGAGACTAATTTTCTTCTGTATATGAATTTCATGTTTTCCTATTTTATTGGATCCTAACTTCTACAAAATCTTCATATGAAAGATATTCAGCCATTGTTTGAAAATCTTATCTAGATCTCTCTTCAACTTAAGTCACCGGCTCTTGCTTTCCTGGTACTTCGGAAGCAAAGGGCCTTCAGTTGTACATGAACAAATCAGTTATTCCTGTCACGGCATCCAAACATCTCTACAGATGAGCATGAGATGTTCCCTCTTCTATTGGGAGAATTTGTATGACTAGAGTTCCTAACCTTTCACACCTGTGCATTTTAATCTTACAAGATCAAGCGTGAGTTGTTGGCATTTCATGTAGGACTTTGCATCTCATCTGTCTGTGAGATTGGTGTCTACATTGCTTCTTTCCTTCTGACATTAGTACTTCTACACAGAAGGGTTCCCAGACTGCTGTAAAACAATCTAGCTGGCTCTTCATCTGCTTCTGTGCATTCTAACAGTTTCTGTGATGGAGTAATTACCTCTGTGTAGCTTGAAGATTGAAAATAGCTCATCCAAAAAAACATCTGTCCTGATGCTTCCTGTGGGTAATTCTCTGACATCATTTTCAACTTTTCTCATAAACATAATTTATGTTTACTAAATTTTCAAGTGGAGCTTCTTTTTCTGTTAATTTGACTATTTCTTTGAGATTTTCCTAACTTTTGTGTATTTTATAGCTTCAATATATTATATTTTCTGATATCTAGTACATCTATCTCATCTTTACTAACTGTTATTTTCTATCTTTAAAGTCATATATGCAATTTGATATAGTTTTTGAATTTTTGTTTCATTTAGCTATAGTAGTATTTAGTGATGTAAAATAAGGTCATGAATTTGAACTTAGTTTTTATATATTTTCTTTCAGGAGGTATTATAGTGGCAATTAACACATATGCTTATTTTTTATACATTAGAAAGTGGAAAGGCTTTACTTCTCTTGTGACTAAGAGGGTTTTATATAATCATTATTTCAGCATTCAAAGAAGTATATTTTAGTGTGTTCTTACTACTTGATTATCACAGAAAGTGGTTTCTGAAAATTCTTCTTTGAGAACTTTACAATGAGCTGATAAAGGGTAACTTTTACCACTTAAAAAGTTAGTTAAATAAATAAAACCAATTTTCTTCTTAAATAAAAATTAAGTTTTTCTACAAATTATTATTTCCTTATGGGATGCTTATAACATCCCAGGTAAGGTGTTGGGGCTTTATCAAGACTAACTAACAGAGACAAGAAATCTCTGCCTACTAGTACTTGCCTGCTAATAATATATGCACATAATAATATAAGCAATATCCTTCAATATAGTGAGCAGGGACAGCTATTCATCCAAAAAATGTAATACATGATTTTAGGGAAAAATAACAAGCAGGGGATCACCACATTAAATGTAAATATTTTTATTAAAAGCATCTCAGTTTCACAAATTAAATATGAGAAGAAATATGTGTCCTACAACTAAAAAACAATTTTAAAAAATCCCACTAATTACATCGCTATGTGTGTTATCACCTTGATCTGTCTCCAGCTTGAGGCGCCTCCTCCAGGTCTGGACCTCTCCTAAGAGAGCCAGCACTGAAGTGCAGCCACACTTTTAAGGGTGCAGTCTCTCCCTCTTCGCTTTCATACCTGGTAATCCGTTCTTTCACCAATGACTCTCGATTCTAAACACTTCTTTTCCGTTTTCTAAGTCTTAACCCATGTACTACACTTCATTGGCTTTTGTTTTCTGATGGTTTCAATCATGCTGTCTTTATTTTAAAAAAATGACATCATTTAGTCTGTTTCCTCTATCAGTCTCAGAAATGAAATCATATCTGTTCAGATCCTTCCATGTCAAAGAATAATAAAGCGAAATGCCTGTGTATTATCACGCCTTCCCTTAAAGGTTCTAACCTGTGATATTTTAGAGCATCTTTTCTTCCAACATGTTCTGGGGCATGCATCCTGTCAGTCAGAAGCCCACGGTGCCTTGACGCCACCCTTCCTTGAGTGACATCTCTATTGTGGACCTCTTTCATGTGACTCATCCCTCTGTTAACCTCCTCCTTAGAGCAATTTCATCTCCAGAATATTATAAAGATATTATTTCTAATCCACTGAAATCTGATAATATCCGTAAATCTCGACACACATACAATGCCTGGTGCCTTGAGGTATAGTGAAGACATTGTTGAATGAACGCCATGCCTACTTCTGCAGCTTGGTTTGGTTTTCTGAAAAATTCCATTGTCGTTGGTTTTTAACATCAGTGAAGAAGTCCAGGGTCAGATGGCTTCTTTTTACTTTATAAGTGACCTGTTTCTTTTCTATGGATCATGGGGCTTCTTTCTTTCTTTCTTTTTTATTACCCATTTGATTTGTTTACATTTCAAATGATATCCCCCTTCCCGGTTATCCCTCCACAAACCCCCCATCCTGTCCTCCCTCTCCCCCCTCCCCTTTTGCCTCTATGAAGGTGCTACTCTGCTTACTCACCCACCCACGCCTGCCTCACCACTCTAGCATCCTCCTACACTGGGACATCAAGCCTCCACAGTACCAGCGGTCTTCCCTCTCACTGATGTCAGATAAGGCCATCCTCTGCTACATATGTCTGTGGAGCCATGGATCCCTCCGTGTATACTCTTTGGTTGGTGGTTTAGTCTCTGAGATACCCAATCTGAGTCTCCTCGGAAGCATGGATATTGTCCTTAAATGAGCTGGGTGGTGTTCTCTGCATTCACTCCACCTTGCAGGAATGTTTCTGGAAAAAGTGCCTTCATACCTAGACAGGAAAACTACTGGTGAGAACTCACATCTCCTCTTCAGAACTCAGACAGTTTAAAAGGACAGAGGGTAGAGTCAGGAGTGACACATGGGGGAAATGTACTTCTGTTTGGTTCTCAGATGGGTTCTTAACTCAGCAGGCAACATTCTGTCTATCTGTCTGTCTGTCTTTCTCTATGTTTCTATCATCTATCTGGCCTTGCTCTCCCTCTCCCTCTCTCCCTTTCTCCCTCTCTCCTTCCCTCCTTACCTCCCTCTCTCTCCCTCTCTGCACCACCATTCCCGATACTAGAGAAAGTCCCATGTCAACCTCATCAATCCCATGACCCCTCTGCAGCCTCACACTGCAAATGAAGCATCTCTTTTAACCTTAGCATGCTGCATTAGAAAGACTGGCTGTGACCTGATACCAAGGTACCCTCTCAGTGTGGGCCATGGTATCACTTCTAGCATGCCCACCTCAGTGTCTAAGGCTGGCGAAAGCGTCACCCTGCTTAGATTCTGCTGGAACATGCAGCCCTGACCTGAGAGATCTACAGACTGATAACCCATCAAAGCCCTTAACTTACCCCACATGAGAAATTCCTCACGGATTAGACGTTTCACTGTATCAGGTCATTTGCTATTCACATGTTGTAGATCAGTACATTGCTACTGATAGGAATGGAAATACTACGGCTTTCTCCCATCTACAGAAACTCTCCTAATTTTTTGTTTAAATGATCCTGAAGTATGAGTCATGGTATATAAGCTTCCAGGTCAGTTTCCTTGTTGTTGCATAGGAAGCATCGTCTCTGCAAACAATGATAACAAAACCACTTTCTGCTTCTATATCAAGTAGGACTAAGCTGAAAAGCCCACAGAAATTCAGAGAGCTATGGGGATATCTGGGATTTAGTTTTGTTATTTACACTGAAAATGTGGAAATAATTAGAATGTAAGGCTGACCTCAGTGCAAATGTAATTCCTCATACATACAGAGGCTTTTGTCTTTTATCCGTCAAGCTACATTAATGCAGTTGTTTAAAACTAAAGTCCCTATGGTAACAGAGAGTACTGGTTATGTGGCTCCAACCCAGTGCATATGCTAATGTAACAGCAAAACCATATCCATGGCAAAACCATATTTGTAGAACAGTAGAAGATCGGTGTTGTAGATTTAGAATAGAGCATGTGAAAGCCAGCGTTATTAAAAAACTTGTTCTTGTTCATCTTTCATGCGGGTGACAACTCCAGCTCAATGAGAGTCTCAGCCAAGGGACAATGAGCTGCCATCCCAACCCCTACATTTCTATAGATAGAATTATACAGGCTCTAAAGAACAAAGAACTCCACAATCCTTTTTCAAAAGTTCTATTAGAATCAAACCAATCCTTCTCTGATCTTACACTCTCCTGTGCTTCTGGCCCTGTACTTTCTAATGAATAGCAAACTTCCATGAAAGTGGCTGTTTTCATGTTATGGATTAATATGCAATGCCCCCAGGGACCCATGTCCTCAAGGCTTGGTTGCTAGCTGATGGGGTCTATAGGGAACACTGGGTCCTCAGGGGTCTGACTTAATCAGTGGGTTCAGTTTATTAATGGACTGGGAGATGAAACATGGAGGGCAGAGCCTACTTGGGGAAGGTAGATCACAGGGGATGTTAGAGAGATTTGTGCAGTCTCTTGTACCTACTGAGCTTTGCTTCCAGCTGTACTAGGGTGAACAGTTCTCATGTGCCATGCCTTCCCTCCATGGTGGTTTTGCCTTGACATAGGCCTAAAAACAATAGCGCCAATAGATCACGGACGGCAAACTGTGAAACCACCAGCCAAAATAAATCCTTTTTTGTCCCTCTGCATTTTCAAAGCCACATATGAATGTCTGTTGTGAGGTATGTTTCTTGCTTCCCTATGAAGCTATTACTATTTTATCCAGGTGTATATGTGAATAGTAGTATATGTGAGTGTGTGTGTGTGTGTGTGTGTGTGTGTGTGTGTGTGTGTGTGTGCCTATAGATACATAAATGGGCATTATTGTTATAATATTCCAAGGTAGTTTTACCAAAAGTAATTGCTCATGACTCCTTTTCCTGAACTTTGGGAGTACTCATGCCCCCCAGAACTTTGCCAGTAAGAAAATTTGCAAGGGGTCTTAGGCCTCAGTACCGTAAGTGCGATTCTCTAGGTGGATAGCAAATTCAACTTGCATCAAAAACTGCTCGTCTCATATCTGCGGCACTTACCGCCTAACAGTGTTCCCATCTTTAGCTTCAGCGAGACGTGGCAGCTGCCACATCCCTCGCTACTGCCTCTTATGGGTCTGGTGAAGAAAATAACGTAAGATGCTGGATTCATGTTTAAAATGTATTCAAATGCCCATTAACTCCTGCTTAGCCCTTTGCCCTTGTTATTACTGGGGTTCTGTACAGTTCTAACTGTTGAGATGCGCAACCCTCAGGGATGGCGTGGAGTGAAGAAAGGGGACCAGTTTTTGTCAATCGTGACCACTAACTGTAAAGCAATTTTAAGTGATTTTTGTACTCATATGTACCCCCCTTTCAAGCTCAGTTTTGTTTGGGGATACATATGGCTTTCCGATGATGGAAAAGTCAGAGGAGAAGTTTCCATTATAAATAAAACAGCGCAGGTATCAGCCCATCATTAGAAGCAGCAAGTGTAACTATAATGAAAGTTACCTTGAAGAAATCAGTCCCCAGGACGGCATTCGTTTCTTATTGATAAATATGCTTGATGCAATGAAATACAGCTTCTAGAAAGATAATGGAAGATAATTAAACAATCCATTTGAAAACATAAACACACATGCACACACACATACACACACACACACACTCTCTCTCTGCAGGAAACATTGGTTAGCACAAATCATGTCAGTACCTTCTGTTGAACAGTATCTGGCCTCTGACAAAGGAAAAAACAGAATAGTCATTTTTGACTGCAGTGGGGCTTTTGATACTGTGGTACGTGTCTAGAATCCATAAAGAAGAAAGAAGCTTACTGCTTGCTTCTTTTATATAGGTGGGTGATGGTTTGAGGGGCTGATAAAACAAGCCATTAATATTTCCATTTCAGTAGACTATGGCATTGTCTAATGGTCTTCTCTGAGGTGATAACAGACCAAGACAGTAAAGACATTGTTACCAGCCCCCTTCTGTCATATACAACCTTCTAGAGGTCAGTCAGTAGAGCCACTTACTTTAGTTCCACGTAAAATGTCAGGGCCAAGGACATCACCTTTGTTGTGGTGCCACAATCTCTATCCTAACTGCCTTCCTTCCACTACTCACCCATGAGGTGAGTCCATTCTCATGGAGAGCACACTCTTCAAACACTGTGGGAATCATGAACATCACCCTTGCCTCTCTGTCTCAGAAAGAGGAAGGTCACAATTCATCCTTGCTCAGAATGAAAGTTCACCCAGATCCAGTCAAATTTCTTCTTCCTCTCATCTTTACCTATCAAGTAGCCGACAGCACTCGATGCTTAAGAGACAACTTGATTGCTTTTAACACGTTCTTCAGCTTAATGGACAGACAGGCTTTTGTTTTTCTAGAGTCACTTGCAAATAGCCAGGTTCTAGAATTCCAGCCTGTAATCTATGTGAGTGATCCAGGAGGGAAATCAGAACCCATGAGCCATGCTAGGAGAAAGGTATATTCACAATGCATATGTCACCTCCTCCACAGAGCCTTCCCCCAGCTGCTCCAGCCTGGTCACCCCTTCCCTGTCAGTACTTCTCCAGAACTTCCTGTGTGTACCAGGAAGTGAAACACAGATGAATCTCACCTGCACCAGATCACAACTAACTCAAGAAGACCCTGTGCACATTTGAACCCTATGTTTTACTCAACCTCACACTGAGTGTTTTGCTGCCCCTCAAAAACGTGCACCAGGTTGAATTCTTGATTGCCCAAATGGGTAAGCTGAGGCATGATCATCGAGCATTCTCCAAAGAGAAGGCGTGTACCTACTGGCGGTTCTGTACAATCACCTCCAATTTCCTCCATGTCAGTGAAGACACAAACTCAAGCACACGAATTAACAAATGGATAATGGTAGCTGCTAGGTCAGTGCTAATGTTTTCTCAATAATTTGGCTACTGTCTTTGACATCAGTCCAAGTCAATACCTGACTTGCCAGCAATTACACCTACAGGGTGATCACCTTATTAGGGTATTTTTCTAGAATAAGTCCATTGGTGTTCATGGAGTTTGAAATTATAGATTTGCGTATGTAGGATGGCATGGCCTCTCTTGACAGTAAAAAAAAAAAAAATTAACTTCCAACATATTTGAATGCAAATGTTATCTTTGTAAGTGGATGACCTGAAAAGAAAGTGTTTCCATAGTAACCTCAGGAAACACATAACTACTTATCATAACTTCTCATGCAAGAGAGCCCAGCATAGACTAAGGATTTGCTTTGATGTCTGCCGGGAGGGGGGGGTGTAAAAATAGCTGACAGCTTTATGTGAGCAAATGGATGGAAAAACATCCACTTTATTTGTAGTTAATTTAGAAAATAAACTTCGTAATGAACTGCTGAGATGCACACGAAACAACCAGATAATGTGTCAGGGTATTTTTTTTTTAATGTAACTTGTCTGATGTGACAACTGAGGCATCAGTTTAAGAGGACCCGATTAAGGATGGTTCCAACGCCAGCTCCTTCTACCTTCCCCTCGCCTTGTGGTGCTTATCTGTGTTCCCTGGGAGTCACCAGGCCTTCCAACATGCTACAGTTCCTTTATTATTTTTTTCCTCATTTTTCTTTTTAACCTCAGAAAACGTTTTGTAAAAAGTGCCCTTCAGGAAGTAGGACTCTATCACAGAAAAAGGAACATATTGATTATACTTCACTTTCTCTCCTGACCTGGCTGTTTGAGTTGGTGGCTTTTGGATGTGCCATTATCTGGAAATGAGTTTGACATCCACAAGCCACTATACGGTCATTTCCCCTTTTTCTTACAAGTGTAACATCTAGTTAAATAAAGCTTGTCTACACAGGTTTTCCTATTCTTTCTCTTTAAGTTCATTAGAACAGGGAACAGATGCGTACAGTTTTGAGGAGTATTTCTTTGAAGCATCATTTTCAAGTCAGCTAGCTGACAGGCCCTTGCCCATGGGCTCTGGGGTGGACCTGGAGCAGAAGTTCTGGCTACAATTACCCATCTGGCATCCATCTGGTAGCACAAATGAAAGATAATACCAGATCACAGAGAAACTATACCAACTGCCAACTTGGTATAGGCAAGCAAAGGAAGGTGCCACCCAACAGGGCTGCTGCGAATAAGAAATGTTGTCTGCGGGGTATGCATATTTCCACCACTGTGAGAGGTAGGAGAAGGGAACAGGGAGCATATGGAAAAGAAATGCAGTACATCCAACCCTACAGCTGCAGCTCATTATGGATTCAGCCGAGTTCTCCCCGCCACACTGAAGTTGCTGATAGAGGCTAGAGAAGTGTCATATTCCCATGTGCAGGAGACCTGGTTTTTGCTACCCACAAGGACTCTCAAAGAGGAGTAGGTACCAGCATCTTGAGGTCATTGATTTAATTTTCATGTAACTCCATCTTTCAGGTGCCTGCTCAATTGTAATAATAGTAAGAACTTTGTAGATACTGTAAAACGATTTAGAAATTCATTGACTCCTTATTTTCTGGTTTGATTTCCTCCTTTCCTGTTCTGCCTACTTCCTTCCGGGTACGGTATGCTCTGGTTAGTGTAGTGGCTGAGTTCAGAATCTATTACTATAATTGCCAGAGATTCACCATCTTGGTTGGGAGGCACTTGATACTCCTGAGGAGCCAGAGCTATTCAGAGTGGGGCAACACATCTCTGGCTTGTGGATAATGAGGAGGATAAAAGTCAAGTTTTTATCAAATACCAAATATCTTATCTGGTATTATCTTTCATAATTCAATACCTTTCTTTCATAAGTGCCTACCAAGACAAATATATAATGTCTGGATTGGCCATACAGAGACAATACTGAGCAATGCAAAAATGAACTGAGGTAGAAAAAAGGCTGAATATAAAGGCACACACCTAGGTAATCACTACTGTCAAATAAGAAGTGCAGGACCAGTGGAGTGGGTGAGAGATGGTCGTGAAAGTACACATGTTATGACTGGATTGGTAAGATTGCAATACCTGCATACAGAGTACAGCCTTTAAAAAAGACTTTATGGAAAAGCTGACCTGATTCCCAAATCTGTCTGTACCAGGAGGAGCTAAGTGTGTCTTCTGTGCTGGAGGATCTCATGCTATAAGCTTGCTCACTTGCCTCCTTCCAACTCATAGGAGGAATTCAAGATCTTTGACCATAATTTATACTAATTAGTCTTTCCACTTAAATCAAGAGGGAAACTGAAAAGGTGGCCATTGCTGGTCTGCTCCTCATTAGAGATGATTAAGAGTTAGGAGAACAAAAACACACCACGGGATTAATGATAAGCAAAACCACCCAGGGAGAGAAACAGGAAGCCGGAAACCATCTCACTGAGCTGGACAAAGGAAACTGATAGCCTTCTCGCTCAAAGGCCCTCAGGTCTAAACAACTCCAAACAGACCTCAGATCCAGCTGAAGTCTATGCAACCTTGTCACCAAGCTTCCCCTCCCCCCACCCCCAACAGCATATCTTCATCTGTGTTTTTCACGCTTGCAATGGCATTGCATTTATTAAGAAATATTCTCGCCCTCTAAATTCAATTCATTAGTTTCCCTCCATGGATAAAAGCAATAGCATTACGATGAGAGTGAAATAAGTACTAAGGTAATCAGCCTTGGTAAATTCCAGTCTTGCTTATTGTCACGGAGGCTGTAGACTCCAGCATTCACACAGGGCGATGAGACCCAGGAGAGGTACTGGGTATGAAATGTCCTAACGCTTCTCCTGGAGCCCTGCTGCTTATATCATTTTATCCTTTCCCAAAGGGAGCCAGAGGGATTAGGGAACATTTAATTGCCTTATAAACTGATTGACAAATTGGTGATCTGATGCATATGGATGACGCTCTGAGTGAAATGTCTCAGAAGCTGCTAGCGGGATCATCAGGAGCCATGATTTGCACACCCTCTGCAGGGTTATTACAGAGAAGCGGAAGGGTGGCTTGATTATTATCTTTCCTTCTTTCTGGGTTTTTTCCCCCTTGAATGTTTTCTGCACCTCCAGGGAAATGCATTCTAGCAGCGTGAGCACCACTATTAATCAACACTTGTAGCAATAATCAGAGAGTGAAAAATGGTGACCAGAATCTGCAAATGCACAGGCGTAGCTGTGTCCCGAGCTTTCCTTTGTGATCATGCCTTGGCATTCGAACACAGATAATTTATACGAAATGAATGTTGGCACCTTCAGAGGTGCAAAGATTTATAAAGGCAGTGTTTATATCTTCATCCAGTAAGAAAGAAAGAGAAATTGTTTCTGGTCATGATGAGTAATATTTTAGAGCCTTTAAAAATATACTTGCCATCTTCATGTTTCTTTGTGTTATGTCTCACAAGCAAGGATGTGTCACCCCACCCCCGTACGCGCGCGCACACGCGCACACACACACACACACACACACACACACACACACACACACACACACACATTGAAACTTGGGTGTCATGAAGGGCAAATGTTATGAGTTCCTGGCTCTACTTTCCCCTAGAACTTCCACCTGGAGGAAGTGTGAAAAATAATCAAGAATTCAAAAACGCATCAATTCCCAGGATCCGTGAGAGGTGCCTGATGCTGTTGGCAATACAGGGAGAAATGTGGCTGCAAGTCATAGCAGTGCCAAAATGTTGTTGCTGGCTACACACAGGGAGTGATTGTCTACATATAATAGATAGCACGATGATCGTGATGAAATTATATACAGGCGAAGCATTTGAAGATGAAACTGGCAATCCTCTGTACAAAGCTACACACCATTGCACACCATCCTGTGATCAAAAGGGTGAATTTTAAGTGTTGACACATTAAAAATTTCACCAAAGCTTCAGTGGCTGGGAGTGGGTTTGCTGAAGCCTACAGAAGGCCACTAAGATACTAGACTGAATCTTGAAGAATGATAGACCAGGAGCCATGACACTAGCCCCCTTCTCTGAGAATCGCTCCTGTCATTAAAATCAATGCAACTTAATTAAAGCAAATTATACATAGATACATCTATAAATAAGATATTAAAGTGCGCTGCTGAATATGATAATTGCTACGTATTTAGCAATCAGTGTGTGTGTTCTGCTTCTGCCAGGAGGAATTCCTTTCAGTAGAATCAATGGAGCTTTATTAAAAACCATCCAAATTAGAGAGAGAAATGATGAGTGTCATAATAACACAAAATCACTGTTTCAACTTCCATTTCTAAGAAAAGGAAGCAAAATAAGCCCTGCCCACTTTTTTCACTCAAGGAAAATATTAGACACATTCTCTTTAAGATGTGGATGTTTTGAATTTATAAATTTTAATTTTTGCATTTTCTTCTCCCAAAGGAAAGTGGGGGGAAAATAATGCTCATAAATAAAACAGGTCAGCCCCAGGACTGGTGTGTGGGATGCCCCAGTGCCTGGCTGGACTGCTCGTCCTCCCTGACAAAAGACAAGCTTGAAACAGAAGTTTGAAGTGGGTTGTTTTACTCTTCTAACTACCAGATATGTTTGGTATATGAAAATCTTTTTCATGATCAAATAGATTAATGTAGAAAATAAAAGTTTATTTTCAATGTTTTTCACTTCTCTAAATCTCTTAACTCTGTCGCCACTTTTGTTTGTTGTTGTTGTTGTTGATGCTATTTTTTTTTTGTTTTATTGTTATTGTCTGTTTTGTTTTGAGGCAGGATCCCATGTAGCACAGCTGGCCTTGATCTGGTGCTGACTTTGAACACGTGACCCTCCTATCTCTACCTCTCAAGTGTTGGGATTACAGGTATACACTACCATCCTGGCTCACTAAGTCACTTTTTGTCATAAATGAGAATTAAGCATGTGAAAGGAAAAGGACCCTTTTCAGGTTAATTTGAGAACAAAGATTTTAAAAAGCTTTCAGCACTCAATTTAAAACTCAGAAAGAGAAATGAAAAGGTTTGACTTGTCCTGTGTGACCAGAATTATTCTCAAATTTACAAAAATAAATACTAAACTAACACAAAGACAAAGATTTCAGTGTAAAATGTTCTAAGAGAAAATGGAACAGAGCCAGCCTTCCTGGTGAACTCTAGTGACGGCATTTACAAAGAGCGCTTATATTGGATCACCGTATTGTTTGTCTGTGGAACATGAAGAGAGAAAAAGCAGAAAGGCAAAAGAAAGAAACAGGAATAAGAAGAGACAGCATGTTTCGAAGAGTGATGTATAACTATGTCTCTTAACCGTAGCTTCTTGACTGTCTTCCAGCATCATTTAGGATAATGGGGAAAGGAAACAGAACCCAGCGCTGTGGAGTTAGTCTCCGTTTATGAGCAGAAAAAGACAATAAATAAGTTCAGAGTAAATCCTGGCCCACAAAGAAAATGAAGCTAGGCTAAAAAGCTAGAGCACAAGGCTAGTCAAGGGTCACTGGTCTGATGGTGCAGTCAGGAAAGGTTCCTTGGGGCCAAGGAGATGGGCAAGGCCATTCCTGGGGAAGGTAGAAGCACTGTAAGTAAGAGCCCGTAGATAAGTGTTTGGCAATCTGGAAGATCACAAAGAGCAGCAGTGTGAGCAAATGTGACGAGAAATAAGGCCAGAAGCAGAAGCAAGTGGAAGCTGTGTGGAACTCAGAGTAAAAAGAAGAACCGGAAGAGCAAAGAAAAGGAGAACCAAGGAATGTAACAAAAAGAGACGGCCAGACCATTCCTACCCATAGTGGTTATCTCTGGTTTTCTACACTACATTTACAAGATAGTTCAGTTTGAAAAAAATTTCAAAAATGGTTGACACTATTCATAGTTATATTCTAAGTTCAGACTTTGAGTAAGCAATGATTTTCAGAGCTTAAAAATGTGGCTCATGGGCTCAATCTACAGCAGAGCATATCCAGGTTAGGGTAGACTCCCTCCATGTATATCCTTTGGCTCCATATCTACCATATAGATGTGTTGCCCTATAATTGAATATGTCCTTCTCCCTTCTGATGTTACCATGGCAATACAATAGACTATCCACCTATAAATAAGCCATTCTTTCTTTACAGCATGTTCCATCCTTGAGTAATCATCCTCAGAGTTGGCTCCAGTCAACAGAAAGCAAAATGGACCAACTCCAGTTCTCAACTCTATATTTGGGTAACCCAGACTGCCCCAAAGAAGGTGTCATGATATATTTCAGAATTATTTGAGATGAGTGTTAAGGGTTGCCCGTAAGTCTGTTGGATATACAAAGCTTCATGACCAGTGTTGCAAATTATGACCTGTGCGTATTCTGATAATAGTACACGCAGTGATGGAGCCATTTGTGTCACATCTCATTGATGTGTGGCATAATGAGATGTTTGCCTCTAAAATCTCTGAGAATATTGATGCAATGAGTCTCTTTAATTCACACTATTTAAGCAGAACAGAGTACTTGAGGACAGGAGCCAGGAAAAGTTTTATTTTTTCAGGGCCTTACCCATTTTCTTCATGGATGAAGTGACTCTAAGCTCCATGCTGTCCTGATGTGAGGCACTAGCCTCACAATCCTTAGGCCAAGCTCTCCTATTTTTAATGGTGTCTGGCTTTAATGACTCCTAGAAATACTTAGAAATACTTAGGTGTTGGGTCATTTTGGAGGTGGGTATTTACTAAAGCAGTGCTTTATTCGTTCGTCTGATTGTAAACTTGCCACTTAACTGTATTGACCCACAGGATGGGCTGGAGAAATAGTCAGGGAGCATCCAATAAAGTCATAGCAACAAGCCTAAGGAGACCAGGCATGGATGTCAAACCCTTTGGTAGCTCACTCTCTTTGTAATTTTTCAATTTGGTTTCCATTAATACCTGGACAATGAGTGGGAGACCTTTAAGGTATAAGATTTGGACAGCTATTTGAATTCTCATTGAGAAGGACTGTCAAGGGTGGGCAAGAGAGTATCAGTCATTAGCTGAACTATATACCATTGAAAGTCTGGCAGAGTAATTAGAATTTTGAGTTTTCTAAAAACTGACTCTATTACCTTTTGAAGTGCACGTCCCTGTGTTCCCAAGAATGAAATGATAGTCTCTGTTCCTATTCCCCCCAACACATTGCCTTCTCCTGCCCCGACTCACCGGAGTGTCAATGCTCTTTGAGTTATGGTGTGTTTGATCTCTGTTCCCAAGGAGAGATGACATGGCTCACCCTTTGTTTGGATGAGTTGCTCCCAGTGGATGGCCCTCAAATTGAAAATGATGTCTCCCCTATGAACATTATAAGTTTAAGTCATTGGTCTTCATCTGGTCAGGGATTCACTTGTGCATGCTGGTATAATTTATGCAGTTTTGCTGCCTGCAAAGTAAGAGCAAGTTTTACATGGTCCCTGGGGAAGACATTCTGAGAGCTACATCCTTTGACTGAATTGAGCCAATTGACAGTGAGATGATGCAGCTCACTCTACTTCCTTCCAAGTAACTTGGATTAAAATGGTGTTATTTTCCATACTGAAGTCCAATTACAATGATTGAAGATTTTTAGTAATTGGGCCCTTTGGATTTTAATTTCTCTCAGGTCAGTGCCCATAAGCATAGCCTTCAGTAAGATGGACTCTGGGGCATCTAGCAGAAGGTAAATCTGATTTATAGGTGGACATGGCATTACATCCGTCACAAATATGTTATGAATGGGCAGGATACATTTTCTAACATATAAATCAACTCCCCCCTGGGAAATTATCCCTCATCCTAATGGATTATACCATAAAAAGTTCTTTGCAATATCCATCCTAAATTTTCGCTTTTCTTAATTTCATTATATTGATGAGTAGAGATCTCTGCATGTTCTTTGGCCAGTGTCTGAAGATGTTAGAGGCATTAGGCTGATGTTTATAAATTACATCACAATTTTCCAGTTGAGACCACAGAACTTGTGCAAAGCAGTGCTAGATAGTCTATAGAGAGACGGCTTGCTAGGCAGCATGCATGCTATTTTGGAGCATAAGGAACAGACCTGTAAGGAAGTAGATGAAAAACCCCCTGAAGTGTGAGAAATTATCTGAATGGCACTCTGTGAACATTTCAGGTGTTTAGCTGCCAAAGCCGGAGTTTTATTTCTTTGCTAACAGAAAATGGTTTAAAGTGTTGGATTCTTCCCCCCCTTTCTTCTCTTTGTCTTATCTGCCTGCTATTTGCTCCGTGATACTCCCTTTTGTAGTCTGATCCTCATTTCTCTAGGAGAATGCATCTGAACAGGCATGTCCTTGAACACAGATGCTAAGCTACTTCCTGAGTTGGAAACACAATGACAGGCTGTCTACCTGTCTGCAGGGCTAGCTCTGGAGTTTCTACTCATGTAAAAACCCCTACTGTAGATGGTAGAGTCCAAGAATATAGGACCTGAAGCTGATGTCTATAAGTGGAGGTGGGCTTGCTCTGCCTGTGCACAAAACTGCCCTGCTGTCGTCCACTCCCCCAGGAGCGTGAGGACTGCACAGACAATCATGGTATTTACCTTTAAGCCCAAAGAGTTCCATAATGTTGTCGCACAGTGCCTACTTTGCACTGATTCTATTAAATGCATAAATCGTATTAAGCATGGTCTCCTGACTTCATTTGTGGAGCGAATATTCCCACCTGAGTTGGAACACTGTGTCCAGATGCCATCAGCCTCTTAAGGTAGATTAACTAAATTAATCCGTCTGTTTTCTGGGAGTACTTGAGCATATGTGTTTCTCCGCTTGCCTAGGCTACGATCTGCCTTTAAGATTACTTCTTTTAGTCTCCACTTTAGTCTTTATTTATTGAGCATGTAATGTGTGCCAGAAGAGAAGCATTACAAATAAAAGGGCAGACAGAGAAGCCCGGGTGCAGTGGTGCACACTCATAATCCCAGCATTTGGAAGGCAGAAGTAGGGTTGCAAGATATTTGAAGCCAGTGTAGTCTACACAGTGGGTGGCAGGCCAGCAAGGGCTACAGACTGAATCCCTGTGTCAAACCTCCCCCTGCAAAAAGAACTACAGCATAAATAAGATAGAATTGTTCATTCTCAAAATGCTTATGATGCAGGAAAGCATGAGGAATAAAAAAAAGTCATTAAAACACAGAATAATTGTTATTGAAGTAGCAATCCCATGGCCTCACTCTCTCCGCATCCAATGCTGGTTTGGAAACAGTATCACTGAATGTTGTGTGACAACACTCTCCCTGAGGAGATACAACACCCATGTCTACTCACCTCAGATAGGAAGCCCACAACAGACCAAAGCATAGATACCACAAAAGTCCAACTTGGTGAACCAATGAGCTTTATTGGGGTTAATTTACAGGAATATGGGTGAAAGGTTACTTAGAGGAGCAGAAATGACTTAAAGATAGCTGCATTACCAAGGCCCACCCCATTATGGGAGTTAGGTTTAGGGCTAGGGTTAGGGTTAGGGGTGAGGGGTTAATTCAAGGATTAGGGGTTAGGAGGGTTAGAGTTAGCTAGAAAGCCTGGAGCACCCACACAGTCTGCAGGTAGTTCAACATGCTGGAGAGTGTTCTTTCCCAGTGATTCTGAACTAAACCTCTTCCAGGCAGCTCAGCTCACTTCTACTTCATCCAGTCATCTAGCCTAGCCCCAGAGTTTTCTTTGGAGCTTTTCTCTTCCCTCTGGCTTCCTTGGAGCTCAGCTTCCTTCCATTTGAGAAGACCACTGGCCTACTGAATCTGGTCAGTTTCAGGGACTTCCTGAAGCTAATTTGAGTTTTTCACCTCCTTGCTTAAGGAGCTTCCTGCAGGATGAAATGTTTTAATCTTGGTTGAAACTGTTAAACAACACGGAAGAATCTTCTAGTAATTCTATGTCTTAGCTGAAGCTTATTAAAGGTTTATGGAAATAAATCTAGAGGCCAGAGAAGAAATTGCCGCACATTATTTTTCTTGCTGGGAGAAAGGCCAGGTAGATTGGCACTGCATCAACAAAAGTTACATTGAACACACAGGTATACTACATATGATATTGTGTGGTCTACGTGGATCATACTGTTTAATCCTCATGACAGCTATCTGAATAAGTCCTAGTATTAATCACAGATAGAAAAGTGAAGCTCGAAAGTTAACTTGATCACGTGGTTAGTAAGTGGTGTGGGCAGGCTCACACCTACAGTCCATTCATGTAGGCCAAGGCTCTTCTCTCACAGTTTCATTATAAACTTCCCCAGACTTTCCAGTTATAATTAATTTGAATGGGGCACACTTTAAGAACATAGGTACTGAACAGCACTGCCTTCCTGACATTTCCTGCCAAGTCTTACTCTTAGAAGTGCAAGCTGCTCTTACATTGAATGCTCAGTGCCAGCTATTCTCTTGATCAAGGTAACTGTACCCATCAAGTCTGATGATGCAGAAGAATATTATTGCTGCAAAAGTCCTATATGCAGGTAGTATCAGATTACACATCACCCACTCTGTGTTTATGTAGGAAAGAGACAATGAACAGTGCAACTGTTATGTTTTTTTTTAAGACAGGACAGATTTTGTAAATCAGTAAGGATCCCTCAGAGAAATTAGGTGTGAGCACAGCACTGCCAAGCCCACCGTCAGATGTCCGTGAGTATCTTTCCTCACTCCAAAGCCAGCCTTGACTGGTCACTGTGGCCTCTCACCAGTGCCTGCCAGAATCCTCAGAAAGTGGCAGTTTACCCCAGATATGAGCTATTTCATCTATTTATCAGGCGCTATTAAAATGCACGTACTATTTTTATAGCATTTCTGCCCAATTTATGGAGCTAGTTCTCAAACTTTAGTGAGATCTCTAACACGCCCCCCCCCCCATCCAAAGCATTCGCCACTCCCCAGGCTACCGCACAGGGCAAGGGCTTCTAGCCCAAGTTACACCTTCGAACTCTGCCAGCTAGATTGCACAAAGCCAGTCAAGTGTGAGTAGATGCAACTCAGGTGAAGTTCTTCAAAGCCACCTTAGGCAAAGAAGAGTGAGGCTATGATGTTTCCTTTTACTGTACCGAAAGTGACTCCAGAACAGAGCAGAAAAGGGCACCCAGCAGGCATCTGCTTCTATCTACACTGTCTTCATTTCTCTGTTCAGATGATAGAGGAAAGTTCAGGAGAGGGCACCTAGAAACTTCATTAACTGCGAGCTCTGTATCACATCTGTCCATCCACATCTGTCCCATATGCCACCACACCCGGCACGCTCCCCAGTCCTCACACCCCACCCTTGCAGGGCTGCTCCACTACAGCCATGCTACACTGTCTCGTGACTCATGGGAGAAACTTGAACTGACATTAGTTGTTGTTATTGTTGTTGCTGTCTGTTTGCATAATTGTATATGCTGAGCTGAGTTCCTGATTTTTGTAACATAATTTTAGAAATGCTGTGAGTTGTCAGGTTTGAGGTTATGATTTGCCGCTGGTCCATCACCTCCTCTTGCTGCGAGCTTCAGCTTGTATGATTAGCATGTTCCCCCGACCAAGCTTCTGTCCATGTCTGCCCATCCTTTTTCTTTTCTTCTTTAAAAAATATTTTGTCTTATTATTTTTGTAGATAAATTATTTAACGTACTAATTATATATACATTTCTCCTTTTGGAAGAAATCCACCAGTGTTCTGCTCTATCAGATCAGAATATGGAGGTTTGATGGACACAATCGCAGGCCACACAATGAGCCCCGTGGATAGTTTTTGGAGACTGAAAACAGTGGTAAAGTCAGGCCTGCAGTAATCTCCCTAACCACCCTCCTTTCACCCATTGCCATTATTTTGATTAAAAGGTGTCTAGAAGCCACTGTGGTTTTGCAAGATGCAAAAATTATTGCAGAAACTTCCTCTATTAATGGAAATTATTAGAGGATGGAAATGGTCTTTGAGCAGCAAGAGTAGCATTAATTATGCGCAAGCAGTCCTGTCTGGCAGTTGGCAAGCAAGCACTGTTCTTCAGTGATCTTCCACGGGTCTGTGTGCAGTCAGCATTAGCAATCGAAAGCTTTTTATTTTGGCAAAGTTTTCATAGCACTTGGACTTCCAGCATCTAGATAAAAGATAATTTGGAAGGAAATTATGTTGGTGAAATTGAAGAATTCAGTAATGAGTTCTGTGTAGATGAATCAATGCCCAATTAAATGATTATATCAAATCTAACTTTAAATGTTGACTTAAAATAATCACATTTTAAAGACTTTGAAAACCGAGATGATGTCTGCTTCTAATCAGAAGAACGAAGTCCGTATTTTCTAGCCTGGTACAGGAGTAGAGTGTTTTGATGGACTGAATAACTTGATCAAGAAAGAAAAATTTAGGACTGGAATTACCTGTGTGCTCATAACTGGGCTGGACCTCAGAAGCAGAGCCCATGATTCCTATTCTCTTCTACAACTTTTGCCTTTTTCTCAAGAAGTTTTTATTTTTCCTTCCCTAATCTCCACTTCCCTTTCCAGGCTGTCTTGTCTGTGTATCAGTATTCATTGATCTAACTTCTAGAGAATCTGTTTTCACGCCACTAATGTTCCACCAGTTTTTGTGCCTTTAGTATGTATATGGATAGCTGTGGCCACTTCTGTTGCTCTGTTCATTCATCTATCCAAGTCTTTATGAGCCTCCACAACTTCCTAAAGCTGCAACCCTTTAATACAGTTTCTCACCTTGTGGTGACCCCACCCCCAATCGTAAAATTATTTTTGTTGCTACTTCATATATTAATTCTGCTATTGTTATAAACCATAATGTAAATATCTGTGTTTTCCAATGGTCTTGGGTGACCCCTTGGGTGAAAGAATCATTCAACCCCCAAGGGGGTCATGACCCACAGGTTGAGAACCACTGTTGTAAATGTGTATGGCATTGAGTTGATCAGGAAGAGAACTATCAACACTAAAGAAATGGATAGAAAGTATGTTCCGAACATACAGAAAATTTGTGATGGGATCAGATTATTGAGTGAGCAAGATGGAGTTGCAAAGGGACATTTTTTGTTGGCTAGTAAAGGCCGTGAAGAGCAGACCAGGAGGTAGACAATGTTATGTACTGGTTAGTTTTTCTTTTTAACTGCAGAGTTGCCTGTGCATGTTTGTATTTTGTTTTGTTTTGTTTTGTTTTTCTAGCTACATTTTGCCCTAAGAACAACCATTTTCTGAGTCTTTCAGTGTAACTCTTCCTTCCACTTCATCCTATCCTTCTTTATTTTCCTAGGACTTGAACTCATTGAATAGGGGTCAGTCACAAAATAACTTGATTATTATGAATTTAGTGGAAAAGGCCTGAGTCCAGCATTAGTGGTCAGATGAATATGACTTTATTAATTAACTAGATACTCTCTGAAGTAGCCATTCAGAGCCATGGTACCAAGCCCAGTGTATTAAGTAACTCATCCGTTAGAAAAACTTCCCCCACTGGCTTAAATTATTTGTATTGTATACAGATCTGTCACTTATGTCAATTACATAATTAAGATTCCTGGTCGTTTTAATTAGTACTCCAGAGCCAAGTTGAAATCTGGATAAGAAGGTTTGTAGTTCATTGTTACTTTTAAATGGATATGGGGAAAAAATGAGACTCTGTAAATAAAACATAGCATGGAACAGGGCTCATAAGGGTAAAGGCTTCTTCAAAACATGTTGTCATAGCTGGGGAAGATGGCTCAGTAGATAAAGGGCTTGCCACACAAGCCAAAGACCTGAGTTCAGATCCCCAGAACCCACAAAAAGCTGGTGCACATGCCTGTAACCCCAGCAGTATTCCAGTGGCAGGATAAGAGGCAGAGATTACATCCACACAAGCATGCAGGCCAGCCAGCATGGCACATGCCAGCAGGGAAGGACAAAAAGACACAGTCCCAACACAAATTGGGTGGTAAGAACTGATTTCCCCTGACTTCCACATGTGTACCATGACACATATACACAATCATGTGTGCATATACACAAACATGCACATTACATGTGCACACATACATGCTCATCACACACATGAAGATAAAAGAAACACATGTTGGTAGTGTCTTTTCCACTATTTAACAAGTGTGGTTCAAAAACCTAATTAGTTATCATAGAATCTACTGATCCGATCTGTTAGCTTCCTCTGAGGTGATGACTTCTATTTCATTAACTCAGTAAGTAACAGCCATATATATGAATATGATACCTCAGGCCCTGAAAACTCAGTGGTACAAAAGGAGAAATTGTCCCAGTATGCATGAAGCTTCTAGTATGAGGTCTTGTATTAATTAATAGACCAGTACCAAACTAGGCCATTTTATAAAACATAGCACCTTATTAGAAATTGCTTGTGTGAAGCAAAAAACATGTGCATATATGATTTCCTGCAGCTATGTAAAATGAGTATTACTAGGTCACTGTTGCTTGTGATTATGGTTAGGACAACCATAATAAATCAAGTGCTTGCAAATAGCCACCAGTTCGTGTCTCCTTTTTTCTCCTTCCAAAGGTTCATTGAAGAAATCCGGTCTCTGATTTTAGTCCTTTATTTGAGAAAAGGAAAAGTTTTAAGTATGATACTCCCTGCCCAAAATCTGAGGCAGTGTTGTAAACTGAATGAATGGTGTTTTTGGAGCCAGACATACCTCTGTTCAAAGCCTGGGGCTCTACCACTGTCTGAGCCCAGGGCTAGCCACTTAAGGAGCTGTTTGCTCTCAGCTCCTCACGTGTAAAAGAAGCAGAGGTGGAAAGGCTAACAGACTGCCCTAAGGGGTCCTTTCTTTCTCTTAATGATACTGGTAGTGACCAGAATTTCTCCACTGACAGAAACAGAAAGAGTCAATATTATGAAGAAAGAGCTGAAATTTTACATGTTTTTACATGTTTCATCTTTATCAGTGAAAACATATATGAACTATGCTAGAAGGTTTGATGAATGGAAACCCTTCATCAGCTGAAGGGAGTAACTCAGGATAAATAATGTGAATACCTGATCTCACTTGATATTTGGATACATTTTGAGAGTCAACTTTATTTCTTTTTGGATGTGTAAAGGGCCCAACATGGGCTACTAGGAAATGAAACAGCTAGAAATAAGTAATTCACATTAAAGACCCAAGAAATAATTATAAATAAAGTTAGGTAAATAAATGCTACACACTAGTATGTATCTAGACTGTTTGACCACCACCAAATCCCTACACACTGTAGACACAGGACAGGTGACCAGCAGGTTTCCTACAAAATGCTTTCCTTTATTCCCTGATCTGTTCATCAGACTTTGTCCTTTCTACTATGAATTGACATTTCAGCCAAGTGTTTCAATATCACCATTTGTAGGGAGACAGATGGGGGAAAGGAAATGAGAAATAGTGTCTGGCTCTTTAATTAAAGACACAGAGCCAGAATTTTCTCTTAAAGCTTATTGGCAAGGCACTTATATGTCACGTACATACACACACACACACACACAGAGAGAGGGGGGGGGGCATGCACACGAGCATCAGAGAGATGAAGCCAAATTTGTAAAATTGTATCCACAATCATGGTTTCTATGGTAACTATATCTTATGCCCAGACACAAACAGAGCTGGCAGGAGATGTCTGAATTTATTTTCTGCAAAGACAATCATAACAGAGATAGTTCAGGTTATTAAGGTACCATGACCCAGGGTATATACAGCTAGTACACGGATAGTGCTAGCATAAGATTTCATGCTTAAATCACAATAAATAGTGTATGGTTTCATAATACAGAACAGATTACAGATTACGTGACTATCTTTGTCACTCAGCTATAAAATCATAACTACCTATGCACAATTCCTGTGTTAATGAGGTGTGCCTCGGCAAAGTATATATGGAAACTCCATGCAACAGAACTTCCACAAATGTAAACGTATCTAGCCAAGCTAGCAGAGACTTCAAGAATTTCTGTTTTAACTTGTGCTATTTGCAAGGGAAGAAAGAAAATGTGGGCACAAGATGGTTAAAGCTTACTCCAGCGTTATTTTTAAGATATATTATTTGCTGTATTTCCTAAACTAGCAGATGTTCTGTGCTAGTCTATAAGCTGAGTACCCAGTTATTTGACAAAATTACTGAAATCAAATTAGAGAAAACAAACACTTCAAAAATAATGGTTTGAATGAGTGTGTGTGTTCCTCTCTGGATAACATCTTTGTGAGTGTGTAGACCAGACGTAATATACTTCTTATTGCAAAGGAGAAACAACTAAACAACCTATTTTGGTTAGTTGATTTTTGTTTAGAGTATTGCACTTAGTTTTCCTATGAATGTGTAGCATTTTAGCAAAGTGGCATTAAGCTAGAAAATGCACTAAGCCAAGTTTGTAACTTTTTCCAAGTTTTCCTGATGCTAATTCCTGTAAACACCTTCTAGCCAGACCTGTAACTACATAAGAGTCACAGAATGAAAAGAAATGTGCAACACTGCTCAGCTCTGTCACCAAACCAACTTGAAATGAAAGGTGTATTTCCTTAAATAACATCTGAATTTCCGTACTCCGCATCTTAATCGTAGGATATGTCTGGCTGTGGGAAACTCATTTTTTGGTAATGGATCTAAGTAAGACATCGTTGTAATTGAGGATGTTATATATAGGTGAATAGGCTATGTTACAACTTTACACAGCCTTTCCATCACCGTGGCTTTTAAATTCTCTTAAGAAAATTGGCTTATGAAGCATCAATTACAATCCTGACAGAAGTGTGTCCTAACCTGCAGAGACTGGGATGCATTTTAAACTTCAAACCATTTCCACTTCTCATCATCAGACATTTGCAGAAAATCCTGTGTGGTTTATTCCTTTGCTTTTAATAAATTACTTAAGAAAATATTAGTGAGGGCATTCTATTTCCTCTCGAACACTAATCTGCAAATGGGGAGATGGGCAGATCCAATGGCCTCTTTAGGATATTGCTCTGTGAAATTGCTGATTCTAGCAGTGCTGGGCCAGAAATACATATGAACTGAAGGAACCCAGAATGTAAGCAGCAAGTGCCTCGCTTTTGCAGAGAAGAGACTAATAGCTTTTTTTTTTTTTTTTTTTTTAAACAAGACTTTTAATGCTCCAGCCTGCAGCAGGCATTGAGTGCATGAAACTTTGAGAACTCCCATGGACTAAAAGCCTCTTGATTCGGCCTTCCTCCCAGGTCCTGTCATAGGCTTGTTCTAGGCTGTCCTAATCCTGCCAGAGAGAACTACCACCTGCCCATGCACCAACAGATGTGCACTTCATGTTTGGGTAAGCTCTCAAGAGTTTCACTTCCTGGGCTGGATCAGTCAAAGAAAGATAAATGTGCCCTCATCCAGGCATGGGCTCTTACAGTACACTGTTGTGTGGAAGGCTAGGTTTCTGTTATGACTTAACTCAAGATTGTTTTTATCAGGTTTATATTTAGGTCATTATATTAAAACACACACACACACACACACACACACACACACACACACACACACACACACACCACTGCATGATCTCAAGTAAGATAAAGTGCTTAAAAAATTAATTGGATCAAAGCCATTGACCTTATTCTTGTGTGTGTGATGAAGGAAATTTCCTTACAAGGAGTTCTTCGAACAGGAATATTTCTGAGTCTTGTCAAGCAAAGAGCTAACTGAGAAATGAGTTTATAAATGCCTGTGCCTGTTTTCTGTCCCCTCACTCTTTCCTCAAGTGGCCTCACTTCCTGAGGGCTTAAGAACATCTTAAACCTGGCGTCTCCTTGGCAGGCCTCTCTGTGTTATTTCCTACCCTCCAGCATAGCTGTTTCCAAGAGTATTTGTGCCCAGCACACTAATCTGTGGCTCTACTGTTTCTAATTGTGATATTAAAAACCTATCAAATTACAGGAATAGATTAGACAAAGTATGATTTATCTGTATAATTCAATATTATATAGCCATTAAAATCACTTTCTGAGATGTATTCAATAGCACAGAAAAAGGCCAATAATAAAGTCAGAAAAAAATTCTGCGTAGCATTAAGTTTATATTTAGAAATGTAAACAGAGGCCATCTTTGGGTGATTTTCTAGAATAAAATTAAGTCTATTCTTTAAATAATGAAATACAAACTTATTCCCATCATTTCCATTAACCAATCATTTGTCTTAGCGTGTACTTTTCTCAGTGTTCAGTGTGTGACTCTACTTAGGAAATGGTAACAGTTGCTTTTGTCCTTGAGCAAAGTAACCCTGTTTTATGAGGGCGATAGGATAAGGCCGGGCAGTGACGTTGGTAGCCTACTGGGAAACTACAGGAATTTTCAACAGCGTCTGGATTCTGTTCCCTGTAAATCTACCCAAGACTCTCAATAAAGCCAATCTTATGCCAACTCCAAAACATATTTTCTTAGACCCTCTACTGGTCACCATCTAAGTGAAAGAACAATGTCCACTCTAGTTAAGCAGGAATAACTTTTGCATCACAGTAACAGGCTTATAATGCCATAAGGAATGTGTGAGAACAAGTCCTGGTGTGCATTTTCAGGAGAGACTTCCGAGGCCCCACAGAGTACCCAAAAGGAAAAGCTTTAGTTTCTACAGAGTCATCTGTGTCAGAAGCCACCATGGTTAGGAAGCTTCTAGCACCTGGTCCACCTCTGCTGTTCCCAACTCCAAAGCCAACTATGAACAAGTTCAGCCTACCCCGAAACTGGCTATGCTCTGTCTGCTAAAGATACTCAAGGAGAGCCAAGCACACCTGAAGGCATTCTCACCAGAATAAACAATGGGGCGTTGCTGCTGTGTTTATTGCATTCTTCAGATGTCATACGCTATGTTAAATCCCTGGCTGCAAGGGAAGTCTAAGGTTGGTTGGTTTGGTTGGTTTTGGTTTTGGATGTTTTGGGGTGTGTGTGTGTGTGTGTGTGTGTGTGTGTGTGTGTGTGTGTGTGTGTGTGTGTGTGTGTGTGTGTTATTTTGCTTTTTATCATTCTGGGCTCTTATTTAAAGGAAGGACTGACTAAAACACACCACTACCTCATGTGTATCACGTGTATCACTGTCTAACTGAAGCTACTAACAACTTTGGTGTCTGGAAGTTATTTTGGACTTTGATTTGTTTTGAGGAAGGTTCGTATACTGTATCCTGAGTAATGGGAAGCTCATTACATAGTCCAGGCTGAATTCAAAATCGGGGTAATCCTTCTGCCTCTGCCTCCAGAATGTTTCCTGAATGCTCTTGACACTGCTGGCTTCTCCTTTCTTCATACAAGTCTTATGTCTTGATCAGTGTGGCAGGGATGTGTGTCAGCACTGATATGTGGATATTGGTATGGGTGTATATCTGCATGTGTATGAGTACACATGCACTTGTCTCTGTGTGTACAAGTGTAGAGGCCAAAGACCAGCAATCAGGTGTCTTCCTCAATAGCTCTCCATCTTATTTTTAAAGCAGGGTCTCTTACTGAATTTGGTACTCACCAGTGGACTAGACTGGCTGTTCAGCAAGACCTGGGGATCCTCCTGTCTGTTTCCCTCATACTTGGATTACAGGCACACACTGCTTGATGGGCTATTTATATGAACGTTGGACATCAGATTCTGGTCCTCATAGTTGCAGTGCAAGTATTTTACTATCTCCACAGTCCTTTATCTCTTGGTTTCTATGACATCACTCTCTACTGGTTCCCTTCTGGAACAGCTACTTCTGGTTCAGCTTTATTTACCTGCCCCATAATGAGTGCTTCCAAGAATATTATAGACAGTCTTCTCTTTTCTTATTGCATATCCTTTCCTTCTGTTCTTGTGTTATGGGCATTCTTTTCTAAGACTTCAGGCACCTGAGATACTAGGTATTTCTCACTTCTACATCTTTAGTCCACACATCTCTTCTAAGTTGCAAGCCTTTATGCTCAATGGTCTATTAGGCCTTCCCTAATGTCAAATGTCTCAAATGTCTTGGTATGTCTAAATGTTCCCATCTCCCAAAATCTTAAACTTTTCTTGTCCTTTTATTGTATTTGATAAAATTTACCAAACCAGCATTTTGCTAAGTTTATAGACTTGAGCATTAGTCCAGACAGAGCCTTCTCTGTAACCTACAGTCTGTCCTATGTGTCCACCTTCTTAACATACTTATATAACTTGTTTCATCCTTTGGAAAATCCCCTAGTATAGACCCTTATCATCTTTGGCTCAGATGGCCACTGGGAACCTCCCAACCTTAACATGAGGAATCACAGGAACTATAGAGCTCCTTGGAGATAACATAGGAGAATATCTAGATGACCTAGGATTTCGTGGTGACATTTTAGTAATAACATCAGAAGCACAACCCAGTGAAAGACATAATCAGTAAGCTGGACTCTGTTAAAATGAAAAACTTCTGATCTGAGAAAGACACTATTGAGGCAATGGACAGATAAGCTCCAGATAATAGAAAATACTTGCAAAACTCATCTGATAAATGACTGTTATGGAAAATCTACAAGCAAATTAGTAAAACTCAGAAATACAGCATGAACAATTTAAAATGGTCCAAAGATGTTAACAGACATCTCACCAAAGACACGCAGGTAGCAAACAAGTATGTGACATCAAAAGTCATTGGGAATGTGCACATTAAAATGAGATACTGCCACTTTCCTGTTTGAATGGTCACAGCCTGGAACTCAACACCAAAAATGCTAGTGCAAAAGAAGAGAATAGTAGCTCTCATTTGGAGTTGAAGCACATGATGGCGCAGCCATGTTAGAAGGCAGTTTGGCAGCTTCTCATAGAACTAAACATAGTTTAACCATATGATCTAGCAATTGCCCTCCTCAGTATTTACCGAAGGCTGTTAAAACTTCCGTCCACACAGAAACCAGCACACAAATGTTTACGGCAGCTTTGTTCATAATTGGCAAAACTTGGAAGCAACCAAGAAGCCTTTCTGTAGATGAAGGGAGAAACAGTGATACACCCAGAAAGAAGGAGATTATTCAGTGCTAAAACAAAATGAGCTATCAAGTTGCAACAATAACAAGGGGGGGGGGCTTTAAAAAAAACTTAAGTGCATATTACCAAGTGAAATAAGCCAATCTGAAAAGGCTACATCGGGTATGATTCCAACTATATGACATTCTGGAAGTTAGAACCATGAAGGCAAAAAAGATCACTGGCTCCCCTGGGAACAATGAACTTTGAATTTGCATATTCCCAGTGACATATGATGTCATACGCTTGTTGTCAGGAAAGACAGATGAACAGGCAGAGCACAGAGGATCTGAGGGCATTCTAACAGGAAAGCAGCAGTATCTCATTTTAGTTTGACGGTGATGGCTGATACATGCCATGTACTTATCCAAACCCACACAGAGAACAACAGAGAGTCCTGAAAAAAAACAATGGAGCTAGGGTGGTCACGGTTGTACAACTGTGTTTGGAGGGTGTTGATAATGGGAGAAATTCATGATATTATGAGCAGGGGTGTATGAGAAATCTCTGTCCCATATCCTATTTGATGTAAACCCAAATTTGTTCTATAAAGACTCATTTAAAAGCATTGCAGGGGAGAGGGGCTGGGAAGATAGTTCAGTTAGTTATTGCTTCACAAGTAGCAGGACTAGAGTTTGGATCCTTAGCAGCTAGGAAAATGTCAAACAGGAATGACACATCCAATCTCAGAACACAGTAGGCAGACACAAGGGATCCCTATGCAAGCTGCCCAGCTAGACTAACTGAATTAGTTCTTTCAGTGCTCAGACCAGAGACATGCCTCAATTATAAGGTGGGGAGTAGTGGAAGGAGACAGCCCTGTCAGTCTCTGTGCTCAAATTGCATATTTCTGCACATGCACCAGTACACACATGTGCACCCACATGTACACACACACACACACACACACACACACACACACACACACACACCATTCCAAGAGCCAGGGAGATGATTCAGTAAGCACCTCCAAGAGTCCAAATACAACTCCCAGAGCCCGTGTGAAAGCAGGTATGACACACAATTTCCCTAAAGACAGCAAGGCAGAGAGAGAAGAATCTCTGAAGATCACTTGCTAGCCAGCCTATAGTCTACTTGGCAAGGTCCAGACCTTTAAGAGAGACCCTACTTAAAGAAAAGGGGGAGGGGGTGGCAGCAGGGTGTCACACACACTCCGCCAACCACCCCAGTGCTGTACCAACAGCTGTTGTAGCAGACCTAGGGGTTTGTTGCTAGTAAAAGGCACACTATTTTTTAAGGCTCTTTCTGCTTTACCCAAATTTTGACATCTCTAAAATCTGTGCTGCTGCTGCTGCTGCTGCTGGTTCTTTCTATTGGGGATGCCTCCTATTGCCCCTCCTTCATTCCCGTCT
>CM052709.1:54479518-54499076 GCA_028551405.1 Uromys caudimaculatus
GGAATACAATGCCTCATGTGTGTTAGGATACAGGAGGTGCTGGGTGATTGCTAACTGCATGACTGCCTTGCACAGAGCTGTAGTGTCAGTAGAGACGCACATAAAGAAATGCCCCATTGGTGAGAAACAGAATAATCTTTGATGTGCAAACATCCTGCCTGTCTTGAAATCAAGCCCAAGGTCTGCCTCTTTCATGGGGCTTTTCTTAACACCTTCGGTTTCCATCTGTGCTACAAATGGTAACATCCTGATGGCACTCCACCAGACATTTTCACTACATTCCTAATGCTTGTTTTCCTAACAAGCCAGAAAGATCCTTGAGGATAAGGGTTGGGTCACATCTCCTTGAGTCTAACATGCTTGTTAGATAGCTCCCCAGAACAGCAACAGGCAGGGGGTAGTACTCCCTTAGTCACCCCAATATAGACTGCTATCCTCATGAGGTCAGCTGTCTCAGGGTTTTGTTGCTGTGAAGACACACCATGACCAAGACAATTCTTATTAAAAGAAAAATCCTAGGTCTGGCTTATAGTTTCAGAGGCTAAGTCCACTAATATAGCAGGAAGCATGGTGACATGAAGGCAGACATGGTCCTGAAAGAGCCCAGAGTTTTACATCTTGACTGGAAGGCAGCCAGGAGAAGACTGTCTTCTAAGCAGCTAGGAGGGGGGTCTCAGAACCCACTCCAACAGTGACCCAAGTCCTCCAACAATGCCACACTTCCTAATAGTGCCACTCCCTAGGCTAAGCATATTCAAACCACTATACCAGCCCATCTCTGGATGGCTATGCTAAAGTATTAAACTGTAGCTTTAAGGCTAAACAACAGTGATTTCTAATGCTAGGGCTCATAAGCACGGTGATTCACCAATATCTGTCATTAATATTCTTCAACCCAATACTGGTATTAACATGAATTCTTCCTAAGAAACCACTAAGAAGTAAACAAACCAGTTTTGGGTGTGGTGGTATAGACCTGTAACCCAAGCACCCAGGGGGTTCATGAGTTCAAGGCCAGTGTACTCGCTAGTTTTGCGTGTCAATTTGACACAAGCTGAAGTTATCACAGAGAAAGGAGTTTCAGTTGAGAAAATGCTTCCATGAGATCCAGCGGTAAGGCATTTTCTCAATTAGTGATCAAGGAGGGAGGGTCCCTTGTGAGTGGTACCATCTGTGGGCTGGTAGTCTTGGATTCTATAAGAAAGCAGGCAAGCAAGCCAGTAAGCAGCATTCCTCCATGGCCTCTGCATCAGCTCCTCCTCCTTGACCTGCTTGAGTTCCAGTCCTGACTTCCTTTGGTGATGAACAGCAGCATGGAAGTATAAGCCCAATAAACCCTTTCCTCCCCAACTTGCGTCTTGGTCATGATGTTTAAGCAGAAATAGAAACCCTGACTAAGACAGCCAGCCTAGGCTACATAGTGAGACCCTATCTCAAGCACAAAACAAAAACCCATGACAGGAGTCGCTAGAGCTCATATTTTTATTTTTCACTTATTTTTCTTTGCCGTTTACACATGCGTACCTGTCTTTCAGGAAACTCAGTAGTGATGAGCATTCGATCTCTTATTCTCAGAACTTTAGTGGGGTATTTTAAGAATGGAGGAAGAAGGAAGAGAGGGAGGGAAGAACAAAGGAAAAGAAAGATAAGAAAAAGAAGAGGAAGAGGAGAAATAATGAGGTTGGAAGACAGTCATGTTGCCAGGGACACCAAGGGAGTTGGAGGAGGGAAATGGGGAGTGGTTATGATTATACACATGAAAATATTACAGAAAAATAACTTTACCACTTCTGTTCCATGTATTGCTGAAATAAAGGTTCTCAGGACAGGCACTGAAAGGCCTCACACAATAACTAGATAGCAGAAATCGTTTTATTCTGCCTGTCTGTACAGCTTTGCTTCGAAGCATCTCTGGCCACAATACCCCACCAACAGTACATGTGTGTACACAAACACCCTACCCAAGATGGGACGGCAGAGAAGCATTGAAAACTAAGACTCCTTGGTGAGGAGGAAATGCTTTCTTTCAGTTGTTGAATACTACTTAGAAAAGTTTCTACTACTGACTTTGACAGTGTTTCCTGTTTTCTGGAAAACTCCTCTCCTTTCTACCCAATATCATAGTAGAAGTTTTCTGTTTACCTTTTCCAGGTCCATGGTATGAAGGCCACCCTAGCATAAAAGCAAGCATATTAATGGCCCGCAATAGCATATGTGCTCACATGAGTAAAACACCAGCCAGCAGGCAAGTGCTTTTCCCCGTGCCTATTGTGTATCTATCCTGCTGACTAGCATGATGGATACAGAAGGATCAGGTAGAAGGCAATTCAATACACTATGGGGAACCTACTGGATGGAGTCACTTCAGGACCTCAGAGGCTGAGAGGAAATGGTCCCAGAGAGGTGAAGAGGAAAACACAGAAAGGACCAAACCTACAAAGACCAATGTTATCTAGACAACAATTCATAGCTTCAAAGTGATTATTCATAAAAGACAAAACCAGATGAAGTTCAGGATATCAGGGACTGCTCTGTAGGTGCTGTGCACTTTTAAAGTCAATCCCTGTTAGTTCAGAATGGCTCACATTGCCTTTTAAAAGCACAGCCAAGGGAGCATCAAGATGTCTCACAAGAAAAGGCTCTTGCTACCAAGCCTGACAACCTGTGATCAGTTGCTGGAGTCCAGGATGGAGGCAGAGAGTGGACTCCTGCAGTTTGTCCCCCAACCTCTGTACATGCAGCAGGCCTGGTGCAGACACATACCAACACATACATACAAAAAATGTGTTTGCTTGTTTATTTTAAAGCCTAGAGGAGTCTCTGACAACACAATGATTGAATGTGATGTGGCATCTGAGATAAGGTCCTGGGGACAGAAAGAATATGAGTAACCTGTGAACGTTAGTTAACAGTGATGTACCAGTATTGATTTGTCAATTGTAATAATTGTACCATCCTAAGATAAGAAGATAGTAGCTAGCAACCTAGGCATAGGGTATTCGGAACCCACTCCACCATTGACTCAGTTTGTCTATAATTTTAAATCTGTCTGAAAAACTAACATCAGTTTTGCAAAGAAGAGAATCTGCCATGTAGAATATTCCTGGCAACAAAAAGAGGAAGGAGTTGACCCTTTTTGAAAGAAGGGACTGTTGTCAAATGCCATGTTTGTAGCTGACCGTCAGTGCCTGTAATAATGCGAGTGCTTGCTTGCTCTCCCCAGGTTGAAATTTTGGCAGGCGGCTGCAACATTTGTGCGCTGATTATAATTTTGAGATGCATTGTCAGTAACCAGGGTATATAATGGATCTTCAACTCTAATTACTTTTCTCTCCACAGGTGTCTGGAAAGGGTCCAGATGGGAGCGCACACAACCTCCGCTTCGAGGGGATGGAGAGGCAGTATGCGTCCTTACCCAGGTAGGATATAGAGAGGTCTCCCATCCCCAGATCACCCACAAATGAAGCCTTTAGAGATGTCTGTGTGAACTATAAATCTGGCTTTGAGATGGGGAATATGCTTGAGTTTTGCCTTACTCTGTCTGCTGAGGCCCTGCTGCCATCTTCCCAAGTGTGCTAATAATTGAAATACTTGTGGGTTGTTTTTTAAGGGGAGAAAATAGTATATCATTGCAATTGAACATGTCAGTAAGAATATTGGATACTGAATGGAAATCCTAAGCCATTGCTATAAAAATGGTATTGAACATCCTGCACCAAGCTTAGAAACAATAAAATAGTAAATCCGGGGTCCTAGAAGTTTCTGAGAGAAAGGGCAGCTGTGCCTTAAACTTGGAGCTTCTGGTGGGTGTTAAAAAGGAGAGAAACTTGAGCCTGGAAGATGTTTTTAGAATCTGACTGTGTCCTTGAAGCAATAAGCAAATATTTCTAAGAGGCACAAGTGGGGGTGGGGGGGAGGGGATAGAAAGAACTCCGTGGGAAAAGTTGGCTTGGCCAAACTGACCTAACTTGATCCCCTTAGGCGGTAAGGAGACACCCCTGAAAATGAGATACAATTCGAAAAGGTTGGGGCTGTTATCTGAGAGGTGTGGAGTCCAGTCTTGTTAGTCTGCAATCAGGAGTTCATGACAAAGAGGAGACCTTTCCAAGATTACTTACAGTCAGCTTCCCTGGGAGTCCGAGAAACTGAGAGTGTGAGAACTAGTGTGTTCGAAACGAAACAAAGAAAGGCAAATGCCAGCCACCAGCCCTAAGTAACTGAGCGTCACCTCAGAAAGGACAACGGAGGAGGCTGCGTGGTCATCAGATGAGCTGCTGAGCCAATGACTCAGAGACACAGTTGCTGTTGAGTGGTCTGTGGGTCTACTGTGGATGGAGTGACAACCATAATATCATGAATTTTATATCAACCACAGCCTAGGTGACCATCTGCTCTTAGAAAAATGATGTTAGGGCTGGACAGATGGCTTGCCGCACAAGCCTCAAGCATGAGGAAAGGAGTTTAGATCCTCAGTACCCAGGTGTCCCACCTGAAATTCCTGCTCTCCTAAGGCAGAGGATTCCTGGACCAAGCTGGCTAAGGAGACTAGCTGTAACTGCAAGCTCTGGGTTCAACTGAGATACCCTGCCTCAAAGAGGAAGATAGTTCAAGGAAGAAAGACTCCTGTCAGCTTTAGGCTTCCACAAGAACATGCATGGATGTCAGATGTACATACACCCATACAAATACACACACACACACACACACACACACACACACACACATACCCCACCACCACCACCACCACCACCACCACCACCACAAGCACCACACATACACATGAAAAAAATCAAGTGTTGATTTTAAAAAACATTCAAACCTTAAATTTAGCAGGGCACCACACTCTGGTATGATACAGGAAGTATAGACTTTAAAAGCTCCGATGCAGCTGGATTTTATATATCTCCCTGTTTCCTTTATATGTTATCACATAAGGGATTTTTCCCCTCCTCCCCCCTCCCATCTATGATTAGTTTCCTGCCCTATTTTTTCCCCTGGCTTAGCATTTTGTTTTTATTTTGAAAAATGGAGTCATTTCCAAACTTCATTTGAAATACAAGGTTTCCAGCTTTCACCATTGAAGTATATGGAAATTGCGGTTAAGGCAAAGATTCTTAAGGGAAATGGGGAAGAGAGGGGAAAAAATCATTTTAATGTCTTCCTGGCCAGCTTTCATCCTGAGCTTAAGAACTGGTCCTTTTTTTTTTTTTTTTTTTTTTTTTTACAAATCAAAAACATAAAAATAACATTTAATATTCTATAAATCCCACTCATTTATTAATTCCCCAGTTCTAGTGTTCACCTACTGTGTAGAGGGGCCCTGAGGATATGGAATGGTAGACATAGTCCCAGTCTGTCCTGTTTGGTAAAGGGGGCAAGCAGTGGGCCTTTTCTGCTGACAATTAAATGCTCAAAGTAGTAGCAAAGGCCTCTAGGTTTCTATTCCTGTTTAATTTCCCTAATTGGCCCTGAAAAACCCAATCATGGCTGACTACAAACAGGTCTGTTTAGGAATAAACACTGCTGAAGGAGTCTCACCACAAAGACCGTGTGGATGTGTCTGTGGCTCAGGCGCTACCGGCACAGTGTTTGAATTGGCAAAACCCTGGCAACTCTGAGACATCACCAGTGTGGCTGAAAGAGAAGCATCTTAGACAGAAAGTAATACTGACACCAAGTCCCTTCCCAAACACAACGGTAGGAGCGATTAGCTGCTCATGCAGTCAGACCTCTATGGCTGCCTTTTAGACAGAAGTCACCATGACAGAGCTGAGACAGGTATGTGAGGATATTTACACACCAAGATCTTAGTTCAGAATTCACACACCAGTTTCCATCTTGGAATCCAAAAAGAAAACACACACTTCCCTCTCAGCCTGTGTGTGTACCCTCCCTGGAGTCCGTGCTTGCCTAGTGAGAAACAGAGATGCTGAGCCTCGTGCTCAGCTGGCCTGTGAGGTGTGCAGATCCAGTCCTGAGGAGAGCCGGTGAAACTGACCTGGTTTTCAACATCCTCACCTAGGTATTATCCTGTTCTCTTAACTGAATCACAGCAGCTCAATACTTTCTCCCTTTGCCAGGGACGAGGGGAGAATAGCTCGGTAGATACCAGGCCCTTCTTTATCACAAAGGCAGGGTGAGTTTAAATATTTATGGAATTAAAATTTTAATTAAAGCTAGGACTAGATCTATCTAGTCACTGGCCACCCTTCCAGGCGTTTGGCCTGCCACTGGCTGACTTGGCTCCTAAGTTGTTCATTGAGATATCAGAAGAGTGTCTAAGGCAAAATCAGTAACCTTGACTTATTTGTCAAATTTGGAAGCCTGAATAGAAAAATGTATCCTCATCTAGGTGCCCATTCCTAAGCTTTTGTGAAACTCCATCATCTTTAAGGCAAGCCCAAGCAGGAGGCTGTCAAACTAAATGACACTACACAAAAATAAAACAGAGCGCTGGCTAGTGCAGGCAAAGACAATCGCTAGCACTGGGTCGTTAGGAGCTTGCCTGAGGCTGAGGGCTAAGCAATGTTAAGTGTTATTGTTAAGCAAAGTTAAATCTTCAGCCTCCAAAGGAAAATGACTTTATTTCTTTTCTCCTGAGGCTGGTGTTTCTGGAAAACCTGGTGGCTTGTAATACAACCTCATTAGCAAACCCCAGGCCTTGACTGGGGCCAGTCTTACCAGTCTGTGCAGCCCCCAATTTTCTTCGGTAGTAAACAATGAAATCAGCATCCCTTTAGTGTGGCCTGACACAAATTATTACTTACTACTCTCTGCAGGTGAGTGGCTGTTTTCTGGGCTGTTCTAACAAGAGAACACCAAGGCACATACTTTCACTAAGGGCCTCTTTTCCATTCCAGCCTACCATCCCCTTCCAATTCTCCCAGACTCAGTTCTCATTTCACAGGCCCTTCAGCCGTGGGCTCTCTCTGTTCAGCCATCTCTCGAGCCTCCATCATTCACCTGCCCCAGTCCTGGCCCCCATGGGAACCCATTATCCTATTCTCTACAGATGGCTCAGTGCATCAGCACCGATGTTGCTCTTCCAGGTCTGTAATCAAGTGTGAGGTCCTAAGGAACGAGCAAGACAGCAAGACACGCCGCATCTCATCTGTGGTCCCCTGTGCATGGAAGGTGGCTGGAGAAACTCATAAACCCCCTTTTATTATTTCCATTCCAAAATTCACATGAGGCAGCGCCAGCTGGGCCCCTGCTGCTGGCTAGCATTCCTCTTAATCATGTGATCCGCTCCCTGGACTCTCCCACAGTGGATGTTCAGACCCTCTTCTACCAAGATGACTAAACATTCCCAAGCAAGGTCTCTAGAGATGACCTCATTTCCTTTCCGTTAGGACCCTGAGGCATCTGACATTAGCCCTGAACTTCTGCTCCCCACAACTTAGCCTGCTGTCTTCTCCAGCACACACTTCCCAAAGGGAAGGGAGGAGGGTCTGAGCTTGGAGCCTGGCCATGTGTATGGGCCCAGCTTAGTCACTTACCACCTGTGTGGCCTTGGCCAGGGATCCAGTTGTTCCAGGCACTGCTTCCTCATCCGCAAATTGGGAGTGACATCAGGTTCTCCATCTAGTGGTGGCAGTTTAAGGATCAAATACATGACAGTAATATAATCAGTGAACAGGCTGACATATTTGAGGGATTTTTTTTCTGTTCATTTTTATTTGATCCGTGGGGAGGAGATTTTCCTTCCTATAATGAAGCAAGCTCATTCTCACTTGTGTCTCTGGGACCTGAGAACACCGACTTTTCTTTTCTGGGCCACATGTCTTTAAGCAGAACCCCCTTCGGGCTTTCTTCTCTTTGTCTATGATGGTAAATGCAGAGGCTCACCTGCACAGCTTCCATCCCGTGGAAAATGCAAGGTTAACACCTGCATGTCGATATGCTGAGAGCCCTAATGCAGAAAGTATAGGCTGACCCTGGGGAAAGTCCTGGAGTCCAGAAAATAGAAAGCAAGATAGCACCGCAAACTACTATGATTTGAACGGTAAGCTGTGCTGATGGACAGTGTAGGGGACAGTGGTTCCTTTAGTGAGGGGATCCATATAACAGATCCACAGTGTTGACTTGGATCTAAGCAAGAGGACAGGGCCTCTTTCCAGCAAGACATAAGTACAGGTCTAGGATCCTACCCGGGGTAACGCATGCTACTCTAGCTGCTGGAACAGACAATAGGAAAACAGCGCCCCTTTCCCTCCTGAGAGAGCCCCAAATATGTTGCCTAGATCTGGGCACTGTTGGCTCAGGACAAGGGTGACAAACATGTTTTAGGGCATATAGCTAGGGAGGACAGGGTTATCTCCACACACTCAACTTTGGTCCTCAACCCACAAATGTTGGCTCTGTCTCTACAGGTTTCTGACCATGATTCTTCTTCCACCTGATTCTCTTACAGCTGCTTCTTTGGTATAAATCCTCTCCTCTATCTTTCAGGATTCAATGCTCATCATTGTAATGAAGAATCCAATGGAATGGGTCGCCTCCATACCTCTCTCTTGATGAGACCCCAATCACAACTGTCTGCTTCTCACACCCATCTCTTCAGTTCAGGGACACCTCAGTCCCATGCCAAATATTAAACCCCCGTCTCTTCCCCCGTCCTTCCCTTTATCTTCCAAGACATTTGTTCCTCTCGTCCTCTGTACCGCTCTAAACACTTGGAATTACAGTGTTTGTTGATGTGTCCTGCTCTCACTGGTCTTGAATTCCTAGAAGGCAGAAACGTTGCTCATACTACTATCCACAGCCATCACCTCATGCAGGACCACGTGTACAGTGGGCTCTTACTACATTGGGATAAAGATGAGCATACATTTGTTTTCATTCAAGTAATTTAGGGGACAGAAATTCTCCAGAGCTTTCTTGCCTGTCTTAAGACTGTTTTCCAATATAGTAAAGATTTCTCCATGAGAACGTCTCTTTTCCCTGGAATCAATACAAGTCCAGACTTCTAAACAGTTAACTCTTCATAGCATTTACTACGTGCCAGGCACCTTTCCCTGCACTTTGCATGTATTGACTGACTTAATCCTTGCAATACCTCCTTGACTCAATAGCAGCCCTGTTCTTCTGTTCAAGGGCAAGAGCTCTGGGTTAAAGCAAAATTGCCTGAGTTTAAAAGGGAAGTGACGGAGCAGGGACTTGAACCCATGCCACATACTTAAAAGATGGTGGAATTAACCACTGTGGCTCAATTTTCCTGGCCATGCGTCAGATCCACACACTGTAGTTACAGTGCTCCCTTATCATCTGTTTCATTTCCTCGATAAACTGTAAGTGCCTTTGAGGACAGAAACTGTGTCTTATTCATCTTTGTATATGACACAGAACATTACTAATATTCAGGTTAAGTAATGCCTTTCAACCATCTCTGTACTACTGTCATAAAATCAATTCCTTCCCCTTCCCGTGGACCCTTCCTTTGAAATATGAACAGTTTAATGTGTAATTGCTAAATGAACATTAAGCAATATACTTTGCCTACCAAAAAGAGAATCTTGTTTTGTTAGAACACTCCTGAGACTGGAAAAAGCAATGTCGGAAAATTGGTACTTTGGTTCTTCAAGATTAAGAATAATAACTTCTCAAAAGGAAAAAGATTATACAAAATCTTTTGGCAGAACACTGTGTAGAGAGCTGTGATGGAGAAAAAGAACCCTTTTCTCCCACCAGTGGACGACTGCTCCAGTCACATTTGCACTAGCCCTTACAACTTACGTTACTTGGGAGAAACATACATCTCTGAACATCTTGCAGAGCCTTCAGCTTGGCTGTGTGATGAGGAGCCACAGACTAGAGCTGATTTTAGATAGAACAGGCAACTTTAGTAGGGAGAAACAACTTCTTTCTTCCTGGGAAACCAAAATAACTTCAATTCTAAGTATGTTCCCAGTGGTTTTGGATTGGGTAATGATTATATTGCAGTCAGAAGAACCCTCCGTATTCCGCTCTTGCATTCCAGTCGGTTTGTTTGGTCGATTTCGGCTTTCTTGCCTGTTTGCCTTTGTCTGTCCTCAGAAAGACCCTGATCCCAGAGTCATGGCTATCTATTCACTGTGCCCTATCCCAGCAGCATTTTACCTAGGCAGCCTCTTGGTCCCTCCCTGTCATTTCCTTCCATGCTGAAAGGCTCTCCTTTACAGGATTCTTTGACTTCTCCAGTTGGCTTCTGCTCTGCTCGCTGCTATTGAACTATCATTGCCAAGCTGAAATTTATACACCTACACACACACACACACACACACACACATATATATATATATATAGAGAGAGAGAGGCAGGCAGACAGACAGAGACAGATCACTTGCTATATGGATTGTGTGATTGTGTTGACATCAGGTTCTGCAAGCATTTTCCATCACAGCCACACTAAGGGTCTTCAGCTGAAGATAATCTAGCTCAATGATTCAATTAAAACTTGAGCAACCAGAACATCGGGTGGGTGTGTGAGGTGAGGTTGTTCATCTGGGTCTCCGAGCTGCATAACTGACTACTGTCTGCCACATTCCAGCTTGTCAAGTAGCATGCTGTCTGGACAGATATGGGCTGTTGTAGCAGTTAGGACAGTAGGTAGAATGCCCTACCAGATTCTGAGGCCCAGTCAGCTAAAACACTACTTCCTTTAATCAGACACTGCATCATGATCCTTCTCTTGACATCTTTCTCATGGGGCAAATTTATCTGAACAAACTTCCTCACCACCAGAGGCCTGCCTGGCAATGGTTGCCTCTGCTGCTCTGCCGTCTGTATGAATGCTCAGACACTACAAAAACCTGACTAGATGGAATCACCCACATCTGCCTTTGACAGAGTTTAATGTCTTTTGAAAATCAGTGACACCCTCCTATTCTACCCCACCCCCAGTCTGAGTTCTCCCATCCTCTATCCCCAAGTTCACTGGTTTGAAAATCTGATCCCTGGTCTTCCTTCCCTAGTGGAGCGAACAGCCTGTTTAAATGACCTCTGACACTTCCTCAGTTTTAATGCTCAGGACAAAAATGATGAATTAGCAGCACTTTAATTCTTTGTGAGATGACTATGTGCCCAATGTCAACTCAAACTTCCTGAAAATGCAAAAAGCCCCGGCTTGGAATGTCGCTTTAAGATGCCAAACAGCCAAGATCAAGGGTTAATGCTACTGCCATATCATTTTTATGTCACTTAGTTCCTCGGATAAAAGTCCATTTTAATCAAACTTTTCATCATTTCCTCATAGGCAATATATCCTTGGTGCCAGTTAGAGTATTTGATATTAATTATTCAGTCGAAGGCCTCCATTATGAGTTGAGTTCGAATATTTGTGATTTAAAACATGTTAAGACTCATTACAGTACTGATGTCCCCAAAGTAATTTTAACTGAATCTTGATGGGCTATATATTAAATTCCATAATTTTTTTTTAAACTTTTTGTCTCATTCTCCATAGCAAATTTTAAACTGTTGCATATTTGTTGGCTAAGTACTTTTTTTTTTTTAAGGGAAGAGTATGTGCCTGCGAATTCAAGAGTGCCAAATCTGACATTACCTTGGACTTGAAATATGCTATAAGCTTGGTACGCTGACTTCCGTATTTTCCCTCTTGCGTATATTTAAAGGAGCGTTAGCATTTACTTCCCACTTCTCCAGCCAAAAGTAAAGAAGGTTATTTTGTGCCTAGGCATCTGCTTAATTTAGACTGCTGCTCTCTCCTTCTCATAGTCCTTGGTAATTCTTGATGTTTTCCTATTTTATTACCATCCCACCATCTGCCTCCAGAAGCTCATTGCCCTGGAATTATGGTAGTGAATTTCTTTACAGTACTGCACTGTTGTGTTCAATGTGTATGCTCTCATTCTGCACCCATTTCCTCCCTGGTGGTTATAAACTGCCAGCTGTTTGCTACTATCCCTTGGCTCAGGTTCCTGGGTTTGCCTTATACAGGCATCCTTGTATTAACTTACTGCATGCAGGTCATTAATTCATTCTTGTATCTGATGCAAATATTTTTTGCTTTCTGTGCCTTTTGGTTATTTTAGATAACACAACATCAGTACAACATGTAAGCATACTGGGTAAAACATTTGTACCTCACCAAATGTGTGACTGTATTATATTATTCTATAGGAATCATTAACAGTAAAATAACTAGGTATATTTTTCCTCTTTATATACAATATCCACATGAAATTATTTCAAAGATCCTGTATCTATTCTTGAGCTAGTCAGTGGTATTTAGAACGAAAACCAAACCACAGGCAACTAAAGGAGGAGTGGGGGCAGGTATATAAAATGCTTCAAATACAAGTAATTCATCTATGTAGTTTCACATGCATGATCTTATTCTGTCCTCTTCAGATAGTTGGCTATTAGTTGCCACAATGTTCTTTTAGTTAATGATTACAAAGTCAGTCTGGGCTGGTGCCCTGAGCAGACCTTGGGTGCAAACTCCTCAGCCAGTCCCACAACACCCAGAGGAAGCTCCACTCCCAGGTGCTCTAACACACCCAGGGTCACAGGAGCTTAGTCACACCAGGATCTCAGGATCACAGGATCCTAGAATCACAGGATCCCAGAGACAGCTGGTCTCTGAGGAGTTCTGACATAACCAGGATCACAGGAAGGACAGACACCAGTCAGATAAAAGGAGGGCAGGTAGCACTAGAGATAACCAGGAGGCAAGCACAAGAACATAAGCATCAGAAACCAAGGTTACCTGGCATCATCAGAACCCAATTCTCCCACCATAGCACATCCTGGATACACCATCACACTGGAAAAGCAAGATTCAGATCTAAAATCACTTCTAATGATGATGATAGAGGACTTTAAAAAGGACATAAATAACTCCCTTAAAGAAATACAGGAGAACACAGGTAAACAACTAGAAGTCCTTAAAGAGGAAACACAAAAATCCCTTAAAGAGTTACAGGAAAACACAATCAAACAGGTAAAGGAATTGAACAAAACCATCCAGGATCTAAAATAGAAACAGAAACAATAAAGAAATCACAAAGGGAGACAATCCTGGAGTTAGAAAACCTAGGAAAGAGATCAGGAGTCATAGATGCAAGTATCACCAACAGAATACAAGAGATAGAAGAGAGAATCTTGGCTGCAGAAGATACCATAGAAAACATTGACACAACAGCTAAGAAAATGCAAAATGCAAAACACTCCTAACACAAAACAACCAGGAAATCCAGGACACAATAAGAAGACCAAACCTAAGGATAATAGGTATAGAAGAGAGTGAAGATTCCCAACTTAAAGGGCCAGTAAGTATCTTCAACAAAATTATAGAAGAAAACTTTCCTAACCTAAAGAAAGAGATGCCCATGAACATACAGGAAGCCTATAGAACTCTATATAGACTGGACCAGAAAAGAAATTCCTCCTGTCACATAATAATCAAAACACCAAATGCACTAAACAAAGAAAGAATATTAAAAGCAGTAAGGGAAAAAGTTCAAGTAACATACAAAGGCAGACTTATCAGAATTACACCAGACTTCTCACCAGAAACTATGAAAGCTAGAAGATCCTAGACAGATGTCATTCAGACTCTAAGAGAACACAAATGCCAGCCCAGGCTGCTATACCCAGCAAAACTCTCAATTACCATAGATGGAGAAAACAAGATATTCCATGACAAAACCAAATTTACACAATATCGTTCCACAAATCCAGCCCTACAAAGAATACTAGATGGAAAACACCAACACAAGGAGGGAAACTACACCCTAGAAAAAGCAAGAAATTAATCTTCTTTCAACTAACTCAAAAGAAGATAGCCACACAAACAGAAAAATAACATCAAAAATAACAGGAAGCAACAATCACTTTTCCTTAGTATCTCTTAACATCAGTGGACTCAATTCCCCAATAAAAATCCATAGACTAAGAGCCTGGATATGTAAACAGGACCCAGCATTTTGTTGCATACAGGAAATGCACCTCAGTTACAAAGACAGACACTACCTCAGAGTAAAATGTTGGAAAACAACTTTCCAAGCAAATGGCCCCAAGAAACAAGCTTGAGTAGCCATTCTAATATCGACTAAAATCAACTTTCAACCAAACGTTATCAAAAAAGGAAGGATACTTCATGCTGGTCAAATAGAAATATTTAAGGGGTAACTTCAGCAAGTATTATAGGTATCTGATGAATCTCAGTGTAATGGCCTTGGGAAACACAAAGGAATGGTGCTCTTTGCTCAGAGTGCAGCTAAAATATCTTCAAGGGAGAACATTGGAGGTATTTGAATTTTATGGTCACATTAGGGAGGTGAGTCCTATATATTTTAGAAGACTAATATTTATTTTCTCTGAATTTATTCAGGAGTTGTCAACTTATTTCTAGTTGAGTGTGACAGTAGTAAGGTTTTCAAAACCTACTGAAAACGTGTGACTTATGAGATTAGGTTGTGTGCTATTTTGACTGAAGTCAACTTTCCTTTGTCATTTCAAAGGAGAAAAATGAATGGCCTATAAAACTGTAAGAGTTGATCTGTCAGAAATAATTTCCAATTGCATAATGTTTTTACAAAGTGTTTTAATTTATTTTAATCATATTTATAATGTAAAATTATAAGATGATGATAATATTGGTTTCTAAAGCTTTAGCCTAGAAAATAGCATTTTAATTATTATAGAAATGTCTACAAGTAATTTCATAATTTATTACTTCTGTATTTAAATTTGACATGTTTCTCAAAATTCACCATTGTATATGATACTGTGATAGATATCCCACAGTACATACATATTTCTGTCTACATGAATTCCTAGAAATATTTACTAGATAGAAATTTATTAGATAAAATTTTATGCACAATTTAAAAAAATATAGATAAGCTTACCAAACTTATACATAACTTCAACTCTTCCTATTGATACTCTGGACTCACAAAGACAACTGAGAGTTTACCAACCTTTGGCTAGAGAGTATCAATTAGTAAAAAGTTATCAATTTGTCAACAGGAATGTAATTACCATTTGAATGCATTAAGCAAAAAATGTAAGTATTTTATGTTTAACAGATTATATTCTACTCAGACAACTAGATGAAGAGAAAAACTTTCACAATAAGCTGAGATCTAATTCAAAGATCACTGACTTTGACTGTTTTTTGTTGTTGCTCTGGGTTTGTTTGTTTGTTTATTCTTTTTGGTTTTGGTTTTTGTTTTGTTTTGGCTAAATCTAACAATAAAGCTATTCTTAAAAGAAAAAAAATTACGAAGTCTTCAAAATGGCAAAACAAGGACCAGAATCTAAACTCAGCTCTTTCTACTTTCCAGGCCTTTTTAACTTCTTTTTCCTACACCACTAACTCAAGTCTCAGTTGGTTATTAGAACATCATGCTTCTCTTTTTCTTGAGTTTAGCTTGCTTATAGAATGGAAGATATCTTAGGTCTTTTAAAGAGCACATCCTCGAGTTGTGGTATAGCTAAGGTGCTTGAGGCCATGAGTTCAATCCACAGCAGAGTCCTCTGCACCAAATACATATCATTCACTTTAGCATTTCCAAAGAAAATGGAAAATGCCTAAATATGCAGGTTATGAAAAACTAACAAAAGAAAATAGTAGAGACTTTATGAGGAAAAAAAGGACTTTTAGACCCTGAATGACATAACTTTTAATCTTATATCCCTATGATGAGCTTCCCCAAGGAAAACCAACTCAACTACATTTTCTTTATTAACCATTAAATTGTTCCTATTAGGAAAAGATGGCTCTGGCTGTACAGAACCTAAGTGCTAAAGACTGGGTTCCCAGATCCCAGACTTCACTTTGCAACACTCTTCTACACTGGGACTTGTAAATGATCATGAGAGAAGGAGACAATATTTGATGAATATCTACTATGTTCTAACCCACATAGGAGTGCTTTAAACACATTGCTTCATCCAGTTCTTAGAATATCCTGATATTTGGATGAATAAAAAGACACTAAAGGATGCAAAGCAATATGGTCAAGATTATGGGTCATTCTACTTCATTCTACCTCTGAAAGTTCAAGTCGCACTATGTCAAGGTGTCTTGTTCTAGCCTCCCTGAGAACAGTTTGGAGAGACACATTCCATAACCATTTACAATGAGACAGCCCTCCTGGGAGTGAGTCTGTCCTAAACTAACACAATATGTAACTTGGGGACAATAACAGGAACAGGTCCCTGGTAGGCAGTCAAAATTACTACAAAAAGACACTGTGAACCATGGAGCCTCCTTAGCATATGTGGTTAAATACCCACCTCTTCCTGCTGAATTTCCTTTGAAACAGTGCACTTTTTAAAGACTGTCTCTGTGATATGCAAAGTAGTTTAAAGTATGTGAAATCAGTTGATTCTCCTTCAGCAACTCTTGTAGCCAAGAGAGAATTCTTAATCCTTTTTGGGTATGGTTCTGGCAGATCCTTGAGGGGTCATGGATGAGATGCAAGTACCAGATCACTGTGGATGGTTTGCTTCAACTGACTCTGCGACTTCAAATCCAGGAATGGGAGGATTGGCAGTGGATTACCATGGCAGTGCCACACGAGCCCATCTGTGCCCTTGTTCTCATGTGGCACAGGCCCCACGACCTCAGTCATTATGCAGAGAACACCTTGGTCCAACTCCATCATTTCCAGCAAAGGCAAACATTTGTAGTACAAATGGGAAAGGGGCTGGTACAAAAAGAGCAGCTTCCAGAATGTGCTCTTGCCTATATTCCAAGTCTTCAATTAAGCCTAGACAGAAGTGTCTGGGGCTTGTCCCAGCAGAGCATTGTCCTGCACCACAATTAGTACAACTGACCCTTGTGGTTGAATGCAGAATGACATGTTAAGTAGGTGGGAACCTGGCAATTCTTACTGGCCATGCTCCACCGACAGGATGCACTAAGGCATCATTAGTCCCCTTCAAAACTGGCCAGTGCTTGGAAGTAGACAGGGTGGTGACTGCTCAGATAAGGTTTCTGCCTGCTAATTGCCTACATGTAGAGGAGGCAAATGCAGACCCACATCCAGAAATGATAGTGTCTGACAGCCTGGCTTTTACAAGAAACTAGAAGGAACTGTAATTGTTCTAGCGGGAGTTTAAGATGGAAAACAAGCGGGTTAAGCTATTTTGAGAAGGCATTTACTGCAGTGAAGTTCTTTTCCCGGAAACATTCATGTAAATCCAGGATGGCGTTTGTATACAGCTTCTCCGACATTTCCATTCATATGTTGGTGCCTTTGGTGACTTAATGATCTAGACCATGTGACAATTATTTATAGTACTTCTACATCAAGATCAGGTCCATGTATAAGACAGAACTTACAGCCAACGTATTTTATGAGTAACTTCCGGATGTGCTGCCTGTACTGTGGCCAAGGCAGTGTGAATACTGCCTGCTGTGGTCCAGTTACAGACAAGTCACTTATGTTAACACTCTCAACAGCTGGGATTCCTCAGTCCTTGTGATAGCTCCTTTCATATCTAATTAACAACAATAGTAACAATAATAGTAACAGTAAGTGGGCTGCATGGAACTATCTCTGCAGTGTTATCAGCCAAAATAGATGAAATAGGAAAGGTGTCGACCTCACATTGTTCCATCATTCAACAGCTCTCATGGACTACTTGCTAAATTCAGTATGCCCTGTAAGCCCCCAGAGGACCACAGTCAGATCAGAAGGACATGATTCTGTCCCATAGCATTCATATTCAAATGGAGAAGAAAGTAACTAATCAATAAGAAAGCATAAAATATCACTACTCTGCCCAGTACACAAACAAAAACAAACAAAAGACACATTATTCAAAAAAATAGAACTTAAATTTGGATCAAAGTAAGAGAGGGAATTAGATATGAGCTATGTTCCAAAGGAGGTTAAGGAGAAGAAATTGAACATGGCAGGCCATGACAACATGATCTGTGCCCTTGTGGAAGAAGAAGGCTTGTCAAACAGAGGCTGAGAGACCGGCGTGACTGGAATAGAGATGGGGAGAACTGAGCAGGAAGGGCAGAAGTCAGATTATACTTGGACAAGTGAGTGCTGTTTATATTTACTCAAAGATTAATGAGAAGACTCAGTCGAGTTTCAAGTAGCCTGAAGACAGAGTGAGACGTTGTTTGAAACCTTGTCTAGCTGCAGGGTGAGCATAGCTTTGAGCGAGCTGGGGTGGATGCAGGGCAGTTGGAAGGGATTTAGAGCAGTTCAGAGGAGATGCTGGTGGTTGACAGGGGGGTGCTGATAGCAGAACTGCAGGAGAATGTGGGGAGACTGACAGGGCAGGATGATGGATCACATGTGGGCGTGGTGGGATAAGTGTATCCAGGTGTCAAGAGTCAATCTAGACACACTGCTGGAAGGTAGTGCCATGCCTCAAGATGGAAGACTCTGAGAGAGGATAAGGCTGTGGGAAGATCCTGAGTGTGGACTAGTGGGTTCGAAGGGTCTTTCATCTCTTCCTATGATGGAGAGAGGGCTTCACATGGATAGGAAGTGAAGTGGCTGACCAAGGATGCTATGCAATGTATATTCATGAAGTCTAAACAAAGTCCCCAGGGCATACCAGGGAAGAATGATATGATGAAGCACAGAACTCATACTCAGAATGCAGAAAAAGAGGCAGGAAGATGGTGTAGATCCCAGAGGCCTGGGCACCAGCCTGTGGCTATGACATGTCGTCGCCATTTCTGTGGACAGAAAGGTTCATGTATCACTGTCTCTGTAATTTCATTCTGGAAATAATATTTTTCTCAAGTAGGAAGAATTGATGACTTAATGTCATCTGGCGTTCTATGACTAAGCATCGCTCTGACCCCATATAGCCTAAGCATGAGGGTCAGAAGGAAGAGTGACAATTATTTGGCTATCTGCACTGTTCTTACAGAATTGAAGGTCCTTCTTCTCAAGAACTATGTACTGAAGTGTGCGTGTGGGTGAAGAGGCACAAGTGTTCAATTCACTCTTAAGTGGTGTCTTAGTCAGGGTTTCTATTCCTGCACAAATATCATGACCAAGATGCAAGTTGGGGAAGAAAGGGTTTATTGAGCTTACACTTCCATGCTGCTGTTCATCACAAAAGGAAGTCAGGACTGGAACTCAAGCAGGTCAGGTCGGGAACCAGGAGCTGACGCAGAGGCCATGGAGGGGTGTTCCTTACTGGCTTGCTTCCCTTGGCTTGCTCAGCTGGCTTTCTTATAGAACCCAAGACTACCAGCCCACAGATGGTACCACTCACAAGGGGCCCTCCCCCCCTTGATCGATAATTGAGAAAATGCCTTACCTCTGGATCTCATGGAGTCATTTTCTCAACTGAAACTCCTTTCTCTGTGATAACTTCAGCTTGTGTCAAGTTAACACACAAAACTAGCCAGTACAATTGACCCCTTGTCAACTTGACACACAAACACATCACCAATAAGCCTCGACCCTTACTTCCTTATTCATCCCCAAGATCTAAATAACTGTACAAATCCCACAGTCTTTGCAAATTCTTACATATTAACATTTCAGTCCCTTTTAAACATCCAATCTCTTAGAATTTAAAGTCTTTTTACCATTAGAAGTCTCTTAACTGTGGGCTCCAC
>CM052709.1:54499576-54518577 GCA_028551405.1 Uromys caudimaculatus
GCTCTGGGGACGCGTTGCGTTGCCCCTGCTATGGGCTTTTCTGCGTTCCTCCCGGAGCTGCTTGTCTATGGAATCCTAGTGTCCCAGGCAGAAGTTTCCTGCCACAGCCGCCCACTTTTGGGATCCAGGGGGGTTTCCTACTTCATCTTTTGGTATGAGTGGCCTGTTGTTTTAGCACATTTGCTTTAAAGGTTGTCTTTGTCATTATATTCCTTTGGTCCTTTGATAAAGGTCAATTAATTGTTTTTAATCATTCAGTTTCTGAATTTTCCATTCCTCTAACCTCCTTGTCTGTTCTTTTGCTGGCTCTGCACTGTCTTGATTACTCAAAGTTTATAGTAAATTTTGAAGATCCTCCACATTTGTTCTTCTTCAATATTTTGATGGATATTATTCTAAGTATCTAATGCTTACTAATATCTAAGAAGGAACTTTCTGAGGTTTGGATGGCAACGGCTGCTTTTCTTAGCTGTGATAAATATCCTAAGAAATGAAACTTAATGGAGAAAGGATTTATTTGGGCTCAAAGTTTAAGGTTATGGTCCAGCCTGGTTGGAGGAGTCACAGCAGCAGGATCTTGAAGCAACTGGTCTCATTTCATCTGCAGTCTATATCTTCTCATTACCTTGACAGATGATCTCATTGCGGTTAGGTGGGTATATATAAATTCCAAATCATATTGTAGCATCTAGGGTTTAATTAAGACTCAGTCATCCAAAGCACGAGGTTTGTACCTCTTATCGATTATATAAGTATATGCACTCAAAGAACCAGACAACAAGCCTCTCCTCGTTTATGCACTTGTGACCTTTCTAAAGTCATGCATTCCACTCCGTGCACAGCTCCAGGACTGACCTCAATGTCAAGGGAATAGACAGACACCTGGATACAGATACAGAAAAGCTGGTATCAGCTAGTCTGGGATCTTGGATGGAGAAACCACAGTACTGCCCTGTACGCTCAGTGTGTTTATTATCTACGGTTGAAAGGAAGGCAGGGTTATTGGATTCAGCTGAACAAAAACACTGGGTTGTTGGTATACAGCTGAATAAAGGAGCCAGGTTTGGGTAAGCTTAGTAAGAGCAGTCTCTAAAAGGAAGCAGGCTTCATCCTAGGTAGAAGTCTATGGGGGACATTTTCTGCATACAGTCACATTTGCACTTGGACCTGAGGAAAGCTCTGCCACTCTCATAGGACTGAAACATGGAGTCCTTGGCATGAACATACCCATGTCAACAACATACAGTCACTCAGGTGTTTACTTGCTCAGGGTTTCCTCCACTCCCTACAATCAAGTATCATTCATCCATAAAGAGAATGACATGCTGTCATTTTCAGGAAAGTCGGTAGAACTAGAAGATACCATGTTAAGTGAAATTAGTCAGACTCAGAAAGACCAGAAGCACATGTTTTCTCTTATACAAGGAGATGAAAAATAAGGTTTTTATACCTGATAACAGAAGCAGTACTAAGAACTCTTAGGAAAAATGAAGGGAACCAAATGGAAGTGGGAAGAAAGAATTAACAACAAAAAAAAAAAGGTAAATGTAATCAAAGCATGTGAGTGTATATAGAGAGATAAAATACATCCATTTGTACAGTTAATATGCATGAATAACTATAAATAGAAGTGAACATTAAAAACAGTTAAGGAAGGCACATCCATACTCCTTACAAGCATTCTGTCATGTGTATAGAAAGCAGTAACTAAATTATTGGCAAAGGGCTTAGTGGAAGTCTGTTAAATATAAATAAATTATCTATGTCCCTAGAAATTAGAACAACTAATGTAAACTTGAATCATAAAGGTAGGTGATGAAAGATGAATCATAAAAGCTAATATTCATGGGATAGTGTCAGAATTGTTTCCAAAGTCCCAAGCTGGCCATGTTATGTCCAGATTTTACTGCTAAATATAATAAGCATATGGTTCAACATGTAACATCAAAATGTGTACAGTTCTAGCATGGATTCGCGAGCTGGCTTATAATGTTAAAGTGTCTTCCTTTTCTCCTTTTCCCACTACATTCTTACTCCTCTCCACCACTAAGAAGCATAAGCTTTGAAAGGGTGAGAACAAGGTCTTAACCTTCAATGTCTACTCTGTGCTTCCTGGCTAAACAGTTTAATACTGGTTTTTAAATTTTGATTATGCCATAAGTAACATGTAATTCTTTAAGAATCTAAGTAGCACAATGAATAATTAACTGAACCAGCAAAGTATAACTGTGTAAGTGTTCTCATAAACATTAGGTGTCTGCAGTTCTAAGATGTGATCTTCCTGGAACTAGGATTCGTTTTTCTTTTATAGACAGTGAATTCTCCAAATAGAAAATAAGAAATGAGAATTATTTGTAACTACATTTTAGGAATGAAAATAAGTGTGGATAGGGTGCATAACCAAGTTAAGGAATTAATAGAAATACATAAGGGAGAAAGAATCCACCTCATCCTAGTCGTAGCTTTTCCTGGCCTCGCTCATCCTCATCCTGGGAGATGAGTCTCCCCTCTGACCCAGAGGTACCTTTGCACTATTGGTTTGAGAATTCGAATAAACAAGCTTTAGGGGTGAAGTCCTCACATGGGTGGCTTTGTGCCCATAGGGAAGGAAGGCATCTGTGGTTATAAACCAGCATGCACCAGAGGCCGCCAAGGGACTGGGGCTTTGTCTGTATGGATGACAGTTTTAATTTCAGTCTCTGGCAGAGGTGGTATCCAGCCAGCACTACTTCAAACCAATTTTGCAAATCACATTTTGTGGCTGAAAATTGGTTTATTGCACTCGGCCCATTTTGGAGGTCAGACTTCCCTGGTTTGTGGTGGTGTCTTTGCTGAGGTGGGACAGCGGGCAATGATCTTCTTTCTCCTAATTGAAATGACAGCATATTCTATCACAGATTAATTTTAAATTACCCATGTTTCTCTTCTTTAATCAAGATGATAAAAAACAGCACACATCATTTTCTGTGCTATTCTTTTAATTTTTTTTTCAGACTACTAACAGCCGATTGGCTCTTGACATTTATTACCATGCACGGCAGTTTAGCATGCTAGCTTCAACTGTTTATCATTTTATTCTTAATTATTTTTAAACTTGATTTTGTATCAAAGTAAGTGGGGAATAAGGCTTAAATCGTAGATAGTGCTGAGACTCCTCTTTGAACTTAAAAATGATGCTATCCTAAAGAGAATCTGTCCCTGGATTATATCTCAAGCTGAAATAAGGGCCTTCTTACCGGAAGAAATATTTCTTTAAAATGAGAAGTTGCAAGAAGTGCTCATCTGCCAGCATCTACCAATTAGAAATGGCTCCATACCTAAGATGCTTTAATAATGTCAGTTAAGCAGTGTTTTAGCTCATTTTTATAACACATTCAGGTTTGGTGATTTATATTGAGCATTAAACATAATAAATTTAGATCTTTGTTCAAGTGTGAGGTAGAACATATCTGAATCACCCATTTAGCCAAATGCCCCTAGGAGGTCCGATCCTACACCATCATTCACAACTGTAATAAAACAGGTTCCTCCTGTCTTTTCTTTGGCATCTGTAATAATGGGAATGGCGTGTGCGTTGCCACACTGAAACAGGAGGGCATGCTGACATGACTTCATGGCTCTGACCAAGGGTCCGTGACCAAAGGGCAAGTTGAGGACATGCATCAGTGACTTTACTCTCAAATTAGCACCCAACACCATGCTAATGTCTAGATTTTTAGCCACACAAAAATTCAAAACATAAATTTTGGTACCTAAAAGCAAATTCCATTCTACATAAGTAGCAGTTTTAAAAGAATTAATTAATAAATTAAAACACAAATGAGAGCTGGGGGAGGGAAGGGAGGTCAGTGGTTAAGAGTGCTGCTGTCCAGGCTTAAAGATCAGAGTTCAGACAGCATCCCAGTGTGAGCCATCCTGCCTGCCTGCACCTGTCACCCCAGCACTGAGAGGGTGGAGACAGGAGAACCACTAGGATTTGCTCGCTGCCACCCTTACCAAAATATGTAAGCTGTAAACTCCATGTACAGCCAGAGACCCTATCTTAAAAGAACAAGGCTGAGAATAATAGAGAGGAACCCGATACCTTCCTATAGCCTCTGTGCTCACATCAGCAGGTACCCACATGCACACACAGTACACTTTCATTCAAAAGACACACAACTGAATCTCTATTAGGAGCTAAGATCCCCCTCATCAAACACAGCAGAGAGGTTTAAAGCCCTCCCTATTGCAGCCACTCTGCTGACAATTCTTTCATTCTTCTTTTATTTAATCATGGGAAGGCATGAGACACTGAAATACACTGGGAGAAAAGTATTCCCTTTGATGAAACAATAATTATAATAGCCTTCCGTACCATTATCGTGACAAGTTTAATTCTGCTCTGATTTATTCTGAAAGTGACTTGCAACAAAGTTTGAGCTTCAATTGGAGTATAAAATACCCGAATATCCACGAGAATACGTGCGGTACTGGAGAAAATGCTCATTCCTGGAGGGGCGGGTGGGCTGGAATGTTAGTTCTTTCATTTAAAGATGCCTTGGGTTGGAAAGATTACTCAGTGACTAAAAGAACTTGCTGCTCTTCCAGAGGATCCAAGTTTGGTTCCCAGTACCCAAATCAGTCAGAACACAACTGCCTGTAACTCCAGTTCCAGGAGATCCAACACTTTCTTCTAGCTTCCACAGGCGCCCACAAATGTCACACACACACACACACACACACACACACACACACACACACACACACACAATCTAAAAAAATAGAAAAAAAGAAGAAGCCTAAGTCATCTAAAACATGTCATGGCATTTTTAGAATGAAAAGAGGGTAAGACATCGCCTTCTTTTCTTACACACAAGGTCTTTCCTCCTAGGCAGCCTTTGTGAAATGGGGGTTACAGTCGGCGTGCACAGTCTGGGTACAGCTCATATTCGCCAGCCCAAGTCTGTCCCCCATGCACTGGATCCTCAGTCTCTTATAGCTTGGTCTCAGCCTGTGTGGATACTAAGTGTCCTGGAATTTGAAGTGTACCTCTCATCAAAATGAAGATTGGTCCTGTGAGCAGTGGCTAAGCTAGCCCATTACATCACTGACATAACATCGAGTACAGTATTGCCTTGAGACACTGGCTGAAATACCTGCCCCAGTGTGAGCATTCTCTGCAGATAATCAACTCAGGATAATTCATACCCCCTTCCATTACACACCAGAGCCTGATAAGAAGAAGTAATGAAAGGAAACAGAAATAGGAAACATTACTTTTAAGAACGTTATTACAATGCTGGTAATTAAAGCAGAAAATATAAAATTGAATAAGTAATCATGCTTCATTTGTTTTAATAATTGTGCTTGAGAAAGAGCAGGTTCAATCAGAAGAACGAGGAAGTAGCTGGAAGCTGTGTTTGAGGTTCACAGGGAGCCATCTGGCCTCTGTCCACACTGACTTTAGTTCCTTTGGGATGTCCTTTTGCTTTAATAATTGGAGAGGTTAGCCTGGGTTACAACTTTTTCCTTATATGGTTTTGGCTATGAAACAAAGAGCCAATGGAACCAAACAAAGAGAGGTTTTGGGTTTGTTTGTTTGTTTTAATTTATTTGTTTGCTTGTTTGTTCTTAAGGTACCAGGGAAAGCATATGAGAGGTAGGAGAGGGATTTTCGAAAGTGTCATGGCCTCTGACTGGGAACTTCTTGAGTAACACAGAGGGGAACTGAGGATGTTCTGCTCTCTTAATAACTGATGTAAGTGAGGTTCAAACCACAAAAAGATACAGTGAGTGGTCTCACCAACAGTCCCATGTGAGATATATAGATATAAACATAACTCCCTTAATTCAATTTAATTTCCTTGAACACAGGATTCATCTCCATTTCACTTCCTGGTAGCCCTTTAATACTCGAACTATATATTTTATATTTTTCCTTTCTCAGCTTGCTACTCTTGTTTAAAATGCTCTTCCTGAGACTTAACCAGAGAACAAAGTCCATCATGGGCGTTTCTGAGACTTCCTTTGTCAGTGCAATTAAACTGAGTCTCTTCAGCTCAGCCTCAGGCCGACTCTTCAGACAAGGGCAAAAAGTAGCCACATTCTTCACCAAATTACCACAAAAACAGTCTCTAGGCCACATATTGAAATTCACCTCTGGGCAGTGGTGGTGCACGCCTTTAATCCCAGCACTTGGGAGGCAGAGGCAGATGAATTTCTGAGTTTGAGGCCAGCCTGGTCTACAGAGTGAGTTCCAGGACAGCCAGGGCTACACAGAGAAACCCTGTCTTGAAAAACCAAAAAAGAAAAAGAAAAAAAGAAAAGAAATTCACCACTGAAACCTCCTGGGACAGGTCTGCACAATTCAAATCACTCTCAATAAAGTCTTCCATATTCCTACTAGAATGGCCTATTAAGCACCATTTAAAGCAATCCACTGCTTTCCAAATCCAAAGTCCCAAAATCCACATTCTTCTAAACAAAAGCATGGTCAGGGCTATCACAGCAATACCCCAGTCCCTGGTACCAACTTCTGTCTTAGAGTTTTACTTCTGTGAACAGACACCACGACCAAGGCAACTCTTATAAGGACAACATTTAATTGGGACTGGCTTACAGGTTCAGAGGTTCAGTCCATTATAATCTAGGCAGACATGGTGCAGGAGGAACTGAGAGTTCTACATCTTTATTCTGAAGGCTGCTAGCAGAATACTGGCTTCCAGGAAGTTAGGACGATAGTCTTAAAGCCCACAACCACAGTGACACACTTATTCCAACAGGGCTACACCTTCTAATAATGCCACTCTCTGGGCCGAGCATATACAAAGGATCACAACATTATTGTAACAGAATGTGAAAAACTGGCTGTTCTTGATTTGTGCAGGAAGAAAATGCATGATGCCTGCACCCTACGGATTCCTTTGGTGAAACAAAAATGAGAACATTACAAGGGCTTTAAGCCCACATTTGATCCACTCTGCAGTAATACCTGTGTCTTGAGCTTAAAAGTCTGCTAGGAGGGGATGTGAGAGTCAAAGATCCTCATGTGATTCCTGAGCTCCAAGCTCTCTCACCTGTATGAATGGTAATGGTCACTGAGAATTAGATGGCACTGGTAAGAGAACCAACTGAAAGCAAAGAGGAAGTCACCTCGCTCTGGTGGATGGGAACAGAGAGGTTGGGAGGAAAAGGAGGGATCCTAGAAGGGCATGACAGTGACGTCATGCTGATAAGAGTTTGGAGGATAAGGATAACAGCCAAAGTCCACTGGCTGCCTGTTCCAGACAAAGCCTTGGTCTAAGCATTGCATATGCTAATTCATCTCATTCTCCCTTCAACCCCCAGAGATGTTTCTATCAGTTATTTTTATAGCTGAAGAAAGATGACCTCTTGCACTTCTTACTAAATTTTAAGTCAATAACCCCAAATGCAACCAACATGGATCTGATAAAATTATCTAAAGCCATGCTCATTTTGATGAATTGGAATAACCATGGGACAAAGGGCAAGGGACAGGTCTGTCATGGCTGATGCGTACCTAGCACTTCCGCCTCTCTTTCATTTCTCACGGCTCCTCTCCTGATGCTATCTTCACAGCAAACTCTGCTCCAGCATGTTCCTTGCAGCCTATTCTGAGCAGGTGTTACCCTTGACAACCTAAGACGCTGAAAAACATTCTCTTACTATGTCTTTAAAGCCTGTGTTTTTAATATTCCAAAAAGTGTTGAAAAGCTAAAAATATAAGCATCTGGGTTAAAGAGATGGCTGAGTAGGTAAAGCACAGGCCTTAGGACCAGAGTCGGGAAACCCAAGACCCACATAAAGCCAGGCCTGTGTGGTAGCCCCTGCAATGCCAGTACTTGGAAGGAAAAAACAAGGCAAGGGAGCTAGCTAGGTTGGCCAGAATTGGTATGCTCCAGGTTCAGCAAGAGACCTTGCCCCAGTAAATAAAGTAGAAAGCAATCAAGGAATTAAGTAATTAACATGACATCAGCTGTAGGTATATACATATATATATATGTGTGTGTGTGTGTGTGTGTGTATTATATATATGCAAAAATATATACATTGCACATGCATACATATGCACAAATCCACATACAAAATAACAACAAAAAAAAATCCAAGTAGTCAGTCACCTTTTAAAATAATTCTTTGCAGATCAGTACCATCCAATGTGACAGCCAAAGCCATGTGTAGCTAGGAGGTGTATGCTATGACTAGTCCAAACTGTGACATTCTTAATACAATACTCTAAGGCTCAATACCAAGAAAATTATAAATTATGTTGACACCAGATTAAAATGCTAACATTGTGGATACATTGAGTTAAGCAAAGGATATTTCCATTAGCTTCATCTATTCTTTTGACTGTGACCATAGAAATACCCAGATTGTATGTGTGGCTTGCCTTGCTTCCTCTTGTGCAGCACTGCCAGGTCCTGTAGCAGAGAGGAACCAGATGCATATCAGATGCACATACTACTGGTGGCTTCTGATGAGCTACCGCTAAGCTGAAAGAAAGATTGAAGGGGGTGTATTCAACCCAAACCTTTTTTTTGAAGACCACTTTTCTTCCCTTAAATTGTACATAATACCCAGCACACCTGGATTTCCAATAATTGCACCCACAAGTGGCTACATGCAGACACAATTAGGTGCTTGCAACTTGTTTGATGGTGCAGGTGTCTAATTGTGCCCACAAATGGCCATTTGGCAGGCACCACTCATTGTGCACACAGCTGATTATAGGCAGAAAATGGCACCAACCAAAAAGAGTCCAGGGTGACAGGCATGAACTCGGTCAGGGGCAAGGATACAGAGGCATGAACTCGGTCAGGGGTAAGGATACAGAGGCATGAACTAGGTCTCCGGCAGGTACACAGTCTTGGCAAGACTCTTTCTTTCAGGCTCAGCCTTTGCCCACATAGGTGTTTGTGACAGGAGGTGTACTTGTAATGTAGAGGCTGGGGGATAAAAGTGTGTGTATGAGCCCCACCTCACAAAGTAAATGCTTCCTTGGGATTTTAAGTAAATTGGGACACACAAAACCTACATTGTCAACCCAAGTAGCTTCAGAAATGGATGGAGTTCACCCTGCTGGGTCTGGCTGTTTATAATGACTAGAAAACCATGGAGTGTATATAAGATTCCCCAGGGACCCCTGGGCAAACGGTAGATTCTAAAGGGTTAATCCAATGTAATGAATCATTTAGTAAGGATGAGAAGGCTAGAGTGGTAGCCTCAGGAAGAATCATGGGCAGGGATTTAAGTGTGGAGCAGTTCATGAAGGGGGAGCGGTGGGGGAGGTCAGCACCCCCAAGTGGGGAGTAATTGATATCCCCAGCTCTGCCTACAGCTGAAACAACAAGGCTGGACATTGAAACATGTTCACTTACACAGCCCCCTATGTCTGAAGGAAATGTGGGGAGCTACTTGGACCCTGCCTCCTGGTTGGGGTGGGAGTGTCTTGGAACCAGATTTCACCAGCTTTAGGGATCAGCATTATTGATCTTAAGAATCAATTCTGGGGTCATCTCAGGTTTGGTGACCATGAAGACTTTTGTTTCTCGGAGCTGACTCCACGTGCCATAACCACAGACCTGTCTGGGCATTGGTTTTTGGGTTCTAGGAAGGCTATAAATTCTGTAGCCCATGTTGAGAAACTCCAATCACAGAAGCTTGGCTTAGTTTTTTTTAGGACAGAAAAAACAGTGAGATTTTTTTTTCCTAATGAATGATTGCTCTTAGTCGTGTGTATTTATTTGCAATATAAGTAAACACATGATTTACCCACCATGACAAATCCTCCTTCTTTCTCGGAGCTTCACATCCTTTTATGTCTCTTCTTTATTTATGATGATAGCTGCCTATTCTTGAATGGCAATGCTATTGTAATAAATCTCCATAGAAGGCCAATTTTCAGTTCACATTACTGCAGCCTGCATATGAGGACGGCGGTCTGGAAACACATATTGATTGTCCTTTTTTAGAGACTCCATGACAAGCTCAGCTCAGGACTTCTTTCATTTTGACTGGACTGCAGCTCGATCTAATGTCAACTTACCATAATTCTTATGAAAGGCTATTATTCTATTATGATTTTTCTCCTTTGTCATCTAATATCCACAGAGGGTTCTGTTGGCGAGAGATTACTGAAGAATTTTCTCTATCTCAGATATTCCATCTTCTTCCCTTCCTTACTTTAAGGCTAGTGGAAAATGTTCTGTTTCCTATTATTAACCTCTTTTTTTATAATTTCCTTGAAATATACATAAAGTATATGTAATTTATTTAGGAGGTTGGCATAAAGATAAAAATGATTTAGATTTCACAATTTTATAAATTCCAAGTCACGGTTTTCTTCTGTCTGATATGTTGCCTAGAATTAGATGCCTATTTAGTAGAGCAATTTGGCTCTGGAAGGGACTATCACGGGTGATGGGTTTTTCTATTATACACAGACAGTTGCAAATTTTCAGTCTGGGTCAAGTGAACCTGTACTTTCTTATTACTTCAACTGTTTTTAACAAGTTGTAAACTTTGATATCAAATGCATGTGGCAGTTCCCCAGCTGTGCCCTTCATCCCTTAAATTCTGAGTCCCTTCCAAGAAACCAACACAAAGAGCTATGCCAACCCATCCACTTCCATCCTTGGGTTGCAAGAGGAATCCTCACAGTGGTGTGCCTCAGGAGCCACATTTACAGCACAGTTCATCAGAGGGCCCCCAGGACTGCCAGGTGCATGTGGAATCAAGCCTCCAATCTGACACAGATCTGGGTCTCAAAGGCCCAGCATGGTGTTGGAATGAGCTACTGTGAATTGAAAAATCACAGAAGGCGTTGTTCAAAAGGTAAATGAATGTTCCGACTCTTCCAAAATTTTTTCATTTCTTTATAAACCACAGTTCTGTTAGTGGTGGAGACTTGTTTTTGCTTCTTGGTGTTTTCATGAGGGAACAAACAAGTGTAACTACTTCAATGGAAAGGATGGAGAACGCCTACTTCCCCACCTCCTGTGGCCACAATGTATGCCAGGGTACGTTGGGCCTGCATTAAACTGTCATATTACTCGCATCTATATTTGGTCAACAACAGTGCCAATGTTCTGAATAATTCTGGGGCCATCAGAAACTTCATGGTCTCCAAATTGATGACATGTGCGAAGCACCGTTTTCAGCGGCTGTCTGTGGTAGTTCCTTGGGTTGCCATTGACTCTACTTCCAGTCTGTGCCCTTCTCCTTCTGTGGTAGAAAGGCTGGGGGAGACTCCGTGCTTTCAGAGCCTCAGGTGCTGGACTAGTCTTTGTTGTTTCATTTGTCTGTCTGTTGGGTTGTTGATGTTTTTCTTTTCATTCATTTGTATTTGTAAAGTCCTCCTCACTGTGAACTTTAACCTTGACAAAGAATAGGGAAATAGATGGAATCCTTGTGGTTCATGAGATAAAAGTAGCCAGTCAGCTATTATTATCTCTCTTTCTCTGTTCCTCTTTTCCCAGTTTCCCACTTATAGCTACAGTTGGCAAAGAGCAACTGCTACTATACAGTTGGGAGGAGATTAGAGCCAATTTATGACCTATAAAGCAAAGGCAGCAAGGCTTTGAAGACAGGAATTTGTCTTGTCCCCACTGTGTCCTCAACGTGACATAATACCCAGCACATAGTAGGTATTCAACTAAAAAATTCTTTTAAAGTATACTAAAACAAAGGAAGGACTATGCAAATAATGGGAAATGTGCCAGAGTTTTTACTGGGGAAGTATCAGAGAGGATGATTCTCAATTACCCAGTATGTTGAGTGGACATTGTGTTCCTGTAGTCCTGTGGGCTTTCTTGTTAAGCCATGAAAATTCTTTTACCGAGAGAAAATTCTTTTGGGGAACTTTGTAATTTTTTTCATTTAAAAAAGCAGTGTAAAGCAATAGAATAATTGTGACTGAGATGACATGACATGTTGTCCACGTTTCAACAGTTTGTATCTATCCCAAAAAAATTGCTTCCAAAGCTCAAATTTCTCATTTTTGTTGTGCGGCCAGACCTGGAACTTTAAAACTACATTCAGCAATTTTTATCAAACATGAGTAACTGGAATCTTTCCAGACAAACAGTGATTTTTTTTTTCTATAAAGTTAGGAGATGCTAGTTTTAAGGGTTGGCAAAGAAAAAGGACCAAGGAGCAAAGTAGAATTAAAAGTCACACTTGTCCTTAATTCTAGATATTCAGATGTTACACACACACACACACACACACACACATCTCAGAACTAGATGTTTAAAATGCATACACCCACTGTCTATAAGTCATACTTGGATATTTACTATAAATTTAAACATAAAAGAAAGGTCCATATTTTCCTAGGTTGTACTGCCAAGCCATGTCATGGTTGGGCTCGAACCCTTGGGGAAATCACCCTATACTATGGTGCCAACTTGCTCCATGGAAAACTCCCACTTTCAGAGCCCCCCAGGAAGCCCTGGCTTTACACACATTCAAAAGCACACAGCAGAGAGCCCAGGAAAGCTGGCCACTTTCTGCTGCTCCTTTGAAACAAGTTTCCATGTTCTTAGGCAGTGGAACAGTCTGTTTGCCATTCAAATAAACATCGAGAGCCCTAGTACTCTTTTTATAAAGTCAGTATGCCGCAAGATGAGATTACAATCTCATGCAAGTCAGGCTCCTCAGACCTCCGTTCCCACACCAACTTCAGATCCAAGCCCATCTCAAATGGTGAGCATAAACAGAGAGGCAGCCAGAGATGAGGAACTGATTAAGTCTTCGTGGTTCTGTGACTCACGAGACGGGTGTACAGAGGAGGTCATTCTGGTAACTTCCTTTGTATTTATTCTCCTGGTGTGAGCAGGCAAGAATTGCCCTGATACGGTTTATCATTACACACCTAAGTGTGACTTACACGAGCACTCCGGTCACTGCCACACACAGAACTGCTAGGCGAACTAGAGCTCGGGAGTGCTCACTTAGAATTAGACTGCCACACCTGCCTGTGCAATGAAGGTTAGTCACAGGCTCTCTGTGCCCAGTGACATGCATCCAAGTACAAAAGCTCCACTAGGCAGTATTCTAAACTTCAGGCCTCATTACCCACCCAAGACAATTTTATCACAACAAAAAGGATTATTCTGGGCCTTTTGCTTTCTACCTTCTCTACCCTGGGGATGTTGGAAGCCGAGATAACAGGAGCTACCTCAGAGCTTTTATTCTCCCCATTCTTGTGGTTTCCAAGGTGAATGACCATCTGCTCCAAGTAGCTTCTTTGGTATTTATGTTCACAACCATCAGTCCCCTTCTCAACACAAAAACAACTAGAAAGTATCATTGGTCTCTGTCTGCATTGTGTGGATATTTTTATATACCTAATACAGGAAATGAAATTGAATGGCAGATTATAGCTTTTAAATAAGTCCCAGGACAGATTTTCTTCACATTCGGTTTCCTAAGAACTCTTAGAAAACCATCAACGTTGGGTTTTTTCCTAGTCACCCCTTGACTTTTTTTTTTTTTGTTTTTTTCTTTTTCGTTAGCTTGTATCTCAAACCAGCTCTTCCACCCTCTTGTCAACAGAGATGCTCACAGCAACCAGTAGATCTCTTTTCTTCTCAGCCATTTCACAGCAGAGGGGTTCGCCCACTTTACTCTACCCAGTTGGGGACTTTTACTTTGACTTACTTTTATTGGGGTCGGTGCTCAACTACAAATGACTATAGTGCTCAAAGGAATGGAAAATTCTAACTGGCCAGGTGTGAGTCTGCAGCAGATCTGTGGTAAAAGACTCCCTCTGAACCACATGAGCGGAAGGTAGGCATGGGCTGATTCTCAGAAGAACTGGATGCTATCACCAGGATAAGTAGAACAGATAAGAGAAGGGCAAAACCCAGCAACTTACCAGCATCCCAACTTTGATCACAAGGCAAAGGAAAGGCGGTGTCAAAGGTGAATCAAAGTAGGAACTGCTGTTCACTTAAAACCTTGTCCCAAGTTCACAAAAAGTAAGATGGATGGGTACCAATCTTCCCGAATCCCATCAGACCCGAAGAGCCACCCATCCTGTTTCCAGGTCTGAGTGCCATCTGACCCACAGTATGTTTCCTCACTGTCTCCTGCATCCACATAATCCTGTATGAAAGAAAGCACAAGGGAGACAGGGGATGGTATGTTTCTTCTGAGACCACGCTTGCTGGGGTCTGGGCTGCTGGCCAACTTCGTTTGGGTTTAGATGCATAAACTCAGAGGATCTTGTCTTCTCTCTGTGAATCTGAACAATTGCAAACTCAAATCCACGAGCAACTCTGTAAGCAGAGATATCATTGAGGACCCATATATGAGAAGCAATTTGAAACACACAATGTAAGTAGGGAGAGAAAGGAGCAACTGTTTACACAGTACACTCTGTAGTGCATTTTGTATATATTTCTTAAATGAACATAGCCCATACATTTTTTGGGAAAGTGGTGATAACTTGCCTCGTTTCCATCTGGAGGAAACAGATTTTTTAAAGAAGAAACAGACTTCAGAGCATACAAAAATATTTGTAAGGCTGGGAAAAGCACGTAAGTAGTTATGGAATAACAAATAAGTAAATAAAAGGTTAGAGCAGAGAGAATGGTAATAAAGGTGGCACGGCTTTATTGATCACTTACCAGGACTGGGCACCGTACTAAGTGCTTTACACAATTCTCATTTAGCCCTGCTTGATGACTGGGTGGAAGCAGCCAACCTCATCACCCCAATTTTATAAACGAGGAAATCGAGATGTGCTGTGAGGATGAGTAACTAACCCAACATCAGATGTTCACTGCCTAGAAACCCAGATCCATTTGCTTGTAGCCCGTTAGGTCGTCTTTACATGATCAGAGCAAGGCCTGCGTTAGCAGACAGGACTGCTCAGCTCCGCTCGAGGTAGGCTGAGACTGGCTTGAGACTATGGAAGTCTGAGATCAGGAGAGACACCTGGGGACCAGATTTTTAACAGTCTGGTGGGTTTTGGTCCTGAGAGGAATTAAAATCTACACAGTTTGGACAAAAATCTAAGGTCTCAACTGACAACTCAACTGAGCAGTGACTTCTGAGACAGGTCTTTAAGGGTCAAAGGTAGTTTTCTGTTGCCCCCTGAAGATCCAGCAGCAAATTAAGTCACCTTGCTATGGAGTTAAAACCCAAGGATGGGACCTCATTGCTTGGATGATACTGATGGATAGGATGGGAGCTCAGAACATGGATGGGAAATTCATAATTGGATAGGGCTTGGTTGGCTACACTGCTATTCTGTATTGCTTATTCTATCCTGTACTGACTCTACACACTAACCCATACTTCAGCATTGTTGTTTAGGTCCTAACCAGTCTTATTTTACTTTATCTCAGTATTTTACTTTTTCAGCAGAGTCTAGCTGTGTAGCCAAGGAGACAGGAGCCTTGCCACTAGGCACCACACAGGATGTCAGCTGGGGAAGAAAGGTGCACATCTTTCTTCCAGTGAGCAATCAGTTGAAAGAAAGAAGAAACTTCCTTCCCATGAGAGAACTATCCTGGATAATAATCATTACCAGATAGGATGCTGAGTACCTTGCACCAGCTGAGTGGGTTAGAGGAACTCAGGAGAAGCCTTTACCATCGTGAACCCCCAGATTGCTGATGTCAGGCCAGGAAACAGATACATATAACTGCCCCGTAGAGGCAGAACTTCACTTAAACAGTAGAGCCTGCACAATGTCAAAGAGTGTGTGTGATCTTACATGACCGTACCAAAGAGCTTTAAACAAAGCATGGCTGAATCTCCCAGCATCACCACATGGCTAAATAAACTCGCAGGAAGGGCCTCTGATTCAGGGAGCAAATGATGGGTGACATTCAGTTGGACAAAACCAAGAACACTTTGCTTGGCCTTTTGATTTCATCCCAAGATGCCCTTTTCTCTGCTTGCCCAAGGCCACCGCACCCTTCCAGGAATGTCCACACGGGTTCCTCTAACTCTTCCTCAGCTTGAGCTTCTGGGCCACTTTGCTCTCATCTGGCTCCTATCCAGTGGGCAATGTGATCCTCTGTAATGGCTCCTGTGCTCTTACCTTTCTCAGCTGCTTGGTGATATTTGATGGTTGGTTTGTCACTTCACCATCCGAGTAGTAAACTAGCCCTTCTAGAGCAGGCTAACAGTACAGGTTCACCTGTTCACAGAGGAGAGATAAGTGGAAGATTTTTTTTTTTTTAAGGAATATTTTTTTAAAGGAAAATTTGACATCTAAAAGCAATTCTAACCACCTATTCCTAATAAATGAAAAGGAACCTGAAGCATGCCAGAGTAGTACATTTAAATTTAGTTATTTTTCCCTCAACTTGATTTTCCCTATTATTTTTTAAATGTTTTGGTTAGCACCAATTTTTTTTAACCTCTTTTAACCTTTAGACTGCTAAAATTTGTGTGGCTGATTTTTAGCTTCCGGCTTTGCCAAGTTGTACTTCACCAAACTAATCGTATATTAATCAACTAAGCAGAGAATTCCCCAATGAGATGTTAGTGAACTGTATATTGTAAATAAAACAATTAAAGGGCCACTTAGCACCTCATCAAACTGCTTAACAACCTGATAAGTTACCTACATACATTCCTCATAAAATCATGGACTGAGGCGGTAAATTAGAGCCCACCATCTCAGAAGTGGAGCACCTCTGTCCTTTTAGTGGAAGTCTGCTATTATCCTGCTGAGAGTGAAGATTTAAAAAAAGAAATCTACAGTATTACCTCCTTTGTTGGCCATGTCGATCGTCAGCATGAGGCCTTTCAGTGGGGACAGCAAATTCTGACCTGGTCATCCCATTAGGTAAGGCAAGCTTCCCTTCATAATTATTACACAAGAGTAATATAAGATCTTGAATTCATTTTATCCCAACTTCCCTCCAATATGCTTTTATGTGTATCATTTCATTTGTTCGTCTGAGAAGAAAAGCACATATTACTTTACAGATTGTGAGACCAGGGCACAGATAAGTGAAGAGGCCCAGTCAGGCTTGAGTTTGTAATAGGTCAGGCTGGAAGGCAGCAACATGAGCTGAGGTCATCTTGCAGTACATCCTGTGTGGTTCTGATGGGGGTCATGAAATGGTAACCTCCCACGACTCAATGGAGGCCGCCTATTCTATTGCCTTCACTTTACAGAGCTAAAGATATGGTCTGAGAAAATAAGATGTCTTGTCTGAAATGACCCGAATATGGGCCACTCTGTGGAGTCGCTATCTGGAGACTGACTGGATGGGAAATATATTTTTAGTGATTTAAAATAGACTGGGTAAAGTGGACAAAATTATCATCACTCTTTACATGAGCAAACCTGGGCAGCATACGACTTCATACGGAAGGCGCAAACTGGAGTTGATAGTGTAGGAATATGGAGAATGAGATTTCATCAATGAAGCAGAGACCCTGCATCTAAGTTGCACTAGAGGCCTTCGGGAAATACAGTCAAAAGCAGGAAGTGTTGGAGAAAGACAAAGACCTCTCCAAGAGAGGCGAGGAGAGAGTAATTCCAGCTGATGGTGGCTCTAAGGATGGGAAGTCTTGAATTTCAAGAAAAGCAGAAAAAGTTGAATTTTTACATGAAACACCTTAATTCTTATGTGAAATCACTTGAATTTCAAATATTACCAGCCAGCTTGGGAAAAAAAAATAAGCACCTTGTAGCTCTGTATTCAGTACGAATGTGTATGTTGATATAAAATAGCCCTGCAGGCTGCAGTGTCTATTCTAGGCTTTCTGTACAGTGTAGGGAAGACAGAGGGTCTGCGCCACTCAGATCTAAGGATGAGCTTTGTTTGCATTTTATCCTAAGCCTTTGGTCAATACCATTTGACTCTAAGTTATAAATAGAATGTTATTTAAAATGAACTATGAATTTAATAAATTCAAGCAGGACTGAGCACCTCAGTAAAAAGTGATCTTTCTGTTTGCTTTGTCTGGGTCAGTTTGCATCACTATGGGAAGGGAGCAAAGAACTTCTCAGGAATTTACACATGAGGACTCTGAGGCTGGGTCCTCTGGATCATACTCTACACCAGAGGTTCCCACCTTCCTAATGCTGTGACCCTTTAATACAGTTCCTCATGTTGTGGTGACCCCCAACCATTAAATTACTTTCTTGCTACTTCATAGCTGTAATTTTGCTATTGTTACAAGTTGTAATGTAATTATCTATATTTTCTGATGGTCTTCAACGATCCCTATGAAAGGGTTGAGAACTGCTCTTCTGTACAGTGCCTGCTGCTTCTTCTGCATCTTCTGCTCTCCGAGCACTGACTGATGGCTACATCATAAAGTCTCTCAGACAGAGAGTACAGGCCTATACCACAGGGCCAAACAGACCCAGTCCCCTCACCAGTTGGTGCATTGGGAAGCTTGAAGAAGGAGGAGTACCATCTCTCTAAAGCCCCCAAAACAAGCTGGTATGGGCACATGGGAAATAACATTTTATTTGGTAATGGCTCTTTAGTTTTAAATTACTTCAGCATTTACTTTTAATTAATTTCTTTAAATAGGTAACTCATACTTGTAAATATTTGCTTTCCTGTGATAAGCTTTTATTTAAATTATTGAAGCCACAGTTTCATGACTGACTTTAAGAATTGAGGTTTTCACTGCTCAGACAGAATACATGTAGCATTAAAACGGGGAGGGGGAGGGAGTCGTCTCATACTGGTACACACGCCCACACCAGACACGGCCGGCAGCAAAAGCAGCATTCAAAGCGATGGGAGACGGGATGAGTTTTCAGTTTTCTTTGAATTGTTCAAGGGATAAATCAATAAACCAGGGCATTAGGGAACAAATGTAGGGTGGAGTGACATCTGAAGGAGCCCCTTCACAATAAAGGCTTGTCTTGCGTTCTCTTTTTGAAATACAGTCATCAGTAGCTCTGGGCCTTACATATCAGTGTTGCTATAGGGCCTGGGCCTGGGGTGTGTAGGGCCTGGGCATGGGGTGTGTAGGGCCTGGGCATGGGGTGTGTAGGGCCT
>CM052709.1:54519077-54545611 GCA_028551405.1 Uromys caudimaculatus
CATGGGGTGTGTAGGGCCTGGGCATGGGGTGTGTAGGGCCTGGGCATGGGGTGTGTAGGGCCTGGGCATGGGGAGGAGGACGAGGAAGAAGAGAAAAATGACGAGTTTAGGGTGTGTTCATAGTTCACCTCTCAGTTTGGGTGACTATAAGCTTTGATTTGCTAGCTGCTCCATTTTGCCACCATCAAAGCAAGGCTGGACCCTGAAGAAGCTAGTCTAATGGGCCATGCTACACAGAAGGAGACCCAGAAGCAATCCATCTCACTTTAATAAAAGATGACTTGAAAGTTAAATGTTAATAATGACATTAATAGCCACTTTTACCAGCCATGTAAAGACCAACCAGAGGATTTAGAAACATCAACAGGAGGGAGAGCTGAGCACAAGTCACCAGTACCTACAAATCCCTTAACCATCTTGATTGTTACTGAAAATCATCCCAAAAATGCCCTTTCCCAATGTGCTACACGAAGTAATGAGATGGATTCTAGACAAGGGGACTGAGTGGAACCAGTATCAGGTAGGCATATGGAACCAGCCACGCACCTCAGAACCTGCTTAGTAAGTACAACTAGGAATGAAGGCCTCTAGGTCAGCGATTCTCAACCTGTGAGTCACGACCCCTTGGGGGCCAAACAATCCTTTTACAGGGGTCACATATCAGATAACCTGCATATCAAATATTTACAGTATGATTAATAACAGTAGCAAAATTACAGCTATAAAGAAGCAATGACGTAATTTTATGGTTTGGGCTCAGTACAACATGAGGAACTGTATTAAAGGGTCAGAGCATGAGGAAGGTTGAGAACCACTGGTCTATGTCATGGTGAAGTGCATCATGAAATACAGAGACTCCACATCAAACTTAGCATGGAGAGGCTAACATACTTCAGCTTACATCCTCTAGTAGAAACCAGGGAGTGGACACACTGTTGGCCATCAGGGCAACTATTCAATTAATAATCGTAAATGTCACCTAGCCATGTCTGTGGAAGAATAAGTTTCACAACCCAAATTTCTCCCAGGTGACACTCTTGAGTCCAGACTGTGCTGCCCCCAAATCCATGTCCCTGTACTTGGGGGTGGCACCAAGAAGCTCAGATTACTGTTGAGAGAAAGATACTGGATGCTGCTTTCTGGAGAAGTCTGCAAAGAAAGGGAGATGGTGGCAGTAATGAGAGATATTGATGTAAAATCCTTGCTTCAGAGTCAACTGGCACTCCCATGTCCCATTGGCCCCGGTCCACCTATCTTTCAGCTACCTTGTTCCTATTTAAAAATGAGCATGCCCATTTATTAGAACAGAAAATGACCTTAGAAGTTTTCAAAACTGTCTATAAACCTTATTTAATCGAATTAATATTATTAGGTATAAAAATAGGGACTCAGAGCATTTTACATATTGAAGCATATACAAAAATTAACAAGACTTAAAATCTGAGAACAGCACATTTAAGCCCCATAACTATTCATGCAGTCCCCTGAAAAGATCATTCCCCTGCATTAGAAGTCATACTGTGTTCTCACTTGAGAGTTAGTTCACTGTGCTCAGAATTGCTTCAGAGCTGGTGACAGCTGTCCAGCTGTCCTTCAGACTCACATGAACATTTTGTGTAGTGCTGGGCTGTCAATCGCACTTTTCTCAGACCAGCTACAACATGTTCTGCTTGTCTGTGAGTCCACACTTACTAGTGCTGTTGTAAAATAGACCAGTTGAAAAGAGATCCTAAGATGAAACCACAAGAGCAAGCACAGCCAGCCACAACTGTGAGGATGCATGCCGGAGCGGGATGCTGAGTGTGAGTGAGCGTGTACTCTGGGCTTCTCCTGCCCACTCTGTTATTACATCATCCTCTAGAATGGCCACTGCTGGGGTTGAGTGCTCTAGGATCCTCACAACCACAGTGGGGTTCTTTCTTTTGGCCATCCAACGGTGCCCTATCTATCCTGTATCAGAATCTTCAGGGCCAGTGGGAGAAAGGGTGCTTCATGGGCCCCATCATGTCCTCATAGGTTTGGGTGAATGAAAGCGTTGGTTGAGTAAATGTACTCTTGGATAGTGACACCAATATTCAATATATTGGACCCTTAAACACGGGGCCTTACAGATAGAACCACACAAATATCTGTTCTGGCTTTCCTAAATGGGACAAGAAAAGTCTACCTTCCTACTGTGCCAGCAGCTCAGAGTATCTGAATGGGACTTCACACTTGGAATTCTGGGTGTTTCCTTGGCATCCCACCAGCCCTTCCAGAGTGTCTAGCTTCATGAATTTCCCAAAGCCAAAACACTTATAGGAAACTCTTTTGCCTTTTTTTTTTTTTTTTCCATTAGATTTAAGCAAGAGGCCCTGGCTCTGTCTGCGAAGGTGGGTCCTGGGCCTTTCTACTGCCCATGGCATTCAATCAAGTCATGTGACATCTTTGTTCTGCCTTTGCTGGTCTCAAGCCATGGATAATAATGATGTCTACCTTATCACACTACTATGAGGAATAAGGGGGTTGACTTGGAAAAACTGCTTGAGATGGGGTTGGTTTGCCTTCGGCACTTGCAAAGGAACTATTCCGCTCAGCTTGCCTGGAGTCTTTGCAATTCTAAACCACCATCTGATGCTGGTTACGGAGCCCTTGGAGCCCAGTGGCGCTGGGCCCAGCACTTAACATTTCTGCTTCTGGATTTCAGAGTAAGATATTTTCGGTGCCAGAATCTTCCTGTGTCCTAATAAAACCGTGAAGTGGAAGCTCTTCCTCCCCCACCACACACACACACACACACACACACACACACACACACACACACACACACACACACACGTGTGATGCCGGAAAGCATTGACTCCTTAACTGTACTTCTGGCTGGGAGTGAGAAGAGCTGTAATGACTGCAGGTGATTTACATCAGATTCCTCAGGCTTTGGCAGTTGATGGGAGGAGGCAACAGTGATTGATACAGGACTCATTTAACTGATACTGATTTAGAAATCAGTTGAAGGGATGAGGAGGTAGCTGTGTAGGCAATACGCGAACATCTTCTCCAAGAGTGTGTACATGTGTATACATATATATTATACATTACACATTATGTAAATGCATATAATATATATATAACATACATTACTCTAAATGTATATATAATCTAAAGTCGGGCATGGAAAGGTGAAGGTTGTGTTTTACCTCAGAATATCCTGCTTACAGGCAGAGACCTTGGGTAGTAGTTCTATAGGGCTTCTCTTGAGAGGCCAGTTTTAGAATTCAGGACTTTACAGGCCCTAACCAGTCAGCTCCTTAGGTCTGCCCTTGGAAAGGACCATCCTCTCTTGCATGACAATCAGATGAAATCCTCAGTGTTTAGATATTGAGATTCCAGAACTCCTGATATAAAAGAAAAAGAGGAAAGTGGATTTGTGGCCTGGGGATTCCTTTCCTTGGTCCCCACTTCCTCCTCTCTGGTAATTATGTATTATGTATTATGTATTAATTATGGTAGTGTGTCTCTGAGCTGGATTCCAATGGTTTTGCAGTCATTCAGGACAGTCTTGATTTCCACAAGAACGCCATCTCCACCTGTGTGTCTCATGCTTGTCCTTTCTAATTGTCCCTGACATGAAACTTTAAAACACTCTCACCCCCTCATAAAAGAGGTTATTTTAGCAGGACCACTCTCAGGTCTGCTAAAACTCCCTGCGTCTGACAGGATGAAGTACTCTTAAGGGCTGTTTTCCATGTCTGTCTGCCTGACTGATATAGAAGCTGAGAGAGACTCCCTATACATGTCATTTGTTAGTAAATGAATTCTATTTGTGGCGATTGATGAAAGACACCAACAGAGAAATCAAATGGGACTGATCAGAACAGTATTGGCCTTCTGAACACTCCATTGTTGCCAGCTCACTTTCATTTTCTCTGGAAACATTTCCCTGGTGTTACAAAGGGCCAGAAGCCTCTGCAGTGACACTTGCTTCTCTTGCCAGTCCTCTGCAAAGAACAGCAAGGCCCCTTCTTCATAACACAATGGGGAACGTGAGTGATGAAAGGGGGAGTTCTTTTCCATAATCATTTCTATATCATAGGTCATCAAATGGTCATTATATTTTATGGCTCTGTAAAATCTGCTGAAATCAAAGCTATGTAATATACTTTGCAGAGGGCTCTGCTAATCCAGGCCAACCACATTCGTGCCTGGACCACGGATGAAGGCCTGGTAACTGGAAACCTGACCCTGAAGGAATTCCAAACACAGACTAAAAGCATCTCTCTCCACATAACATGGGCAGCTTAAGAGCATATTAGTTTGCACTGCCTTTTTTTTTTTTTTTTTACAAATACTGGGCCCACTCTGTGTGGAACATTTGAGAAGGAATATAGCTTATTCATATCTTGCCAATGAGGACAGCACCAGGAGGCTTGAACCATATGGCTTGACTCCATTCTAACTCCAAATTTGGTTACAATCAATTATTACTGAGGGGGAAAAAAAACAACCCAAAACCCATTAAGGCAGGGATGTTTTGTTTTGTTAATTGTCTTTGTTTAGGCTGCTAACACACCGGTATCTTGTACAAAGTAAGAGGAACAAGAATTTCCACTTTTGAAGTTTATCCAAAGCTGAAAAAAAAAAAATCCAAGTCATTTGTGTAAGGTGGGCGTTATCCTTGCTTGCGCATTCCTTGTGGTTCACACCTTCTACCACAAACCTCATTCCTTTACCTTTGAACTCACCTCTTAAAACAATCTTCATACTGGCTAGTCTCTTAGTTACTCCCCTCACACCCCCAACCATGGCTATTCAGCATCAGTGAGCTTTCTCCATCCTACAAGGAGCTCATTGGATGAGATACGGCCACGGTCCTCAACCCCAGGCGTGAGACACATGCACATGCTCACCCTGGTCAGCGCTGTTGGAAGAACCGAAGGTTACAAATATCCCTCAAGCCTTCTGCTCGCTCCCTAGTCAGAGCAGGTCTTATCCACACCAATGCTGTTGTTCTCTCTGCACTTGGGAGGAAAGGGCATTGAGTTACAGCAGGTGGTAGACTGGTTTGCATAATCCTAGTTTCTGCCTCTCTTGGACACATGTGGTTTATATGAAGGTCGTCCATCATGTGTGTTTTTGTGGAGAGAAGTGGGTTAGTGCTGGGTCTGAAGGCACTGGCCGTCACCTACACCCTGGAACTCAGTGCGTGAAAGTGGATTGCGTGTGAGTTCAACAGTCTCCCTCCAATCCTTTATCTGGAGCCTTTTACTGGACTATTTCTAGACATGAATCAAATGTCCCTACATTACTGTGTTTATGACAGCAATAGAGAAAATTTCCTTGCCAGACAAGTGTGAAAGGATTTTTTAACTGATTCTTAAATATACATAATCTGTACCTAGTAAATGCCGTCTATAGTTCACTTTAAAAAATATTTTAATTAATTCTTTGAAGATTTCATACAAAGTGTTTTGAATGTATCCACCCCACCAACTTCTCTCCTAAGTCATCTTCTCCATGTTCCCATCCCTTCCCACACAGCTTTGAACTTTCTTCTTCCTCTTCTTCTTCTTCTCCTTCCTTCTTTTCTTTCTTTTTTCTTTCTTTTCTGTTTCCCACAGAGTCCACAGTTTAGGTTGTCCCAACTACTCTGCGGATAGGTCCTGCCCTGCCCCTACTAGGGCTCCTATCATTAAAGAAAGCTGCTTCTCCCTGTCCTAGCAAGTATAAAATACCAATAGCTTCTCAGCTAGTGGTGGGATTTCATACCTTGCCTCCTCTATGCTGAGACAGAAATTGGCTGGAGCTTGCATGGTTCTTGTGCGTGTTATTACCGGTCACTGTGAGTTCATATGTACATCTGCCCTGTTGTGCCTGGGAAACTCTAATAAACTTTGCAATATTTCTATGTTGGATGCAATCCAATACTTAACTCATTCCCTCTTTCCTTCTTTCCTCTGGAAAAACTAGGAATCAGCCTTACTTCAACCATCGTCCATCTCTGAGTGCCACTGACTCTACTCTTTGCTCTTATTTCTCTGCTGTCCTCCAGCCCCTAACCACATCTAACACTCTCTGGTTACTGTGTACATTTGTGCATTTTCCCTCAAAAAACATCAGTATAGATTTACGGAGCGCCTGTGAGACACAAAGCCCCAAAGGGGAGAGAGGGCAGAGGCATGAAGAGTCAGTGCCTGCTTTCAAGAGGCCCACTCCCACACAAAGTATGAGTACCACAAAGCCAAATGAAAGACAAAGGCAGAAAGGATGACTAGCTAGGGCCAACACTGAGGATGGAGATTGTCTCTGCAAGGCTGGTACCAGGGTAGGAGGACTGGCACCTGCCCTCGCACCTTTCTCTACCCTAGTGAGAATAGCATTGTAGGGAGAAAGTCCTCTTGGAAGGAAGCAACCCATTTGTTAATTTGCGTGTAAGTAACCTGTGACTTTGTCTTGTTAAGAAAAAAATGGTCTGCATTCATTATTTGCACTGTTGCATACATCTATGTGATTTGAAACATACCTGAAACCATCCCAATGAGTTTCCAAGCAAAACCTAAATCCTCAGGCTTCCAGAAATGCACTTACTCATAGGGAAAACAATAAATTAAAAGGAAGTTTTCCCTCACAGGTTATTAGGTTTGAATATTTGATCCCTAACTGATGTACTGTTTGGGGGAAGTTGTGAGATCTTTGGTCCATGTGACCTGTTTGAAAGTAAATGACCTAGGGCTGGGTCTTGAAGGTGATGTCCAACTCCGGTTCCCACCAGAGCTCTAAGCTTCCTGATCCTCTCATCTGTTGAACAGCTTAGCCACATACTCTAGGTCATGAAGTTGCTCCACCTGCCTCCTCCATCCATCAGGATGACTGTTCCTGTTGAAACTGTGAGCCAAAATGAACTTTTCCCCACTTAACTTGCTTCTATCCCATACATCTTGTCTGTAAAGCAGGAAAAAAGGTAACATACAGGAGGCTTTCTGTTTTTCCTACTTAAAAATTGCTATGTTTTTTAAAGTGGGCATGGGGAGGGGTGTGCGCACACTCATGTGTGACACACATACACACATACATGAGTGTAGCTAGATCCCATGGAGGCAGACTTACAAGAGAATGTTAGCCACTCAATGTGGGTTCTAGGAATAGAACTCTAATCCTCTTCAAGAGCATCCTTAACCATTGAGCCATCTCTATAGTCCCCAGAAATGGTTCTTTTACATGTTTATATGACCGTGTATGTGTGTGATAATATTCACAACAGTTTAGAACTTGTTCTGGTGAAAGTCTGAAGGAAATGATAAGCTTTAAGGGGGAAATGTTGTGAACAGCAGCCCTGGGAGGAAAATGCTCCTGGAGGTCTCTAAACTTTCAATAGTGTTTTTACAGGCAGCTCATTGTTTTTCTTCTCCCTGAAAAATTACAAACAATAACTCTTATGATGAGTTCTACAGAGAAAGACAATTTCCATGCCATCACTGCTTGACAAAGAGCAGCCCCTCACTTTGCTGTCTGCCACATGTAAGCAAACTCCCCAACATATAATCCACTTCCAGAGAAGCCCTCTGGGACCATGATGCTATCTTGGGGTCACCCTCTCTGCCCTTTGCACCCTCCCTCCCTCCTCTTTGCAGTGAATGCTGGAGAGTCACAGGGCGAGGTATGGGAGGGGATATAACCTCCTTTCTGGCCCTGCATGCACATTGTGGAGTCGCTCAGGGCTGCAAGTTGCTCAGGGTGGCTTCTATCCTGTCACCACTTGCTCTGGATCATCTCTCCACAACTTAAAAAAAGAGAGAGAAAAAAACCCCAAGGACTTCTGCCTTTTATAATGTTCTGTTTTAAAAGGGCAAAATCTTAAGAGAGAGACCAGGACCCTAAAAAAAAAAGGCCAAGGCCTGGAATTTCTCCTTTCTCTCTTTCCATTTTAAACAGGAAACATTCCTGCTAAGAGAGTCCAGGGGAGCATTGGTTGTGTGTTCATTTTAAGGCAGATAATGTTTGTGAGTTGCAAATGTCAGTGATTTATCCTAAGGATGTAAAAAGAGTGCAGAGAGACCACATGTTTCACTTCATGCAGAGAAATACGTCTGGTAGCTTTTGAAAGGAAACACAGGTTAAGGATTTTTTTAAAGGGTTTCTGCAATCTCCAGGTGGAGCCAAAGGAAATAGAAATGAGTATAGTGGCTAAAAGAAGAGGTCTTTAACTTTTTTTTAACAATAAAAGATACAATGAGTGCTGGAAATTTTCTAAATAAAAAATGAAATTGTCTAGGAAAGGGATGGTGAAACCTGGGTCCTTTATTTCACAGGGCCATGGTGACAGATGATTGACGATGTATGTCTGCTCTATTTGTCATGGGCAATTTAGCATAGAGCCAAACGGCCCAAACTGAACAATAACAGCTGATGCTATAAATAATTGTTTGTACGCAAACAATTTAATTTTTTATCTGAAAACTCTCACTAACTAAATTACCCCCAGATTCATGAATCTATCATTCATTATTATACATAGCAAAATTAGGGTGCGCACACACACACACACACACACACACACACACACACACACACACAAATGTAGATAGAGGATCGTATCACGCATTCTTATGGCTGTGTTCACAGGCAGCTTTCCACATGCTCCCTGAGCTCAGAGCTTGTCAAATCTTCATTGATTTGGGGAACATTCAGGGCTGCTTTACCATCCAACTCCACAGATTACAGGGTGATTTTGACCCTCATTGACAGTGCCTGATAAACCACAGGCACCATGTTCTTACAGCTCCATCATTTCTTTCAAGTATCCAAGCCATTGGAGAGCTTTTCAGTAATCATTATTGTTTCTGCTTTAAAAAAAAAAAATCATAAAGAGCAGAGGAATAAAGAACAGACAGATCTGGTGATGTGGTGAATGGAACTGGCAAATGTATGCACAGAAGGTTGATGGGATTTTAAGAGCTGCAAACAGAAGTCATGTGTCTCACCCCAGGCTAGCCAAGATGCCATCATCTGCACATTGTCTAGCAACGTATAGTTTCTCTTATGGCGGGCAGATCAGGCGATACTTGTCTTCAGTAGAAAGTTCCAGACAGGCTTGTTTCCCATTAGTGTGTGTTCTGGCCCCGGACCTTTCTGCATGCCTGCCCATTACATGGGACAACTTGGTTTTTGCTACTGACTTTGTGGTAGACTTAATTACCTTTCTCACAGTTCCAGGTGGGTAGTTTCCCAGCCCCAAGTTGAGAGGTCATTCAGGAACAGTAGAGGGGAGGCATAGTAATCCATTCAAGGGTGCGACAGCAGCCACCCAGACTTAGCAAGGCCACCCACAGCCTTCAATGAGCACCTCTGCCATCTAGGAGGGAAATTAGTACACTTTATGAGGACTCTGACCTGGAGTATTTACGCTACCATATCTCACACAGACTGCGGCTCTAACAGTCACAGGCTTACCTGAGCTATAATAAAAGCAAATATAATAGGGTATAAGCAATATAGGAACATGTTTCTTCTCATGGAGCAACATGATGTAAGCAGTCCTGGGTAACATAGTGGCTTGTGGTGCCAAGGACCTGAGTCCTCGCATCCCGGTTGCCCTTCCCCGGAATATGGTTTTCCTCTTGAAGTCAAAGGTAACAAAGAAGAAGAGTGTCCTCTCTCCCAATGTTTAAGGGTCCACATCACATCTTCTAGTATACCTTTATCTAGGTCAAGGGTGTGGTCACAGCCAACTGCAGTCAAGGCTTAAACATGTGCTCTTCAACTGAGAGTAGCAGCTCCATAGCTCCTGACACATATCTCTGTTTTTCTTTCTAGGGGAGGCTCAGCAGATTCTGTGGACTACCTGACAGCTTCACCCCGAGGGCGCTACAATGAAAGAGAGCTTCCTTACTACCCAGGGCTTCATCCTGTACATCCCCCAAGAGGGAGCTATGCCCGGCCCCCGGATCTGAGGGTGACAGATCTACGATACCCTCAGTACTACCCACCCCCACCAGCCCATCAGCACAAAGGACCCTTCAGACAAGATGTTCCTCCTTCACCACCTCAGCACCAGAGAGTACCAGTCTACCAGGAGATGGGCAGAGCAGGGCCCCGAGGGGGCAGCCCTGACCAGTACCCCTATCGTAACCAGGATCCTAGGCAGAAGAATCCCATGACTGCAGCAGTATAACTGAAATCACAGAGATCTGCCAAGCAAGGAAGACATCCAACACCATCTTTGCAGTTGCTAGAACCTAAGGCCTTCTCTAGGCTAAGGTGTTCCATGGTACAGAGTGGCTCTTGCTTCCTGAGGATGCATGGCCTAACTGCTAATCAGAAGAGAAAAAGGGGATAGGGGGTGGGGATGTGGATTCAAAAAAGAAGAAGGAGTGCGGTCATAAAAACAGTACTTCCTGATACTTGAAAGGCTTGCAGGATTGATTGATTTGGTGAGGATGACAATTGACTAACAATCAGTGGAGCTACACTATAGTAGCCCCTGGCTAGAAAACCAGCACTAGGTACAACCCCCACCCCACCACACCACACACATAGTAGAAGCAATAGTACAGAGGTAAAGGTCTCTCTCTGTCAGCTCGCCCATTCAGAGACTCAGCCCTATGCTTGGAGGTGTGAGATCTGTGGACTGGCAGAGCAGAGACTGCAAATATGTACCTTCAAAAGCACAATGATTTCACTTAGAACAAACCAACCACGTACACGACTCATGACCTCTTGGAAACCTTAGACCCAAAGGAAGACTGTGTCTCCTTATCTATAGTCTAGCTTGGGTTCCCGGTACTACTTGTTTGATACAAGCTTTCGCACTTCCTTGCTTTTGATATAAATGATAGTAATTTGAATTTGAATGCAGTATTAGTGTCCTGGGAGGGTGTGAGCTGGTCAGAGCTTCCAAAAGGGAATTCATTCCAAGACCCACAGTGAGCAGATGAAGATGGATTGTCCCATGGTCCTTGCTTTCCTCCCTCCTAGGCCCTGGCATGCTTGCTTGGAGATAGCTCCTTTCAGAGTCCTCCTCAAATGCCTATAATTATTTTAGACTACCACTTAAGGGCTAAAGACTACATGTGAGTGGGGTGGATAAAGAAAACAGCGCCTGCTGGTCAGGCCACACAGAAAGCAATGACCTAGGGAGGTCAGTTCAGACACAGTGCCAAACAGTACCCATCTGCCCCTGGGACAGCAAGGAGATGGAAATGAGCGTGTGTGTGCACGTGCGTGTGTATGTGCGTGCGTGCGTGCGTGCATGCGTGTGCGTGTGTGTGTGTGTGTGTGTGTGTGTGTGTGGTCAAACACATGTGATCACCAGTATGGAGAAGAGGAAGATAAGATCCCCTTCTGGATGTCTAATGCAGAAGGAGTCAGGCAGGGGAAGTGAAGGGAGAAGATGGTAAGATTAAATCAGTCTGCATCTGTTCTATCTCATTAACAAATGTCAGGGCAAAGCTAAGGTCTCTACCTGATTTAAAAGAAAAAGTATTCTGGCTTCAGAAGCTGAAAAGCCACCCTTGCTTCCTCTGAGCTTTCCTATACAACACGGCATCTAAAGCTTCCTATGTGACCCAAACGGGAACACGTGCACAAGACTGAGAATCAGCAGAAACGGCCCAGCATTCTGGATTTCTCAGCAACTGACACATACTTTAAACTTTTCACATTCCTTCTTCACCCCGCCCTTCCAAAAATATAGACATATTTTGGCTAAGAGTAGAATACCACTGACCAACCAGTTTTTCTGAATTGTAGTGTTCTAGAATCCATAGAGTAGCCATTTGTCCCAATTGTTTTTCTTTTTATAATTTAAAATATTTCTGTGACCAGGAATGATGTAACTGCTGTTTTTTTACGTAAATAGAGTCACTTGCTGGACTTAGGAGAGATCGTTATCTAAACCACAATTACTGTGGCCCTCTGAACAGTAGACTGTCAAGTTGCTTGCTGTCCTCCACCATCTCTCTTCATCCAGCAACCTGACATCATATGTAATTTGTTCCACAGAGTGGAGGACCCCAGGCTATGCTCACCAAGGTATTGTGGCTACACTGTAGGGTCCCTGGCCATCATGCTGGAAATGGCCTTTCCTTTGAGCCAAGGAATCCCGAAAGAAAAATGTTACAATGAAGGGGAAATGCAGTTTGGGGGGCAGGGGGGTAACTTAATCAACTCTTAAGCCAGGAATGGTACCACATGCCTAGAATCCCAGCAATCAGGAAGCCAAAGCAGGAAGGCTTTGAGGTGCAGGCTAGCCTGAACTGTAGGGTAAGTTTAAGATCATATAATGAGACCCTGTATTTAAAAAAAAAAAAAAAATTACTCTTCAGTGTGCTCTATATTTTACTCAAATTTCTGTAGAGCATGATTTTTTTATTGATTTTTATCCAAGGCACAGGCTTTCCCTCGTAAGGAAGCTGAGCCACTTGCAGGCTGGCCAGGGGTAGGTGACAGTGGTGTGCCGCAGAGGGGTTGGCACTTCTGGCTCCAGCACGTTCACCCTGGGTGCACAGCACCCCTATGTGCACGCTTCAGAAAAGCTTCTCCAGACCTTGGCTCTGTGTTGTACACAGTCAATGCAATAGTTGCTAATCCTGAGAAGCATACAGAAGTCCAAAGATATTATTAAAGAGAACAAAAAAAATAGCTGATAACAGCTTTCTGTTCTTGCTTAAAGTATGGCACTCTGATTCTGCATCTGATTCTGCCCTTAAGAACTAACATTATTTGTAACAGAGGCTGCATCAAGCCAAGCAGTGGTTAAGAACAGCCAGGGCAGTCAGCTTTATCAATGCCTGTGTAGCATCCCTCCAACTGTCTCCCTCCACAGCTACAAGACCACTTTCCAGGGCTCCAGGAAAGCACGTGGTTATCTGGAAGTCCAGGCTATAATCAGCAGGTCCGAAGCAAAAGGCAATAGCTACCAGTATATTTACAGCCTTGGGAAAACTCACTAGGGTATCTCTCTGTAGCTGGGAGCTCTAACAGAGAGAAAGGTTTTTTAACAAGAGCTACAAACCTGCTACTGGGCCATCCAGCCTCATGGGCCCTCTCCTCGATATCTCCTCTGCCCCCTCTTTGTATGAATAGAAAGATATGAGAGAGAAGACCCACTGAAAACCTTTACTCCCTAGAGAATTCAGCCTTCCACAAGAGAGAGAAACATGCCTCATTGGTGCATCACGCCCCTGGGCTGAGGCACCTTCCCTGGTGGCTTAATACTGTTTCCCCGCAGGGCCAAGTCAGTGGACAAACAAGGGAACATTTTCTTCAATCATGATTTCTTTGCAAACAAAGCTTAGAAAAATCATTCCAAAACTCATTCTTCTTCAACATTCAGAACATCTATGCGGAGCCCACAGGACCACATGGAGCAAAGGTGTGATGTAGTCAATAGCTCTGGAGAGAAGCAGGGCCTGGGGGCTTTCATGGATTCCACTACAGACACAATAAAATTAAAGAAAACCCACTGCCTTGGTTTTCTTTTAAAGCTAAACCTACCTTATGAAGGAAATCCTCCTGCAACTTCAGGAAAATCAGAGAACTGTTTTCTCCGTTCCCTGGTCCACAGAGAGACCAAACCTAAAAAGAGTAATTACTTTTCCCCTCACTGGAAATTAACTGCATTTGTTTTTGTTTGTTTTCTGTTTAGTGTTTGAGCAATGCTATAGAATTTCAGGCCCGTGGAAGGAACTGAGGAGTGGTTGATAAAGGGGGGAATGTGTATCTGAAAATTCCCATCAGCATTGAACACTGAGATCCACTGAGAGCAGCTTTCAAACTGGCGTTAAATTGGGTAGGCTTCCCACTGCTTCCTGGGTCAGTGTGAACAGAAAGTCCAAGTTTTATGCAATTAGGTGGGAGGGTGTTCCATTCAGAAAAGCCCATAATAGTGTTTCTCTGGTTCATGCCAACTTAGGGTAGAAACGAGGCTACAGTGAGACAGAAAATCTTTGTAAGATATCCCTACAAAGTCACCTTTCCAATAAAAAGGAAGAAAAAATAGAGATCTGAAATAAGCCAGGACTCTCACACGCAAGTGTGGCTTCCAAGTGCAACCCTTCTCCCTCCCTCCCGTCCTTAAATAGTCATGCCCACAGCCTGGCTTTTGAAAGTTGGGTTTGGCTACTGAGCTCAGAGTGGGAAGGGAACTATTCCCTCTTGATCTGCTCTTCAGAAAGTGTTCCGTTCCATCTGCAAAGCTATTTACTACTAGAACATAAAACAAAACCTGTTGTTTATACCCTCACTTTCTCTAGTCTCCTGTTCTTTTACGATTATCAAGTCATCTGTTCATATGCTCTAAAGATAAATTATGTGAAATCATAGTTTGGCATATAGAGATGGAGAGTGAATTCTTTACAAACTTTTAAAAATAATCCCATTTATATCACCGAAGACATTTTGGATGTTATTGTATATGAGTATATAAATTTTTCATGTTTTATTTTGCATTAAAATAAAGCTTTATTCAGTCAGTGAGATATCAGTATCTTTCTTTCTTTGGGGAATCTGATGAACGATGAGGTAGACCTGCTCCCCTATGGCAGCAGCAACATCCAATACAATGATTCTCAACCTTCCTGTGCTGCCACCCAGTAATTCAACAGTTCCTCATGTTGTGGTGACCTCCAACCATAAAATTATTTTGTAGCTACTTCATAACTGTAATTTTGCTAGTGTTATGTGTCATAACATAAATACTTTTTGGAAACAAAAGATTTGCCAATGGGGTGGACACCCACAGGTTTGAGAATCACTGCTTTAATAGCTGGGTAGCTCTATAGCCACAGCCAAGAGCAGCCCCAGGACAAAGGGGCATCTATCTGCTGCATGCAGACAAGACTGGAGAGAGAAGCTGAACTGCAGTGTGCTCCCAGGACTGATACTAGCCAAGTCCACTGGGAATTCTGGAGAACAGTGGATGCTCACAGCTTCCCTGGGCGGGAATGAGATAGCTGGCCTTTATGCTTCTTGGCTACTCCAAGGAAGAGAAAAGACCTAGGGTCAGGCAGTTTTCTTTGCCTAGGTCCTGGCATCTGGGACCATCTTTGGTTTGAGAAAGACATTCTTTTGTGGAGGGAGATCAAAGCTGCCCATCATGGCAGCCACAACATCATTCAACACCGATTACCGCTTTCATTCTCGAATCACTCTCACCTTGTCTACCAAAGGTCATCTTCAACATCTTCAGCAACATCACTGTCTCTCTCAAGGTCCTGCGCTTATTTTCAGCCCTTTCCATATTTCTAGCAAGTTCATGGACCTCACAAGTTCAGCCAAGATTTCATTAATCTCCCAGCTCTGTGTCAGCTTGCTGTTTTAACTCACATCTTATTCTGAACAGTCCTGCTTTTTTTCCTGGACAGTAATGACCCACAAGCCCTTTAAACTCATATGCAAGCTCTCTCCAAAAATACCTGTCCTCACTATTCTGTGATGGACAATGGCACTACCACACCCATAGCTACAAGGCAGAAATCTGGAAGTGGCTATCAACTTTCCATTTCAACTCCACACGCACGCATGTGCCATATGTATGCTATAGACACTGTACAGCAGTCCTCAAGCATGCCCACACTTGCTAGCGCTGTTGGCACAGCTAGGTTCATCCAAGACACTTTTTCTCCTCAGCCTCACCCACAGACATCTATAGCATCTCATTTATGTCTGAGCTTCCTCTCTCCAACCCACCTCTGTGCTCTATGGCCTGCCACCTGCTTTCATGATTCCATTTTCCTGGAATACCTCCATGTCCACTCATGTACTCTTTCATGCTGTATTACCCACCCCTAACTCTCTACTCTTGGCAGAGGAGGTGAAGGGGAGACATTCTGAAACAAAGAACTGGCCACATCACCTAGCTAGCTTCCTTGAAGTCTTTGAGAAAGAATATTGAAAATTGGTAGACATGGATTTAAAACATTGATTAGGTGCTAGCCACTGATTTACTGGGTAACCCTGGGCAAAACGCTTATCTCTCTGGCATTTCTAGTGAAATGAACTTCTCTGAATCTCACAGAAGAGCCCACTGTGTGCACTTCCTCACAACAGCACTCTCAGGGACAACAGCTTGAGATGGACCAAGTTGGAAATATTCAAACCATAGGGAATGGATATAAGTGACAGGTTTGGGTGTTGTCTATTCCAGAGACTAAGTTATCAAACACTAAGTTATCGGTACACTGTGGTAATAACCACCCAGAAAGGGCTGGCACAATGAATCAGTGGCTAAGAGCACTTGCCCACAAGCCTGATGACCCAAGTTCAATCCCTGGAACCCATGGTGGAAGGAGAATACCAACCCCCAAATGTTACTGGACTTCCACAGTTCATGGTTCATAAATGAGCATACATGAATACATGCACACGCACACACACACACACACACACACACACACAAAGTAAGTAAATCTTTTTAAAAATCATCACCAAAAATCTAATCCCTTTTCTGCTCATATACACGGGTGAACACATACAAACGTACACCTTAAAATTTCTCTGTGTCTCTCTACTACTTGCAAGTTTATGTTGTAAGTCCCAAGCCTTCCTAAATCAGCCCACTGTCCTTCCTCACCTACTGTTCCTCATTTTCCATTTGTACTACTATTATTTCAATGTCTTAAATTTAATCTGGGCATACTGTGCTTGTGTCATGGCAATAAGAGCATAGCTGTCCCTGCTTAAATGCACTCTAGTGGACCCTTCCTAGGCCCTTACATCCCAGAGCAGGCAGCTCTTTCTCTAAAAGCCTTGAAGTTATAGGTAAGAGACTGGCTTCAGGACATACAGCTCACTCTTTCAAATCAGAGATTCCTAGTAGCTAGAAGACCTGATGTCGAAGACCACCATTTGCCAACTTTCTTCACAACCTGGGTTCTACCTGAGGCCCTGCTTTGACAAGGCAGACCAACTGGATAAAACAGGACAATAGGGTTAGCCATTCTTTTGTTTCAAATGTGGTGAGAGAAGCATTGGGTTTTCCTTCAGGAGGACCCAGGGCCCAGCTTCATGGGGGAATCAAGATTGTATGGTGGTTATTCATTGCAACAGTATGGATTCCTCTTGAGGGAATATGATTTGTGCCTACAAACTGGGGCCTCTGAGTTTCTGGTCATCCTAAGAGCAGCAACCCCCATAGGAAGCTAGATATGCTAGATTTCTGGAAGCACTACACAAAACTCACTTCAACAATTCAGCAAACACTGGACTCTCCTTCTATTTGAACAAGGTACAAGGAACTCAGTTATCTGCCGCTGAAAAGACCAAAACATGGCCCAGGCCCCTCCTCCCAGCACAGAGTTGGTAATTCCACACTGTATGTTACTGAGATACCTACAGATCCTCAATAAAACTTTTATGGCCCGTATTACAGTGATTAGTTTCCAAGTCTGTGTGGCCATCTAAGGTGTACTGTGTTTGTAACACATTGCCTGGCTCTGGCTTTATGCTCAAGAAATATTTGTTGAATTCATCTGGATGAAGAAATTAGGTGTGGGGATTCTTTCCCTGAATTGCTGGGCTGCTGACATTCCTCCTTGAAGCCCAGACCATAAATCTCCAAGGCCTGTTGTTAAAGTTTGCCTGGCATTATTCTCGAAGTGAAGTGAAGGGTGTTAGCTCACGTGGGCATGCCGGAGCCTAATTTAAAACACGAAAAAGCAGGCCAGGCAATTGTAAATGCAAGGGGTAATGCATTATTTAGAAGGTAAAGAGAGACTTAAGTAAAGAGAAAGTGTATTACTTTAAAACCAACTGAGATGGAAATACTTTTAGTCACACACGATTACTATTATTATTGTATAATTCCTGGATTTTAGGAAGTGCTTTGCAATCAGTTACATTTACTCTTTCCTTTCAACGGCCATCGATGGTGAGTTGGAACAACTCTCCGACTCTCCACAAAGAAAGTCCTGCGTACAATGGTTCTAAAATAAAGATTTAATGAAAGCTATTTAGACACATCCAAAGAAACTCTAGGTTACTTTGTGTCTTAGGAATTGAAGTTCTCTTTGAGTGGCCATGCTTTTCCTGACTAATTATTGTTTACATTTCATGCTGAATATTTCATGATCACAGTAATTTTGCCATCTCATGCAGTCAAAAAATATCAGGCTCTTACTTACTTTACATTGGAAGAAACTGAGGCATCCAGACGTCGACATCCTATAAACCTGGGACAGTAAAGGAAGGAGGGAAAGCTGAATCTACTCTATCCTGTCTCTTTATGAGCGCACCCTTTGTTGTGGACCCTGTACTCGGCTCTCTCCTTTACAGTGTGAGTGGGCACTCCTCCTCCACGTCTCAGTAGAAGATCCTCTGTGACATGGAACAATGCACTTCATTTCTGTCCTTCCCTTGACATTGGTCTTGCAGAGATCACTGGTCACAGTTAAAGATGTTTCTGCTGTCCTTGTCTCAAGAATCTTGTGTTAGTTACATTTCTTGCCACTAGGACAAAAGCAACTTAAAGAAAGAAGGATTTTGTTTTGGTCTTTTTGGTCATTTGAGTTTGGGATTCTTGTGGGTTCTTCTTTTTTTCCCTCACAGTTTAAGGGATGTAGTCCATCCTGCCCACAGCAGAGGTGGTGGGACCATGGGGCAGTCAATCAGAGAGAAACGAATGCTGGAACTCCACTGTCCTCCTGACTTTTCCCAATTTGTTTCAGACTGTGGGATGATGCTCTCCATACCTTCAAAGTGGGTCTCTCCCTCCTCAGGTAAACCTGTCAGGAAATCCCCTTCTAGACATCCCCAGAGGTGTGTTCTAAATGATTCCAAATCCAGTCAAGCTGACAGGAAGATTAGCCATCACACCATTTTAAATAACATCCTTTGAACTTGAACCTTGGGCTGCTTGAAAGCAACCCTAACCCTACACAATACTCAAGTGTTTATGAAATTCTCAAGTGTATTAAGTAATAATGGATGTGCAACCTTTCAAAGAGCTTGAACTGAACCCTGTCAACCTTTGCTTAATTTCTGAGCTCTTACGCCTACTTGATTTAATAAGAAATACAACTCAAAAATGACAGTGATAGTCCAACAGACCCCACCATGGATAGCTTCAGTTCAAACCTACAGGCTCTGAGAGGAGAAAGGCATGCTCAGAACGAGCTGAGGCCAGCCAGGCTGAATGTGCAATGAGTTTGAGGGAGCGATACTGCCCGGAAGGCCAGTGAAAGGAAGCCAACTTTGACCATAGAGTCAGGAAGTTCCTCTGAAGATACAGTATCTGAAATCACCTTAAAGGAAAGAAAGAATAGAAACTGGACAGACAAAGAAATACATTGTTTTTCCAGAGAAAGAACAGAGGGGAAGAGTCTAGGTCAGCAGTTCTCAACCTGTGGCTCACAACTCCTTTGGGGGTCACATATCAGATATCCTGCATGTCAGATATTTATATCAAGATTTATAACAGCAGCAAAATTACAGTTATGAAGTAGCAATGAAAATAATTTTATGGTTGGGGGGGTCACCACAGCATGAGGAAGTGTATTAAAGGGTCAAAGCATTAGGAAGGTTGAAAACCACTGGTCTAGGTGGAGCGAAGACGCTCCCAAATATATGTGACTAGGAAGCAGGAGGAGGTTTACAGGTTGTTGGTAGCAGCCAGTAGCTTTCAGTACTTAATCTGAGCCAGAGATCAGCCTAAATGTTCCTAACTTACCCATAGGATCTTCGGGTTTATGATTTCTAAGTCAGTGCCATAAACGAGGACAACTTGCCTTTGTGATTTCAGATCCCAACAAAAACAAGCTACTGGGTTTCTTGAAAGAATCCCTCACACAAATGGCTGCCCAAATAATAATAGCTTGTAAAAGCACCATGCACATAGACCTGGAAAAACTCTCAAGTCAGTTTGCCCAAAGAGGAGGGAGCCAGCTCATTCAGTTACAAAACTAGTTTCCATGTTCATTAGGTAAACACAACCCCACTTTACAGATGAGAAAGCTGAGGATCTAGGCTTCAAAGAAGGAAGCATGCTAGTGCTGGGTTCAACTTTGTCCTGTACCCTGTATTCTCCAGGCAGTGATGGAAGGACATAGAGGATAAACGAGAAATCCTGCCATCCTTTCTTTTAATTATTTGTACCTTCCCTGACTTCTACCATTTAAAGTGTGTGCAATGTTAAACATAATTCTGACCCTGTAAATGCAGATTTTGACATTCCGATTACGTTAGTCCCCCTATATATTAAATCATAATCTATATAGACAGCAGTTTTGAACGGTGTCCAGGCAAGTAAGTTGTACTTTTGGTCGAAGTCAGGCAGGTAGATGAAACTTTGATGACTTAATCCCTCCAGCGATTAAAGGTATGAGCAGACCCAGACTCTGCGCTGGAAAGAGGCTGCCAGAAAATTTATTAAGAGCCATAAAGTGCAGGGCCATAATTTCAACAGGTTATCTCACTTCCGAGGCTAATTGTTTTCCAAGGCTTGTCGGCTCAGACCCATTCAGCGTTCTTATTACCTGGGAAACGCACGATCCTTAGGATCTTTTCCAGCAGGCAGTCACCTCTGTCCCTGCAGTCATGGCGGTATTTTTGTTAAAGAGTTGTGGATTAGATTTAAGGGCCGTCGCAGCCACAATGCGCAGCCTTGCTGATCTTCAGAGAGAGCTGTGGCGTCGCCCTTTGATTTATGGAGAGTGCGACTCAAACCCAGCCCTCGCTCTGCTTTATTAAAGCAGCTTTTAGTCCGCATTAAGCCTCCCCAGCTCCGAGGCTCCCAAGAGCTCTGCCACCCCACAAAGTCCCTTTGATAAGCAGCATTCTGAGTGACTTTGCTTTTGGCCCGCCCACAATCTTGCCTTCCTTGACCTTCCAGGTGTGAGCTGGGGGAGGGGAGAGAGGGGATGGGGGGGCTATGTGCAGGCCCAGCCTTCCTTTCTAAGTGGCCTTTCAATATCCGTTTTCTGACCCCATCTTGACCTTCTCAGTATGGCAGTATTTGGCCTGAGGCTATACCCCTTCGTGGTGGATCTCTCTCTCTCTCTCTCTCTCTCTCTCTCTCTCTCTCTCTCTCTCTCTCTCTCTCTCTCTCTCTCTTCTGTTGCCCATTCAGGCTTTGAAGAGGAAGCCTTGGAGAGAGGCACACACAGGGCTTTGGGGCCTGCTTTCAAAGGCACTTGTTCGCTGAGCTGTGTTTTGAAAAATCAAATGAAAGGGTGGGGAACAGCCCATCCCCAATAGAGGGCACATTAGATCAAAGGGCATTTACATGTCCCCCGGTGGACAGTCATCTGAAGGTATCAAGTGTGTGAACCATGCTATGAGCGTGGAACTTTACTGGAGCTATTATCTAAACTCTTCCTCTAACACTCAGCCCCGGCCGTGCAGGGGGACTGAGAAGGATGCTTCTCACTACAGATACCAGCCAGGCTCAGTACCCCTAGCTTTTACCAAGTGCTTCCCCAAGTTTCCCCTCCTCTTTGTCACTCTAAGGAACACACCTTGAAGCAGGACCATAAACAGAGCCAGCTTAGGCCAGGATGGAGCTGGGATACCTAGCTGAGGCAGTCATCTCTATTGGAACAGAGAGAGAGTCATGCAGGGCACTCTGCTGAATGGGTTTGCAAGGAGTTCTGACACTGAACCGCCGTCTCCGTGTGACCCAGGCAGTGACTGACCATCTACCAGCCTCAGCTACCTACTCTGCATTGGATGAGTGCTGATAATCGTGGCAAATTTGAGGAAGCGTTTAGCACATCAGCTGAGCTCTGTGTTACTTACCATCCCCAGCCCTGGTTTTCACAAAGAAACGGATTGAAAGGGCACATAGCATGCAGTTACCAGGAGAAAGTTTCCTTTTACTGTTCTGCTTACAGCAACATGATGAACACTTGGTCAGCTCAAGTCATCTGGCTTTATCATCAACTAGGACTCAGTCAGATGCTACAATATCTTCAACACACGTCTACATACATACGCTGGCTAATTTCTTCTATATTGGTGACTTGTGCAGGCTCAATCTTTACATTATTTTGTTACAGGTGATCCCGGTCACAATCTGCAGTTTCTTTTTCTTACCCTCTTCAAGGAACTGAATGAAATGTTTGCAGAGATTGGGAAGTAGAAAGGAAATTTTATTCCAGAGCAAAGGGGAAAAAAAAAAAAAGCAATAGATCAGGAAAACACTCTGTTAAGAGGACAGTGGACCACGGGAGCTAAGGTGCTCAAGGGCCCTGATCACTGTCAGAGGTTTCCTTTGATGGAGTTCAAGGGAAGGGGAGTTTGGTTGCCACAGGGCATACATAGCACAGTGGGGGTTTTGTTGTTGTTCACAGGCTTGAATTAAGCCTTTGCTCACTACACATCTGTATGTGCCTAAGTACCCACAGGCATAACATGGTAAATAAGAGATTCTCCAAAGGTTCGCTCAGGGACACAGATTACCTTATGGTGCACATACCCCAAACCAGTTCAGATCAGCCCCCTGCTCTCCTACCTGGTTCTAACCCAGAATGTGTTTAAATATAAACTGTCTAGGAAAGGGAGTTTTTAAGGGTTTGTCAGGGGCACAGAGATGTATTTCATTGATTGGAAAGGAGAATTCCTGCACCTGGATGTGCATGGGAGATCTTGGGTTGCCAGGGGTATTGTCAGGAGAGGGTTATGTGTGCACTGTGCCTGCAAGTGATGGCCCTAGGTTGCTAAGAGCATGGTGAAGAGAACATGTAGTCCACCGAGCCAATCAGCATCCTGGGCTACTACCCCCCCCCCACCCCCTTGTTTCCCGCCTCAGCTTTGCTTCGTCTCTCTGTGTTAATTGTATTATCATCTCCTTAGAACAAAATGATCTTGATTTTTCCTCCTGGTTACTACAGTGAATTTTCATTCAAAATAAAATATATAAGCAAACATTAAGTGCATGACCACACAAACTAGACAGTAATAATTACAGCATGTTTAGAAATGCAAGCCGAGCCTTAAGGACATACCTGGGAGTCTCTGAGGCTTCTAGCTGGTAAAGTCACTTCTGAGAGATGCACGGTGTGTGACTGACAGTTTAGGCAGGGAGGGGCCAGTGTGTGAAATACAGCCCGAATGTTCAGAGTCTGGCATGTGGATATTCTAGAAGAATTTCTCCACAAGGAGATCTTGCTTGGCTCCTGGTGCCACCTGCCCGTGATCCTTTGGCTCTGGCTCTGCAGCAGGTGATTGCTAATTCTTCTGGAAGAATCAGAGTCAAACCAGTCTGTATGCAAAGAGAAAGTGCAGCAAATGTGACCCTTCCTGCGTGCAGTCCCTTCCCAAAGCCTGAGAATTACCGTAGCTTTAGAACAGGCCTCAAAGTTCATCCAATCTCGTGTCTTTTAAGCAGATTTTGACCTTGGCCCAGACTAAGACATACAAGGCACATCTCAACCTATTACATATGTACATTTATGCATTAGAAATAAGTTTCATAAAATAGTACTGATTTGTGTCATTCTATATTCTGTTTCATTTCCATAAAAAATGCCCCATAAAATGATTCTTGTGACCCATATGAATTGAAACTCAGAATTTTAAAAAGTAAGACCCTCGAGGGGCAGTGGTGGCACACACCTTTAATCCCAGCACTGGGAGGCAGAGGCAGGTGGATTTCTGAGTTCGAGGCCAGCCTGGTCTACAGAGTGAATTCCAGGACAGCCAGGGCTACACAGAGAAACCCTGTCTCGAAAAAACAAAAAAAAACAAAAAAAAGTAAGACCCTCAAAATGACATAATAAAATTCCATATGCTGGGTAGCCTAAATCCAAACAGTGTACTGGCCCATACTTGTAGATACTAGAAGTCAATAGTTATGGTTCCTTCTCCAGCCCTTTATTGGGGAATCTACTCCATGTATCTCTCCTAAGTTTGATGTCCCTTGACATTTCTTGGTTTTAAGACACTCCACTCCATTCCCTGCCTCAATCAACCTCAATCAAGTGACATTCTGTCACTGTGTCCAAAAATCCCCTTTTTATCAAGCTGCTAGGCTTAGCACACCTGTGGTAGGAACCTTCGGAGAAACAGGGATATCAGAGTTCAAGATTCCAAGCTGGGCAGGTCACTGGATGGCCTTTCCTTCCATCTCTGCTCCAGTTTTGGCCCTGGATTTCTTTGGACAGGAATAATTCTAGGTCAAGAATTTTGAAGGTAGGTTGGTGACCCCATCCCTCCAACAGGGGCCCTGTCTATCTACTGGAGGTGGTCTCTTCATCGCCCCACTGTTGAGCATTTTGGCTAAGGTCATCTGCACTGAGTCCTGGGAGCCTCTGATATCCCAGGTCTCTGGGACTGTCTAGAAGGTACCCCCACCACTCTTAGCTGCATATTTCTGTTCATTCTCCTGACTGTCTGGGCTTCTCTCCTGTCTTCCCCATACCTGATCCTACCCCATTTTCCCTCCCCCTTCCCTCTCCCACTCTGGTCCCTTCCTCCCTCTGCCTCCCATGATTATTTTGTTCCCCCTTCTAAATGAGATTGAAATATCCTCACTTGGGCCTTCCTTCTTGTTAAACTTCATATAGTCTGTGAGTTGTATCATGGGTATTCTGTACATTTGGGCTAATATCTACTTATCAGGCACCAAACCTGAAACTATTACTGATGCTATGTTGTCCTTGCAGACAGGAGCCTAGTATGGCTGTCCTCTGAGAGTCTCTACCAGCAGCTGACTGAGACAGATGCAGATACTTACAGCCAACCATTGGACTGAGATCGGGGATCTCTATGGAAGAGTTAGGGGAGAGATTGAAGGAGCTGAAGACAATGGCAATCCTATAGGAAGACTGACAGTGTCAACCAACTCGGACCCCTGGGAGCTCCCAGAGACTAAGCCACCAACCAAAGAACCTACATGGGCTGGTCTGTGGCTCCCTGGCACAAATGTAGCAGAAGACTGCCTTATCTGGCCTCAGTAGGAGAGGATGTGCCTAATCCTGTAGAGACTTGATGCCTCAGGGAAGGAGGACACTGGAGGGAGAGGGAGGGAGATGGATATGTAAGAGGGGATGGGAGGAAGTACCCTCTCAGAGGCAAACAGGAGGGGGGATGGTGGAAGAACTCTTGGAGAGGGGACAGGGAAGAGGGGCAACATTTGGAATGTAAATACATAAAACAATTTTAATATAATGGAATGCATTATTTTGTACAATTTATATATGTAAGTAAAAAGACATATTATTAATAAAAATGTTGAGTTTACATCTGTGGCAGGAGAACTGTGCCTGGGCCACCAGGGTCCCATAGCTGAGTAGCGCCAGGAGAAAGCTACCCTCCCAGGAGCGTGGAAAAGCCATGAGTGGGGTTAAGACAAGCACCACTGCTCACCGGGACCCGCCCAGAACCTGCGGGGCACAGGGACTGAGGTAGATGGGTATAGGAACCTTCCGGTTTCCATCTGTGGCAGGAGACGTCTGCCTGGGCCAACAGGGCTCCATAGCCAAGCAGAGAAAGTTACTCTCCCAGGAGCGTGGAAAAGCCGTGATGTGAGTAGGGTTAAGACGAGCACCACTGCTCACCGGGACCTGCCCGGAACCCGTGGAACACAGAGACTGAGGAAAAGTAGGGGACAGGAAACTTCTGGTGTCCATCTGTGGCTGGGGACCTCAGCTTGTGCCACAAGGCTCCATAGCCAATTAGCGCCGGGAGAAAGCTACCATCCCAGGAGAGTGGAAAAGCAGTGAGTGGGAATAAGACAAGCATCATTGCTCACCGGGACCCGCCCAGAACCCACGGGACACAGGGACTGAAGTAAAGTTGGGCATAGAAACTTTCCGATTTCTATCTGTGGCAGGAGACCACTGCCTGGGCCACCAGGTTTCCATAGCCAAGTAGCACAGGAAGAAAGTTACCCTCCCAGGAGCGTGGAAAAGCCGTGAGTGGGGATAAGACAAGCACCACTGCTCACCAGGACCTGGGGACCTCAGCCTGGGCCACAAGGCTCCAGGAGAGAGCTGGTATCCCAGGAGTGCTGACACACCTTCAAGCATAGGCAAAACCACCACTTCTGTTCAAACTCACTGGATCAAGAGGGACCCTTGCAGAGCCATCAGGACACAGGAGCCAAGGGACAGCTGGGGACAAGATCATTCTGGTTTCTGTCTGCACCCCGGAGCTGACCCTGTGCCACAGCTCTCCAAACCCAAAGACCTCTTAGAGAGAGCTGGTCTTCAAGGAGTATTGATACAGAGGCCTGCAGGAAAGACAAGCCACAGCCAGACAGAGTAAGATCAGCTAACATCAGAGTTAACAAGATGGCAAAAGGCAAGGGCAAGAACATATGGAACAGAAATCAAGGCTACTTGGCAACATCAGAACCCAGCTCTCCCACCACAGCAAGCTCTGGATACCCCAACACACCAGAAAAGCAAGACTTAGATTTAAAATCAGTTCTCATGATGATGATAGAAGACTTTAAGAAAGAAATTAACACCCTTAAAGAAATACAAGAGAACAGAGATAAACAACTAGAAGCCCTTAAAGAGGAAACACAGAAATCCATTAAAGAATTATAGGAAAACACAATCAAACAGACAAAGGAAATGCACAAAACAATCCAGGAGCTAAAAATAGAAATAGAAACAATA
>CM052709.1:54546111-54562262 GCA_028551405.1 Uromys caudimaculatus
CCAATATATTCAAAGAACTCAAGAAGTTAGACTCCAGAGAACCAAATAACCCTATCAAAAAATGGGGAACAGCTAAACAGAGAATTCTCAACTGAGGAAATTCACAGGGCTGAGAAGCACCTAAAGAAATGCTCAACATCCTTAATCTTCAGGGAAATGCAAATCAAAACAAGTCTGAGATTCCACCTCACACCAGTCAGAATGGCTAAGATCAAAAACTCAGGTAGCAGCAGATGCTGGTGAGGATGTGGAGAAAGGAACACTCCTCCATTGTTGGTGGGATTGCAAGCTGGTACAACCACTCTGGAAATCAGTATGGCGGACCCTCAGAAAAATGGACATAATACTACCTGAGGACCCAGCTATACTACCCCTGGCATATACCCAGAAGATGGGCCAACATGTAATAAAGACACATGCTCCACTATGTTCATAGCCGCCATATTTATAATAGCCAGAAGCTGGAAACAACCCAGATGTCCTTCATCAGAGGAATGGATAAAGAAAATGTGGTACATTTACACAATGGAGTACTACTCAGCTTTTAAAAACAATGATTTAATGTAATTTGCAGGCAAATGAATGGAACTTGAAAATATCTCCTAAGCAAGGTAACTCAGTCACAAAAGAAGGAACATGGTATGTACTCACTGATAAGTGGATATTAGCCCAAAAGTTCAGAATACCCAAGTTTTACTTTACAGTAACTGCTGGACTGAGAGTGAGGTCCCAGATGGAGGAGTTGGAGAAGGGACTGAAGGAGCTGAGGGAGTCTGCAGCCCCATGGAGGGAGCAACAGTGTCAAGTGGCCTGACTTCCCCCCACCTCCTGTCCTCCTGGAGGCTGGATCACCAACCAAAGAATATACATCGAGGGACCCATGGTTCGGACCACATATGTGGCAGAGGAGAGCCTTGTTGGCCATCAGGGGGAGGAGAGGCCCCAGTAAAGAGGAATGTCAAGGTGGGAATATGGGAGTGGGTGGGCGGGTGCGTGGGAGGTGGAATACCCTCATAGAGGTGGGGGAAGGGGAAGGGTTAGGTGGTTTCCAAAGAGGAGACCTAGAAAGGGGGAAGCATTGGAAATGTAAATAAAGTATCAAAAAATAAAAATAAATAAATAAAAAAGAGACCACCTCCAGTAGATAGACATGGCCCCCAGTTGATGGATGGGACCACCCACTGATCTCAAAAATCTGAACCAGAATTGTTCCTGTCTAAATGAAATGCAGGGACAAAAAACAATGGAGCAGAGACAGAAGGAAAGGCCATCCAGTGATCATCCCACCTTGGGATCCATCCCATCTGTAGACACCAAACCCTGACACTGTTGCTGATGCCAAGACGTGCTCCCAGACAGCAGCCTAGTATGGCTGTCCTCGCAGAAGCTCTACCAGCATCTGAATAAGAGAGATGCAGAGAGGCACAGCCAACTATCAGACTGAGCCCAGGGATCCCAATGGAAGAGTTATGGGAAGGACCGAAGGAGCTGATGGGGATTGCTACTCCATAGAAAGAACAATTATTAACTAACCAGACCTCCTTGAGCTCCCAGGGAATAAACAGCAACCAAAGAGTACAGGTGGATGAGTCTATGCCTCCAGCTACATATGGAGCAGAGGATTTACTTCTCTGCCATCAGTGGGAGGGGAGGCCCTTGGTCCTGTGGAGGCTTGCTGCCCCAGAAAAGGGGAATACTAGAGAGATGAGGTGAGAGTGGGTGGGTGGGTGAGCACCCTCTTAGAGGCAAAGTGGATGGGGGATGGGATGGGGGCAGGTTGGGGAGGAGAGACTGAGGGGGGAGACTGCATTTGAAATGTAAATAAATAAAATAACCAATTAATAGTAATAATAATAATAATAATAATAATAATAATTATTATTATTATTATTATTATTATTATATAGAGAAGAAAATAAAGTAACACCATGTAACACTGCGGGATGAAAAAGAATGTAAGTTAAAGTGTCCACATTACTTACATTATTCTCTTATTCTTGGTAACAAATAGATGAAATCCAAGCCAATAACATTTTGTAGGATTACATAACTGACTTGGTGTCAAATGCCTATTTTTAAATGAACTTGGTGTATCAACACATCCGGATAAATGTAGTAAGGCTTTATGTAAAAGGAGAGATTGTATGAAGCCATATCCTGGGCAGATGTTGGAAAGATTTTATCATGAAGTTCTTCAGCAATGCATCATTCCTACCAAAATCAGATGTACAATACCATGTAAACTTTCTTATATGATTTTAGTATTAAGTTTTACTGAAAAAAAAATGTTATATCCATAAAAAAAAAATAAAGAGCTCAAGATCAACTTTGCTACAGAGTCAGATCAAACCTAGCCTTGGTTATCTGAGACCCTGTTTCAACTCCCTCCCCATGACCCCCAACTGGTAAAGTTTTAGATTTGAGCCCACCCCTAACCCAATACAACCTCATTTTAACTGGATTATATTGGCAAAGACCCTATTTCCAAAAGAAGACCCTATTTACAAATGTCAACAGATAGGACTTACTAATCTTTAGGACAAAACAATGTAAGCCAAACAGTAACTACTATCCAAAGGATTGCTCCATTCATACCTGGCATCAGCTTCTCAGCCAAAGCCTTTGCCTGTGGTGCAGCAAAGACACTTAAGGATGAACTTCCTGTGAGGGACATGCAGAACCTGCTGGTGCCTTCTCAAGGTGAGTGCTGAGGAGATGTCTGTCCTCCTTCACAGAAATATAAATCATAGTTTCCTAGGGGCACAGAAAAGTCTCACAAGGAAAATAGGCATGATGTGTGTCTACCCTCTCAAATCCTTTCTCATGCAGAAATAAATATTTCTGCCCCCTCCCTGTAGACAACATGAAAGGACCGGAAGTCACTGACAGTTGCTGGGAAGCTTTTGATTTTCTAATGCAGGTACATACCTAGTTTCTGTTTCTTATTTCTCTGTTCTTTCCCACCATGAGTCTCCACAAGATAGCTAGAAGTTCAATGGACCACCTAGCATGCATACATAACAAAGATCCAAGGCCAAACTGAGCACACTAAATAAAATGAAACAAAAATAACATTTAAAATAGCAAATACTGGGGCTGGGAAAACGGCTCAGGGAGTAAAGTGCCTGGTAGATGCACAAGCATGAAGACCTGAATTTTGATCCACAACCTCTGGTCTCCGCTAACAAGTCTAAACATGTTCGCGCATACCCACCCACACTCTTGCACACACACACACACACACACATACACACACGCATGCACGTGTGCACGCACAAAAGTACATAAAAATAAATAAAAATTTTAAATAGCCAATATTAAGCATTTGATATGCAACAGGTATAGTTATGTTATATAGTTATACATAAAGATATATATGTATATATACATATAACTATATATATAGTTATAGTTATGCTATAGTTTTAGCACAGTGAATGTATTAACTCTATTGACTAAATACAGTATTATACCCATCTGTGCCTGCCAATCCAAACAATGAAATTTAGATGAACCATGCAATTAACCACCAGAGCAACGGTTCTCAACCTTCCTAATGCTGTGACCCTTTAATACAGTTCCTTGTGTTGTGGTGGCCCCCAACTATAAAGTTACTTTTGTTGTACTTAACTATAATTTTGCTACTCTTATGAATCATAATACAAATATTTTTGGAGACAGGGTTTGCAAAAGGAGTCTTGACCCACAGATTGAGAACCACTGCACCAGAGAAAGAAGCCAGAGGTTCTGGTAACACCTTTGAAATGTGAGAAGGCTCATTTTTTAGTTGGTTGATGCCAATATTTGCAGCTGATTTCAGTCTTGGCTGTAATATGTATCTTACCTCATAGGGTCCTCAAGAGGATTTGATGAGATAGTATAGAGGGGAGAACCTATAGCAAGTCAGTTAACAGCATCTAAACTACTACAGGTCTCCATGAACACACGGTGTTAATGCTTAGCCATTTCAAGAAGCAGATCAATTAAATTAATCATGTGGCTGGCAGAACAGCATCATCCCAAAGATACCCTCTTTCTAGGGACCTGTGAATAATGTCACTGTTACCTGGCAAAGGGAACCCTATAACCATGACCAAGGTTATTGACCTCAAGATAGGGATTTGAGTTTGGATTAACCAGGTGGGCCCATTCTACTCACGGGAGTCCTGAAAACCAGGAACACAACGCCCATGATCCCCCAACTCCAGTGACAGAGTCAATGGAAGCAGCTCAGCGGATGGCTGCAAGAGCAACTTCCCGTGTTCTGCTGCTGGATCTGAGCTGGATGTCTGAGGCTGTATAGGATCAGAGAGGCCTGAGGAGCAGACAGCCAGCAAGAAAATGGAGTGTGCAGTACCTCAGCTGCTGGAGCTGAGCTCGGCCAACACCTGACTAAGAGAAGGATCTAACTCTCCCCTAGAGCCCAGGGAAAAGGACAAGCTCTCCCTGAGCTTCAACAGCCACACTGGACTTCTGACTTACAAAACTGTAATAGGCATTGCCATTATTTAAGCCTTTTATGGCTGCAATATGTAAAAAAAAAAAAAAAAAAAAAAACCCTGCCACAAATCAGAATGGAATTTCAGACATGATCCAGAAATTTAGAAGCTTTTTAGAAGCTTCAGTTTTTTAGAAGCTGAGACTTGTAGCTTAACATGAAACAAAGATTTGGGGTAAGAGTCTGTGGCTCATCTTGTTTTAAAGCCAAGTGCAGGCTCTTCTAATATCCCATTCACCTAGTCCCAGAAGAACCACACATGAAATCAGTAGCAGAACGGGGCCTGCTGCATAGGAGAGAGGCCGATAGGAGACCCCCCCTGGCATTTCTGGACAGCTGGTCCAGCATATTCTATGAGAACTGTATAGGCAAGGACACTGCTGTGTAGCAGGATTCAGAGCACAATGAGAATATTGGCGAGCGCTGGGAGGGCCGAGGTTAAACAGGGCAAATGTCTGTGCAGGTGTTCACAGTAGCCTCTCTGAAAGCACCGACTTGCAGCCCAGCGATGCTGGTATTTGATAATGAGTACAAAATGCCACTGTCTAATGTCAGAAACTCCATTTAAAAAGAGAAGAAAAAGAAAGCTCCGTGTGATTCCTTCGTCCACTCAACCTCTGCAGTGAGGGAGCTGGGGTCACCGTGGACCTTGTGTGGCCCAGTCGCTGTCTCTGTCAAGGCTAATGAGCACACACTTTTTAGCAACCCAGTCAGGTTTCAGTCTGAAGGTTAAATTGAGGACAAAGTTGACTTTGAGGTGACAAGGGTCTGTCCGTATTTTGAATCAAAATTTGCTAATAGAAATAGTCCCGATCTCAAGAGAAATGCCATCGTTAACATGTTGCTTAGGGATTGTGCAGCCTCCTAATTAGAGGTTTGGAAAGCTATGAACACTGTGACCTGCCCAGATACAGATTACAGGGCTGGTTTGTCAGACACAGCTACGTCGGCTGACAAGAAACCAGTTATGTAAAGATGTGAGAAATGGCAGTGTGGCACCAAGTTTCCCGAACAAAATCTGCCTCTAAAAAGGTATAGCTTCATGCAAAATCCGCTTCATCATTTGAATAACAAAATTAGATATGCAAAAGAATAAATAAATAAGATTCCTCAAAGAGTCTGCATTCAGGTCACAGTGGTTACAAGCAGGGGATGAATATTTTCTGGAACTGTATTGAGAATGTTTTGTGAGGAGAAGAATACAATTTAGAAATGGAGCTGAGATAATGCCAGGGACTTTGCTTGTGACTATCAAGGAAGTTCCCAGGCAGGTTTTTCTGTTCCTTCTAGATTCCTGGAGGTAATGGCAAAAGCAGCCATTAAAATTCATTAGACGAAAAGTACACTTCTTTTGCAACTGATGGCACTCGCCTCTAAACTGATAGCCCCGTTACTGAGACACCTCTTGTCTGCCAAACTCTATCTCTGGTGTCTTTTTATTTCTAAACAGTTCTCTTGCTCTTTAATCTCAGGAATGTTTTCCAGTGTAAACATTCTTTCGTGCACCGCCCATCACCCATCCACCAGGTCATCCCACGTACTAGCCTCAAGATGTGCTCTTACAAACAGATTTCTGAGGTTGCCAGGAGATTTCTCTGTCCTCGGCGTCAGGGGTGGAAATTAAGAATAACAGGAAAGGGGGCTTATTGTATTTTAGGGGTGTGTGTATGTTGCTTGTGTGTATGGAAGGCAGAAAACAACACTGGCGCTATCTTCAGGAGTGCCATCTACCTGCTTTGAGACAGGGTCCCTCATTGACCTGGAACTCACCAATGAGGTTAGACTGACTAGGGATCCTTCTGTCCTACCTCCCCAGTGTTGAGATCACAGGTATGCTCCAGCATACCCCCCTCAGTTTGCGGGGGGGCGGGAGGAGGCTGGAGGGAGCCAATGCAATGGCTAGTCTTTACTAGAATTTTTCCATTACACTCTGAAAAGTTAACCCAAGGGCTCGGTGGGCCAGTTGGCGGGGCACCAGCTTCAGCATCTCATCTTTGTTCAGCCAAAACCAAATGACAGTACAGTTGTCACAGATGCAACCCAGTATTCACTTGTTGGTGATGGATGGAACTAAATTAGGGTCTTCCTTAGGGCCCAAAGCTGCCTTTGGAGGTAGCATATTGTACGGGCCCTGTCCCTTCTGTGTCGCTATCACGGTCAGTAGGAACACCACCTCCAGAAGCTATGGAGTGGGCCCTGGCTTTGCCACGGGGATCATGGGCCCTCAGGGCCTGCAGCACCTACTCCACAAAGTAAGCTAAAGCCATCTTGCTGAGAGACAAGTCCCTCCTGGCTTCCTGTGTAGATGTTGGGAGTGCAAACTGAGGTTCTTAGGTCAGAGCCCCTTCTCTGTTCGTGAAAGTCTGATTCACCAAAAGCTGGGAGCAAGGAAACGAAATGGAGCAGAAAGACTCCTTTCCTTCGAAGTTGCTGACTTTCCTTTTCCTACAAAGCCAAGAGGAAAGCCCCAGCCACAGCAGGCTCCCATGGAGGGAAACTGGGGCAGAATCCTTTCTCTACTGCCTGCTCTGTAAGTGGAATGAATTATTGAACCTTTGGAGACACAGTGTCCTCTTTTATGAGAAGGTGTTAATTCCTGCCTAAGGGGATGTTTAAGATGAATGACAGCTTTTTAAGGACTAGCCCAGCGTGATCTTGAGGCCCTGAGTTCAATCTCCAGGAGGGGGTTTGGGGGGAAATATACAGTTGCTATTTGGGGAATAGGGAGAACACTATGGGAGAAAGATAAATAAGAACTGAATATTAAAATGTTTAAGTAAAATTCGCTATTTTGAAATCTATAACTCTATATGCTAACTTAAAAAAATTAAATTTAAAAGTTGTCTATGTTAGTACACCTAAGAGTACCCAGTCCAACAAGTCCTCAGCCTTTCCCTCCGGCCTCACTCAACAACAGTCTGGCAACTCCCAGAGGCGGTCTGTGGTCTCTTCCTGTATTACCCACCAGCATTCTTTTTAAACTGTGTATCAAGAGTTTGGGGGTGGGGGGAAGCTCTGAGGAACATGCTGATGCTGCTTAATGTGACATTCATAGGATGTCCTGGCTCCATTCTCCTGAGATTTAGCTCAAGAGAAAGCACCGTAAACAACAAATACTACACTAGTGGGGACAAGAGTTGATCCAAGCACACCAGGATATGGTCATGCATACTGGTAATCTAGGCACTCAAACTGATAAAGGAGGATTGAGGTCAGTCTGGCTGCGCAGCAAGGTCCTGACTCAAAATAAAGAGATTAAGTAAAATAAAATAAATAGCTGGGCAGTGGTGGTGCACGCCTTTAATCCCATCACTTGGGAGGAAGAGGCAGGCAGATTTCTGAGTTCGAGGCCAGCCTGGTCTACAGAGTGAGTTCCAGGACAGCCAGGGCTATACAGGGCTGTCTCGAAAAACTAAATTAATTAATTAATTAATTAATTAATTAATTAATTAATTAATTAAATAAGCCGACATGACAACAACACATTCATGAGCTCAGAGATTTTCTACACTTGGAAAACAGGAAGTTGGTAATGGGTAACTCTTGCTTAAAAATAGTAGCCTTGGGCTGGAGTGATGGTTTAGCTGTTAAAGGCTAGGCTCGCAACCAAAAATAATAGATGGTAAGTGCTTTGCTCTCTGCATGCTGAGCCGGTTGAGAAGTTTGGGCCCTTGATAATCAGCTTCACAGTGAAAGTGAAACTGATTTAAAATCTGTTCATAAGCCAGCTCTGACTCGCAGCCTCTCAGAACTTGCAGCAATAAAAATAATAATAATAAACACTAGTGAAGCAACTCAACTTATTTCATTACCTTAGATTTTACTCTTCATGTTTGGTAGCTTGACAAGGGAAGCTACAATCTTTTATGATAGCAATTTTTTATGATATTCTTTTTATTACACTAGATGGCAGGGGAATTGCCCCAAATTAATAAAAACCATATGCTGGGTTTTGATTAGAGATCACTTTGGAATAATGATGGAGCCAGCTGGGGTATGAGCTAGGCACTTCCCCTCCCCAGTTCAGTCAGCTGCCTTTCAGATCCCTCTGGCCGCCATTCCTCCCCACCTTTGCCTTTATGAACAAAACCAAGGTAATGAAAGTCTTGTAAAAATCTCTGGTGAATATATTGGTCACCAAAAGTTGCGCTGTACTCTGAAGTGTCTGCTTCACTACTGGGGGAAGTGCTAACACTTCACGGCCATAACTGGAACAGTGGCTTCTATGATGCAATGGGACCTCTGAGCATTCAATTTCTGGCACTGGCAGAGATCCATTCCTTCAGTGTGTAGAGAAACTGGGAAATGTCTCCTGTGGGAAGAATAAACTTTCCTATATGTCATACATATGTCTCCAAGTGTCTCCCTGCTTGTTGGCCTCAGTGTGTCCAGAAACTGATTTTTAGCATTTGACAGTGCTTCTAGAAACATGAGTAAATGAAACCCAGCAAGATTGTCCATCTTTTAAACTAAAATATTTTCTTTTGCCGGGCAGTGGTGGTGCACGCCTTTAATCCCAGCACTTGGGAGGCAGAGGCAGGTGGATTTCTGAGTTCAAGGCCAGCCTGGTTTACAGAGTGAGTTCCAGGACAGCCAGGGCTACACAGAGAAACCCTGTCTTGAAAAACCAAAAAAAAAAAAAAAAAAAAAAAAAAAAAAAAAAAAAATTTCATTCCTTACTTCAGATTTACCCAAGCTATAAAAATCACCTAGGAAACATGTCACAATTCCTGTTCTGGGCTCAGCTGTTAAAAGCCCATACTACTGTTAGACAGGACCCAGGTTCCGGTCTCAGCAGACTCATGGCAGCCCACAAATGTCTGTAACTGCAGTTCCAGGACACTTTTTCTGGTTCTCACAAGCACCAGACACATACATGGCACACATACATCCAGGTAAAATACTCGTTCACATGAAATAACAATGAATAAATCTCTCTTTTAAAATGATGATTCCTGGGCCTTTTCCAGCAATTCAGAGTCAATAAGGCAGGGGGTTGACAGCAACTGATCCTATTCAGATAAGCTGGTTAGTGCTCTTGAAGAAAACCTAGAAGGAACTTGCAAAATGTCTTAGTGGCCTTAAATCATTGTACTTGGAATAAAGTTTTTAAACCCAAATCCCAGGTACAAACCATGTGATCCTGGGAAATTTATCCACTGTAGGACTTGGTTTCCTAATATAGAGAATGACAAAAACAGCACCTACATGGTTAACACATGGATGTTAAGAGTATTAGAATTCTCTACAAACAATGTTTAGTGCTGTGCCTGATAATTACACTCATCACATATCTAAGTAGATATTCTTGAGATTAAAAAATGCTTCTGGGATGGGAGTTGTTATGGTTTACATCTGAATGTTTCCCACGGGATCACTGTGTTTGAACCCCTGCTCTCCAGGTGGGAGTACTATTCTAGAACCTTCCATATGTGAAGCCTTACTCACAGAAGTAACTCTCTAGAATCCAGCCACTGAAGGTTATAGCCACTTTGGTTCAGACCTGCCTTTTCTGCTTCCTAGTCTATAGCCCCAATGTGAATTTACCACTCTCCAGTTGCCGTGAAACTTACTCTGCTGTGATAGACTGTGGCCTCTGAAAGCATGGGCTAAAATAAACCTTTCCTCTCCTAAGTTGCTCCTGGCAGGTATGTGTCACAATGATGATTGCAACTAATAAAGCAATTGTAAATAAACAAATAATAGACACAAACCAAGAAAAATTGTGGGACAATCATAGGTCAAAATTCGAGGAAAATGAAAGTGAACAAATAAGAAAAAGTAAAAAGATGGTAGAATATAAACATGTTAAAATAAATAGGGGGAAATCCATAATTGTTCTCACTGGGTTCCTGGAGTCCAGGCAGTTGTACTGTTTTAGGTTGAAATATACCTTAGTCATTGTTCTTATTTGGAGAGCAAATATGTTTTAAAGAGGTTCAAATGGGTACTAAATTGTCAAGAAGTGGTCCATGATGACATTTTGATATGTCAATTTAACTAGGCTTCATTCTTCACTCATTCAAACACTAATTTAAGGGCTACCATGAAAGGGAAGTGGCAAATGTAACCAAGGTCCTGATCACTAGCTTGAACTTCGAGTTTGTTCTGCTAGACCTGCTGGACCTGGATTGACCAAGTAGATGGCCCTAAAAAAATCTGAAGCTTTCCTTGGGGGTGGGGGTGGGGGTTCTAGCTTGCCCTGCATTTTTCTTTCCTCTCGGCCTGACATTTCTATAACAGTGCATCTCAGTCTGTATCTAGCATCTCCACTGTCTCTCTGTCACCATGCATATGCCTATTTCTCAGCCTAGGACTAATGCCGTCTTTACCTGGCCTATGTGAGAGAAACCACATGAGTTGCATATACAAGGGAATTATATGACTATTTCTGGGTCACCTCTGTCTCCTGCCCTTTTGCAGACAATGTCTAGCCAGTGTAGTGTCTAAGAGGAAAGGCCAGAGATGCAGCTCCAAAGAAGCATAAGGACAGTGTTTAGAAAGATAGTCTGTCTTTACTTTTAAAGTGACTAATTAAAAAAAAAATCCATCTACAGAAACTTAGAATGTTGTGATAAGTACTGAAGAAATAACAATGGAGTCTTGTTTTGTTTTGTTATTTTGGTTTTGTGTTACTCTACTATTAATCTAAAGAAGTTTCAATTTTATCCTAATGTAACCCTGGAAATGCCTAAGAGATTTGTGACAGCCATGAGAAGCATAGGTAAAGAATCAAAAGTTAGAGAAAGAGCTGAGTTGTTTAGCCACCATGAAAAGCAGCAGATCTGTGTTCCAAAACCCTCACATCTGCTTCTCACCTGATTTGTGGAATTGAGGGCTGAAAGACAGAAAGCATTTACACTTTGCTTGCAGCAAAAAGGAGACCACTACTTAACAGTAGATCTTAGAGAGAAAAATATGAGTATGTTATTAAAATTGACATTAAAGAGTTTCTTGATGCATCGTGGAGCTCCAGAGGATGGGTATGGCTCCCTATTATCCTCCAACTTCATTTCTAAGGCACGTAGAGAACCAAATTTGAGTGAATCCCATCCTGGTTTCGCTTCATCCTGTTCTCAATTTCTCTATTGATGTATGTGCCACATGTATGTATACATGCTTGTGTGAAGAAACACTCTTTCCTGGTGGTGCTTACCATTCTGGAAAGATTCAAGAAAGAACAGTGAGACCAAAGGATTCATGTTTTGACTACTTCTGTGAGCCCAAGAATCCCCTAGAACACTGAGTAAGTGCTGAGTCCCTCCATCACTCTCTGCCTCAACCCCTGCTATCAGAGGCCAATGAGCTAATGGGCTGATCAGGACAGCTCGAACTTAGTTCATCCAGGATGAGAAATGAGTGGACTTAGCTCACCCTCTGAGTTAAGAGAACTGGGTAAAGTCTCAGACCGCACATATCTAACACACTCCCAAAGTGTGTTAGAGACTTTTAGAACCACCACAGAACAACTCTTTGAGGTGCTATTTGACAAGTGCCACTCCTTACCAACAAGAAACCACTATGGTTTTGGTGTGGGTTGAACAAAATGGCCCCCACAGGCCCACAGGCCCACAGGTCCACAGGGAGTGGCACTATTAGGAGGTGTGGCCTTGTTGGAGGAAGTGTGTTACTGTGGGGGCAGGCTTTGAGGTCTCATATACTCAAGCTAAGCCTAGTATGGCAGTCTCTCCCGCAGCCTTCAGATCAAGATGTAGAACTCTCCGCTCCTTTTCCAGCGCCATGTCTACCTGTATGCCACCATGTTTCCCACCATGATGACAATGGACTACACCTATGAACTGTAAACCAACCCCAATTAAATGTTTTCCTTTATAGGAGTTGCCTTGGGCATGGTGTTTCTTCACAACAATGGAAACCCTAACTAAGACAGTTACAAAATGAGTTACAGAACATGAGTGACTGTAAAAAACAAAGTTGGATGGTGAGTAGGGATCAGGTACCAAGAGGCTGACTGGATTAACTTACAGTTAGGTGGACACAGGAACGCTGGTGTTCAGTTGTAAAGCAGGTTGATGTACAAATTACAATGTACCATATATTTCAAAAAGCTAGAAGATAGGACTTTTAGAGAGTCTTACTGTACATAAATAATAAATATTTGAGGTTAATGAGGAAACACTGATTTAAACATTGCATAATATATACATGAGGTATATCAGTATTTCACATATTACCCATTAGCATCGCAATGTTTATGTTTTTTATGTGCCATTTAAAATTAAGTTAATAAAGGTTAGATGTAAAAACAAGAAGAAAAAAAAACCAAAACCCTAAATGTTAGCTTCTGCTGCCTTGAAAGAGTGAAACGTTTGGTTGGCAATGGAGTTTCCAGTTTACACCCCAGGCCGGTGCTGCTGGAGACTCACAGCTGTGGCAAGGTTCTGTTACAAACTCCCCAGAGAAGTCTTCCCAGAAAGCCTTGAGAAGAGGCTCTCTGCCATCTCTCCCACGCACCCTGAGCACAAGGCAAGCCACAGGGGCCTCCCGGGAAGTCTGGGGTCTGCAGGCCAGGTCAAGGCCATCCTTCCCATGTGTCTGTTGTCTGTCTCAGCCAGCAACTCTCCCCAGTGGCTTCCCTCACCCAACCAGCCAGAGCCCAGAGCCTGGGGACACCCATCAAAGCATTGCCCTGTGGCTGAGCAGAGGGTGGGCTCCTTCTATTCATTTCCCAGGCCCCTCCCCCTAGCATCCTGGATAAACTCAGACAGCTCAAGTCATCCTTATCAGCACACTAGCCAAGGTGGCCATACGAGGGCAGAAACACAGGAAAAGGCCAAGACAAAAAGGAAAAGCACATAAAACCAGCTCACCACACCCTGCAGTCTCTGCAAAGCTAGCCAGTCCTTCCTCTTGCCTAGCAGGATTTGACATCCGGCATATTTTTTCCCCTCCTCTTTGTCTTCTTTTCTCCTTTTCTTTTCAAATAGACACATTTCAAATGTCAGTGAGTGGCAATGGGGCCAAGTCAAACGGGAGGAGACCAGACAGCTGAAGGACTTGATCTTTGCAGCAGTTACTGCAAGGGAAGTTACTGCCCATGCAGAGTGGAGAATTCACAAGTAGCTCAAGTGTGTTGGTTGTGCTAATGCAGTCTCTCTCTCTCTCTCTCTCTCTCTCTCTCTCTCTCTCTCTCTCTCTCTGACCTTCATTTACAGACCTGAACCAAAGCAGTTACACTCTGAAAGAGAATTCCTTCCTTCTTTCCACTCCCCACTTTCCTTATCCCCAGAGAGATGGAAAGAGGACAAGACAGAGGTTAACTGAGGGAGCCAAAACAAAAGGGGGGGCTCCCATCTAAAATCTGAGTCACCGACTGTGGCCAGTTTTCCATGCCTTCCTTCTAAAAGCCCCAGAGAGAGAGAGGCTTAGACAAATTGGTCCCCACCTTACCAAGACCACAAAGTAGAAATCAGAATTCAAATACTGTCCTGTCCCAAGAGAGTTCAAGGCTACTCAGATATCTTCTCAGAGGGCCTAAGTGTCCCCGGACACCCCATATTTTAGATGAGTAATACAGACTTACTTGTCTAATGCCTTACTGAATCTTGTCATCACAGCAGCCAAGGAAAAATTATGTCTGTATGTTGTGCAGAGCCATAAATCCAAAGTGAGGTGACATTCTCAGTCATTCCATATTTCAAGGCAAGAAAGTTTGTTCCTACAAGGCCATTAAAAATAAAAGTTTGTTTCCACCACCAGCCATCACAGACCCATCCTTGAATCAGAGAATGTGAGATACTTTGGATAGGATTCCCAGTGGGTGGGGAGCTGATGCCCAGGGTCTCCACTCATAACATGGCTGACTGGAAACAGGAGGTACAAGGGCCTTTAGGTTTAACATAACCACTGGAATAATTTAAGCCTGTTGGCCAAGGAGGATGGCATGAGAACCACAGATTAAGTGTTGGGGGGCCTCCTTAGCTACAGGGACTCCATCTTGTACATAGTCTCCATTTTGTACTAAGCTACAGTCTGAGAAACGGCTTCTGGCCCCAGGTATCCCAGATGAACTTAGACCACGATATCTCACCCTATGCTCCATTGGTTATTTCTCAGCTAGGAGCTTTTCCAACACACCCCGCCTCTCAAGGAAACCAGCAGGGATAAAGAAAGCCACATGAAATATTAGGTATAAGGTATCCAGTGTATGCACAAACCTGATTGGACCCCTTACCCGCCTCCTAATCTGCAGTTTTCTGTCTCAAAAAGGTTGTTCTGTCCTGCCCCTCAACCCCCATGGTATGATCCTGAACCCAACCATCTCCCTGAGATATCAGTTTCTGAATAAAGATACTCTCTGCTGACTCAAACTTGGTTTTCATAGTGGATTATTTCCAAAACTCTCAGAGTCTAACATTAGGTGTCCATCAAAACAGATAAGGATGGGCCTGGGGTATGGTTCCGTTGGCAGTTTGCCTAGAGTGCACAAAGCCCAGGGTTCAGTACCTTCTACCACATAGGCACCTAGTGCTGACAAAGACCTCTGGTGCAGCACCTGGGAGATGGAGGTCAAGGCCATCCTTGGCTATACAGGGCCCTGTTTCAAAGGGCTGGAGATGTGACTCCAGGATAAGGGAGTCTGCCAACAAGCTTGTTAACCTGAGTTTAATTCCCAGGACCCACAAGTTGTCCTCTGAGCTCCACTCTGAATGCCCACTGTAGCACAAACAAATTTTTCTAAATACTCCATCTCAAAAATAAATTAATATAAAACAGGGGAGAGGGGAGAAAAGATTGGGAAGACACTGGATCTGAGGAAAACTCAGATAATTCTTGAATGGACGTGAGAGTCCAGGTAAGCTAGGTCAGAATCCTGAACAGGAAGAGGAATCTATGGTGACTTGACAGCCTTTCCCAAATTTGGGCTGGAAACCAGGGCCCCTCCTGCACTGGATGAAATTCGATTGCTATTTTCTGGTCACAGGTCCCTCCCTCCCTAACTCCTCCCCATAGACAAACGTATCAGTCATGATGTTTATCACAGTGTTGTGTCTCTTCAAAACCTTGCTTCTGCCTTATACAAGCTGGCAGTCCCCTCCAGTGTTCCCAAAACCTCTTCTTAAACTGAAAGCATGCAGGGAAGGGAGTCTAGGGTCAGGGAAAAGAGCAGAGCCTGGGAGCCTGGCTGCCCTCTCACAAGCTATGCTCATGGGACAAGCTTTCTAGCTCATAGCGCCCATGGAACAAGACCTTCAATAGTGATTCAGAGAGAACTGTTTCTAGGACCCACTTCATAGCACCCATGGAACGAGACCTTCAACACCTTCAACAGTGATTCAGAGAGAACTGTTTCTAGGACCCACTTCAAGTTTCAAAGAAAAAAAAAAAGTCGTCAAATTGCTATTGAAAATAGATTGACTGCTGGTGCCACACTGTTGGGAAATTTCCATTTCTCTAGCACACAGAACTCACATAATTACAAATAAATATCCAGGAAGACAGAAATTACTGTTCTATTTTTCCCCATTCTCAAACCTGGTGGTTCACAATTCTTAAGTTTCTCATGTTAAAAGGGAGGGAGGGAAGGAAAGAGGGAGGAGAGGGAAGGAGGGAGGGAAGGGAAGGAGGGAAGGGAGGGAGGGAGGGAGGAAAGGAGGGGAGGGAGGGGAAGAAATGAGGGAGGGAGGAAAGG
>CM052709.1:54562362-54599813 GCA_028551405.1 Uromys caudimaculatus
AAGAGAGGGAAGGAACCCTACCTAACCTGTGTTTTCTAACTTTATCAGACCATGAAGTCATGCTTACCTGATTGTTTGAGGTTCCAAGGAATACACAGCAACATTTATATTTTTCTTCTATTTGTTTTTGAAAACCCAGACTGAGATATATTGGTTTTCTTCTAAGGAGTGTAAGCACACATACATGTGTCCCTACAGGTCACATAGCTCAGAAGTGTGCCAGATGTTTATATATCAACTGCTCAGCTAGATTTTAAGAGCTGATTACTTTGCATAAAGATACAGAAAAAAAACATAACTTACATTTAGTTGTACACACATTGATTAATGTTCTTTCATGCCCCATTTAATCTGTGCATAGGCTGTTTTGGAGGCTAAATGTTTAATTAAAGTCTTCTGTATTGACCATAGCTATACCTGGTACAGAGGTGTGCTTAGCTGAATGTCAAGGATGTCAAATCTTGCCCCTCTGGCCTGGCATTTACCTCTCTCAGGTTGTATGAGCTCCCCGGGCCTCCATTTCCTCAGTGTGAAGCAAAAGCATTGGACCAGATCACCTTAAAAGCTACTCAGCATCAACACTTACATTTGAAAACCCTTCCACTAGCCAGCCTCACCAACCATGACTCCTTCCCCATGATCTAAATATTTGACTTATAAAATGTGAACAGACTTCATTTACTAAAAGCCTCTAATCAAAACCAAAACCTTTTACTTAAACAATTAGAAAACAATTAGCTGGGGGAATAAAAACAATTTTAATTTGCTAAATGGTCTTCCTCCCGCCTAATAGATATGGACAAGACCCTAGCTAATGCTTCTGACCACATGGAAAGCACCCAGCCATCTCTGAGTCTGTAGATGGAGGTGCGGGTTGGCTCAATTTCCTATCAGGAAAAGTGAAAGGCTCTCACATTAACCTCAGGCTACCTCGGTGATTCATGTTTAAACATGTGCCTAACATTAGCAGGGTTAGTGCTTTTTGTGCATTGATCTGTCCTGAAGCTGGAGCACAGAGGGATCTCACACCAGCCAAGCACCCTACACACTTGGTTCTCCAACATAGTACAATGGCTGGGGACTAATGACCCTCTCCTGAGACATGATCTCCCTGAGGGCACTTTTGAGCCTGCTTGAGATGGACAACTGGAGCACCGTTTTAATTAATGAAATGTGAGTGCAGTTAGCCCAAGTTCTAGTAGATTCTACCCAGGGAAAAAAATGTCTTTATTTTGCAAGACACTCAAAGAGATCAATAAAGAAACCTTGGGTTTTCAACAGTACCCAATAGCAACATGGACTACATTTAATAGACTGCCTTTATTTGGTGGGAAGTAAATGTTTTAGTTTAGTGTACAGAGGAGTGATCTCTATTTGCAATGTTCTCATACACTGATTTTTTTTTAGGTTTTTTAGTTTTCTTCTTAGCCTCTGACATCCACATATTTTATTCTCTGGCAGATTGTTACATCCCTCTAAATCATAGTTTTCTGTTTATAAAACAAAACAAAGATCTGAGCCATTTTAATACTGAAAATTATTTGTGTTTGCCTTCTTTTATCCCCTCAAAACATACTCACTTTCATCTGAAGTCACCTCTCTGAGCTCCAGCTAGTTTGCCTCCTTCTGAAATGAGAATGGATCCAAGCACTCTTAAGTAAGTGAATTCACATATAAATATCGGACACTGAGAGCTTGGCCGAGTCTACTGGAACTACGTCAGTGGAGTGTCGTATGAAATAGTTTGAACAACAGATCTGGGGGTTAAAGGTCCAAGGTCAAGGTGTTGGCAGTCAGAGTGTTTTCTTCTGAGGACTCTGCTCAGCGTAAGGTGGCTACTGTCTCAATCCCTGGCACTGCTGTTCTTCAATCTGTACTCTATGTGTCACAAATATTCCTCATTAGGACATCAGTTATATCTGATTCCAGACATTCATCCAGTCCTCATTTACCCTCAATGATTTCTATAAAGTTCTGTCTCTGAAGAGCCACAGTATAGAAGTGCTGGCAGCAGGAGTTCCACACAGGAGTTTGGGGCTGTCTACCTGCAGTTAACTTGTTTGTTTTCTGTCCTTTACAGCTTCTCTTGTATTTTTATCCCCTCCTCCCATAACCTCACTCCATTCAGTCTGAGTGGAGTGAGGAGATTCAGTAGGACCCAGACCCCCTGGATCTGAATGCAGCTCTGTGTCTGACTCTGAAGCTCTAGAGGCCATTTCTTGGCCATGAACAGTCAGCTAAGACTATAATCCCCATACTACAGAATTCTTGGGAGAGTCCCAGAAGTAGAGAGTAAGGCTCAGTAAATGTTGGCTCTTAGCATTCCGTTTGTCTGGACATGGCTGGTCATGAGGGCCCAACTTGCACAGAAGAGATTTGTGACACATTCTGGTTGAAAGAGCCTGAGATGGGGCAAGAAGAGCAGTCTGAGGAGGGCAGATATCCAAATATCAGTGCTAGAATGTGTCTCTCAGTCAGCAATATGGAAGCCTGTGGAGAGAGTTAGGTGACTTCCTAGGTAGTAAGCCATCATTTAGGGTAGAAAGTAGAAATCTTTCTGCACAGCTTCTGCATAGGTCAAGAATCAAATATTTTTAGTGAGCCCACAAGCAACCTACCAACTTTGGATGCCCATAAGGGTGAAGATGAAGGACACCAAGAGCTGAGTGCAGACATCAGCTTTCTCCAGAGACTGCAGACCTATGGCTAGTACCGGGTAACTAATACCATCAGACAGATGAAAGTTTCTCTGACTAAGAAGAAAGCATTTTACACCAAGAGGAATCCCTCCATCATTCAGGACAGAGGTATTGGCTGGTGAAATTTGGGTGGTCAAATGCTGTGGCCATGAGCACAGTGGGAAGTTAGTAGTACTCAAACTTAGGTAGCACTTAGGAGTAGAGAGTTGATTGGCCCTGAACTAGATGCACATTTGCACATGTGCTATCCAGACCAGAAACTCCACCTCTGAATGGCATCAGTTGTCTTTTCTGAACAAAATAGCAAAATGATGGATGCATTCCAAGTAGAGAACAGGACTTTGCAATTATAGCCCACTCAGATTGCTCTGCCATAACTAAGCATGAGTAGTGTTAGAGTCTGAATGTAAAATGGTCCGCCAAACTAGGGCGTTAAAGTCTTGGACCATAGTACTATTAAGGGGTAGTTGAATCATGAAGATGTTAACTTCATCAATAGATTAATCTATAGATGAAAATCATGTACCTACAAGTAATATTATACAGACCGAGAAGGTTATATTTATGTATTTAAGAATAGATAGATGGATAGATAGATAGATAGATAGATAGATAGATAGATAGATAGATAGATAGATAGATAGAGATGGATGGATGGATAGATAGATAGATAGATAGATAGATAGATAGATAGATAGATAGATAGATAGATAAGGATGTGCAGATGTATTCTATATGTATATAACAACAATTGAAAACGAGATTATGGATTTACAAGAGCAAGTAGGTTATATAGAAGGAAAGGGAATTATAATCTCAAAAAATCTTAAAGCGATTAATGATGTTACACCTGAATGGGCTACTAGGAAGTAGGGTCTGGATGGAGATTGGAGGTTGTCGGGAGCACTGAAGATACATCTTTGAAGGGCACATCTTTTCCCTGCCTCCCTCCTGTTGCTCTTTCTTACTGCTTCCTGAACTCCATTTGGTTGACAGCCTTGCTCTAAAGCACCCTTCAATTATATGCTCTGGGTTGTCACAGGCCAACAGCAGCAGAGCCAAATGACCATGGACTGAACTCTCTGAAAACCATAAACCAAAATAAAGTTTGTCACAGTGATGAAAACTAACAGCACAGGAACAGCCAACCTGAGCAGACCACCCAGAGAGAGCCCTCACATCTGCACTAGAACTGAGGAGATACAAATATCCCCGTGGGCTGGTAACCTGAAGATGGAAGAGCTAAGCTCAGCATCTCTGGTCCTGATTCTCAATCTATGAAGTCAAGGGAAGAAGCATGGTTGGAAGTGTTACATAAAGCCTTCTTCACGTGAAAGGGAGAAGGTGAGGTGTCTCACTCCTTACACGGCCTCACCTGGGATAGCATGCTGCAACACTTGTGCTCAGCATGTCAACTGTAGCCTTGAGCAGATTTAGGACCTAAGAAATGATGGGGGATTGACCAACAGACTTTGCATTTAGACTGCATAAATGTCTTTGCCCCATCTGAATGTCCCAAGGTTCAGCCCAGACTCAGTGTCTGCTGGCCATTGTAAGAATGCAGGTCTCAGTACCAGCCAAGTTTCTGAATTGTGACTGTTTTTGGAATGTGAGACTAATAAATACTGACATAGGTCTGGGGATTCAGCTTTGTGGTAGGGCACTAACCTAGCATGTGCAAGGTCCTATGTTGATCTCTAGCATCTCAACAAACAACTAATGAAACAGAATTCCACATTTTAAATAGTGTGAACATCACAGAGCCAGCTGTGCCCTATTGCCTAATAACCAAGTAAAGGCCTAAGAAAGAATGTATCTCAAAGACAGTGGACACCCCAGCACCAGACCTTTGCTCCTTCAGTTAAGGGCAAAGGAAAAACGGAGGTCCCTGGACAATAAGACGGAGTCCAGAGGGCTTGGGACAGGAAGCAGGAGCTTAGAGGACCGTAAAGCACAGAGGATCTGAGAGACAGCTTCATGGCCCCAAACAGAATTATGGGTTTTATTCATACACACAAGGAGATAAAGGGTTCTCATTGCTTGCCAGAATCTGCTTGCTTCCCCCAGACTCACACCCTCCACTGTCCTTAGCCATTCAGATACTTTAAGGCAGGGCAGCTGAGCAGCTGAGTCACCAGTCTGGGAGGACATCCTTGTCCTTCCTTCCTTCCCCTTGCTCCCCTCCCTCACTAATTGTTTCCAGGGCTAATGCTGGGGACAGAGTTGTCTAAAGGCGGCTCTGTTCTCCACCCTGCCCCCAAGCCCCTCTTGAGCTGGAACTAGCTCTTCACAGCCCTTCTAAAAGAGCCATTCATCCCCTCCTTATCCCACCACCAAAACCTCAGAAGGAAAGAGACTTCAAAGTACTAGGACTCAGTTTGATTGCCAGTATGTGGCAGGTCTCTCACCAGTGGGGACAAGAAGGAAGTACAGACCCACCATCACTGGGGTTCCTCCTTTTCTATTCCTGCCTGTGGAGTTGTCATCTGCTCATAGTAACACTGTGAGCTTCCCTTCTTGGAGCCTTCCATTCTTTCTTCTGCTGGAGAAACAAAGGCTTCAAAGGAGGGCTCCCCTAGAGCTCTGACACACCCTCCAGCTCTGTGGAGGGTCCCCTTTGAGTTGCACAAGCAGCAAGGCAGACTTGAGCTTCCTGTGGGTCTAGAGATCAAGAAGTAAGTCCCTGGCACAACTCCTGGAGTTTTCCATCTTCCCGCCCCTCCTGTTTAGAGCCCTGTTTCCTAGAGCATACATACCTAAGGAGGGTCTCCTCCACAAGCCAGATGCCAGAGTGATATCCGATGATGGCAGTGTATGAAATGAAGACATGACCACCCCAAGGTATGGTTGAGGAGAAGATTTTTTTTTTTATGTTACAGACATGATGGACAGTGTAGCCAGAGGCATCTGGAAGAGAAAGTAGTGGACTGAACATGACCAGCAGGCTGACCTGACCCATGGAGGGTGGGGTTGAGAGAGGAAGAGGATAGGGAGCAAAGAAGACTGAAAATGAACCAAGACAACCAAGAGAGTGTGTGACTGAAATGGCAGGGTAATACAGGAGTGAGAGCTGGGGGAAGGGCAGCCCATGAACCATACAAGTTTAGAGTAGGAGTGGGGTGAGAAGAGCTGAGAGGAGCCGCTGGTACTCAGGGAACCTGAAGGCCAGCCTGCACTGTGGTATGCTAACAGTCACCATAGTTACACAGTTAACCATTTTCCTGAGTTTCTCTTGGACGTGGCACAAAGGTCATGTTAAAACCACCTGATCTTTTGCTTGCTTGTTTGTTTTATTCAACCTGTTCTGTACATTGAAATTGAGATGATTTTCAGTTTATAGATGATAAAAGAACTATAGCGTGGTCCTTATGACCCCTCAGTATCACATATGCAATACCAGCCAAGTTATCTTCCTCTCTTGTTATCTTCTCGTTTTCTTAAGTGAGAAGAGATTTTGGCAGAACTGCTGGACAGAAGCATGTCCTTGACTTGCCTAGACCAAGCACGAATGAAAAACAATGTGGCACTTCAAGCATAGGCATGTAAGCTGTCACCGAACTGCAGCAAATCGGCTGGATTTTTTAGCAATGGATTTCTGATCCATTTGGAACCATTCTTTACAACATTAGTGACCTGAGGCCGGAAGGTGATCAGTCATTAGGAGTAATTGACCATCTGTTTCACCACCCAACCAGAGGACTAAAGACCACCATCCAACCAGAGGACTAAATCTTACCTTATTTGTTGTTCCTGGGTTTTTTGTTTGATTCATTTTGTTTTGTTTTGTTTTGTTTTGTTTTGTTTTGTTTTGTTTTGTTTTGTTTTCCACCCTAAATCTAGCTGTTACAGTTTGTGCTCAGGGAAAACCTGGTAAACTTGAAGAAAATGGTGTGGCTCTTCCTTAACTCTCAACTAACTTCCTAAGAGCCAGGGCATCTTATCACTCTTGAGCTTACTTACCTCTCCCATGTAGCTACCCCACCATGCCTAGCACACTTCTTGAGCAAGGCCATGCTATGGACAACTTTGCATACACCATGCCATCTCTCGAACCTCAAGTGCCTTGTCCAACATCATGCAATTGCCTCCTGGAGTTCATACCCTTTGCAGCCTGCCATGCTGAATTTCAGAAATAAGGGAATTGACACGGAAGTCCAATGACACCAATCAAGCCTGACCACTTCCACTTATTATTAGTTGGTGACATGTGCCCATTTCTTTACCAAATAGTCAAGGTAGTTATTTACCTTCTAAAATAGAGAATGTAAGTTTGGTGTTAGGAAGGGTTATAAGTTTGCAAGGTCCTGTTGGATGGGTCATTGTGAAGTGACAGTGGGCAGTTCTGTGCCTAGCAGAACTGGTTCTGTCTTGCCTACATCTCCTCTCTTGTCTTTGCTAAGAGAAGCCACCATCTGATTGCCAGGCTTGGATGGGAGTAGCATTGAGTCAGCAGGCCCCACCACCCCTCCTCTTTGTTCCTCAGTGCTGGTGCACACTGAAGTTACTTGGGGAGCCTAAAGCCAGATCAGGGCCCAGATCCTACTTCCCCTTAGGGGATCGGATCAGAATTGAGAGCTGGACTTGAGTATTTTAATTTTTCCCTTCATTTTTTGTTTTATGTGTATGGATGTTTTATCTCATGTATGTCTGTCTGTGTACCAAACATGTGCCTGGTACCCATAGAGACCACAAAAGAGTATCAGATCCTCTGGAACTGGAGTTACACACAGTTGTAAGTTGCCATGTGGGTGCTGGGAAATGAACCCAGGTCCCCAGGAAGATCAGCCAGTGTTCCTAACTGCTCTTCTCTCCAGCCCAATATGAGTATTTTCTAGAAAGCTCCTTTACATGAATGGACAGCAGCCTGAACTCTGAGTATGGTGATAAGGATCTCAGTCTCTGGATTCAGGCTCATGTGCTGTACAACGCGAAGGTTACATCAGTGTTTCTTGTCTCTGTTTACTCGTCTGGTGACCAGTTAGTAGTGAGAACATTTTTCATGCCACGACACACAGAGAAGGTGAAAATACTTGAAGAGCATCCAAGGTAAACAAATGAGGAAAGGTGACCTTCTCAGGTATGTCACCCATCTCAAGAGCAGAACCAATCCGTGTATGCTTAACATTGTCTTCACAGCCTGCTGGTTGAGGGTTTAGCAAAAAGAGCAAGTTGGGAAATTTGTGTCAAACTTCTCATTGCAATGCAGAGTTAACGAAGACCTTAGGAAATAGTACACTTCCACCTTCTCATTGCACCGAAGAAACTAAGGCTAGCCAGGTGGAGTAGCTCACTCAGAAGGCAGGAGATTGGTATCAGCCATTGCCTTCAGTCATAATCAAATGCAAGGTCAAGAGGCTGCCAGCCTTCCTTTTGATCTCAGGCAACCGTGAGAGAGAGAACACTCCCGTCCCTGACAGGGAACTTGCTTCCACCCCCAAGGATGACACATTGATTCATTGGCGCCACACTCTTGTAGCCCAGGAGGCTGGCCAAAAGACAGCTGTCTTGAAGCACGGGCGCCTGTTGGGAGTGACAGCAAGCAAGTTTCTTTCTTCCTTTTCAATCTGGAAAGCTGCAGTGAATGAGTATGTGTAGAATTAAAGCCAGGATATGGTGACAGAGGTATCGTCCGAGTGCCACTCAAGACAGACAAGCCAACCACTCAGCATGTTCAAGTCATCTATGTGGCTAGTGGATTGTTTTTCCCCTTTCAGTTTATTTCAGTTGTGGGGGACGTGGAGGGGAGCTGTTTGGGTCCGGACACTTACGCTGCTTCTGCATCACTGATTTATAACAGACCCTTCATACTGGAAATGCTGGCTGGCTGTTTGTATGCAACCCAGACCCCATCCCCCCTTTATCCATCCCCAATTCTGTTTCCCCCATGTTGCACGGAGATGAAAAACCAGAATATAAAATATGAAATCTGCTGGTGACAAAGAGAGGCCAGGAAGCCACCAGTTACATGGGTTTAGAAGTGGAAGCCAGGTGCACTCTCTCTAGAATGGCTGCAGACTGTCTTTGAAACAGATGTCTCCTGCCTCCCCCCCCCCCCACGCCATTCTCTTTGCATAGAAGAGGCGCAGAGTTCCAGAATGGGAGACAATAGGCATTAATATCCATTGGAATGACAGCTGCTTATGACTAGCTTTGCTCAGGACACGTGTCCCCCAAGCAAAATGATTAGTGCTCCAGCAGAATACGATATTTGTGGATAATCAAAAGCGAATGGCGGATTGTTTAGACTAATGGAAAGCAGGGTTCACATCAACCTTTCTGGAAGTTCCCACCAAGAATAAATATTAAAGTTAGTTCATGGCAGTAACTTCCCTTCCACTCCTAAGATGGTGGATTTGTTTAGTGTACCCTGGGAAAACATACCTGCCTTGCCAGGGTGTTATGAGGATTAATTAACGTTTATAAAGTGCTTGGAATTCCACTGAAGAAATGTACCTTGTCGATGCAAATTATTATCATTATATAGTGCCTTTCATCCCAGAATCTCAAAGTGCTTCCCCAACAATTAATTAAGCCTCACTACACCCCTGTGAGAGAGTTAAGCATCATTCTGCCCTCACTAATACAGGCAGCATCTGCACCTGAGTCACAGAGTCTAATGTTCAAGTCACTCTCCAGGAGGGAGTGAGATTCCATTAGCAACCATCCCTAAGTGCTTCATAATGCATAGTCACTAACAACACAAGGCAAATCACTATAGGCTGAGACCTATGGCTGTAAGGACTTGTTTAATTTTGTTTAGTCTTTAATTGTCTGGGCTGCTTGTTTTCTTTCTCTCCCTCCCCTGTAAATAAGGTGCTTGTCGGATGAGAGCCCAATTAGTAGCTATAACCAGTTATATTGTACTAATGACACCTTCTCATCCCACTCCTTAGCATCTGAAATTCCAGGTATAAAGTCCACCCTTCCGTCACTGTTCATCCGCACCCCTCCAAAGGAGTTAACTTACCTTTAATCTTTACTGAAAATTTTAATGGCCTTGTGAACAGAAAGAGCATTTAGATGTGTTTAGCAATCTGGGAGCCGCATGCCTGCCTCACACGTGAGCATCTCGAGTATGTAGAGTAATTCTTTTTTCAAGGCAAGTGCAGTAATTCATAAACACAAATCCCTTGTATTGGCTCCTCTAGAAGGAGGCTGGAAGTCAAGTGAGCATGTGTAGCATTCCAGAGCGCAGTATGTGCTGGAGACAAATCCGATGCACAGTCTTTACCAGATACATTTGGATACAACCTTTTGGCATGGTTTCTGGATTCCAGGGTAGAAATCTCCTTAGGAGTCTAACTAGCTAGTTGTGAAAACTTGGGAGAAAAATCACGACCTAGCTCTAATGCTACTTCAGTGGTGGGGTCATCAGAATCATCTCTGAGCTCGCTGAAGCTTACACCTTACTCCTGGGCAGATCTGCACAGAGGCCCTGGGTTCCCAGTGGCTGATAATAGCAGGAGTCGAGATGAAACAAGAACAACAACAAACTTGCTCTTGGTGGTAACTCCCACTGAAGCAGACATCTTTTAAGGGATGCCTATGGTGGACACTGAACAACTCTGAGAAGGAAAATGAAGGGCAAAAGCTGAAAATCTGAGTTGACAGCTGTGGTTTGGTTGGTCTCGCATCTCCCGCCCCACCCTATTTAGTCACCTACTTTCATTATGGAATTCTCTCCTAACACCATGTAATTTGGTTGGGCTTTCAAGCATAGAGTCTCACCTACTCCTTCAAACCGACTGAGCAGATGACCCAGGTTAGCCAATCATATTATTCTGTCCTTTGGTCTAAGGGCTGGGTATTAACCCAAGCATGGCCAATTTGATTCTTTTTCAATGATTTATGTTCAAACGTGAGTCGAAAGAAGTCCCATTTCCAAGATACTGCTAAGCTGGGAGAATGAATGTGAGTGGTTTGTCCCTTGAACAGAATCTGCTTTGGAATGCCACCAAGCAGAGACAAGCCCTGGCAGGAGAGAGAGTTATTTAGAACACATGTGTGCTGTGGGACACTGGCTCAGTGCTTCGACAAGATTATTTATGTTCCTGGATCAAGCTGTGCTTTGACTCCTGATTCTCCGATTATATGAATCAATATATTCCCCTACACTTAAGCTAATTTCAGTTAAATATCTATCTCTCCCAATAGTGAAAGTCTTAACTAATACTATCACAGACCAGTGAACATATAAGACTTAACAGCTTGCTCCTGGGGAAAAGCTGAAGAACCCCAACCTCTGACTAGAGGAAGCAACGTCTCTGAATGGTTTCAAAGTTCCTATGAAGCAGGAAAAAGAGGGATTTGAAGCCATCTTGCTTTTCAAATGCATTCTGGGGTCTTATCAAAAGTTTGGATATGACAGTAAATGCTTTTAATCCTAGCACTATGGAGGTAGAGGCAGGCAGATGATCTCTGTGAGTTCAAGGCTGCCCTGGTCTACATAGCAAGTTCCAGGCCAACCAAAGTGTCATCGTGAGACCCTGTCAGAAACAGAAAACTTGAGACACATTCTTCCAGTCTGCTGCTTATACTCATTCCATATCGTCACCTACTAACTGTTCTCCGGACATGAGAACGTCTGTTTGGGTTTGCCCTTCCTCTGCTTTCACCCCATTCGAAGTCCACTCACACCTCATTCTTCTGCTTCTTGAATCATGATTCTGAATAGGATTCAGTGGTGAGCCATAGTCAGAATGGAAATTCTTTAAATCCAAGGTCAGAAGTCCTGAATACTCAGTCTCCCACTTGATTGATAAGTGTCAATCAAGTGTGTCTGTTTCTATTACTGTGGGAAAACACCTGAGAAAACCTGACTTTAAGGAGAAAAGGTTTTCTTGGGGAGTGGCAGGTTTCACAGTTCCAGATGTGTCAATACATTATCAGCTGACAACACTGAGTGCTTTTAGGCATGTGACAATAAAAACATGGCAGAAAGCCATGGTGGAGGAAAGTTGCTCCCTTTCTGGAAGCCAGAAAGCAGACAAAGAGATGAACAGTTTTGGTATAAGATAGAATCTTCAAAGACACCGTAACTCACTTGCTTAGCCAGCCCTGCCTCCTGAGGCCCACATTAGCCACAGACTTATGGATTAACCCACCACTTAAGTAAACATTCCTCAACTCAGTCGCCTCTCAGAAGATGAAGCTCTCAGCAGATGAACCTTTGGAGACATCTTGTATCCAGTGATCACAATGATCCATGGGGAGTTGTGCATTTGTTATGTTGGCATTGGTTGTGATGTACTGCTCACTCTGTGTGTGTGTGTGTGTGTGTGTGTGTGTGTGTGTGTGTGTGTGTGTGTGTGTGTATGTGTGTCTGTCTGTTAACTCATGGACTTTTGTTGACTGGATTGAGATATGTATATCCCATGGCTATAAGCTCCTTGTCTATGCCCAATGCCTTGGCTTTTAATACTGGCAAACTGCATGACTTTGGGCTAAGTAACAGGTCTATGTGCTTAACTTTTCTTATCTATAAAGGGGAGGACAAAATTAAAACCCCAACATCATTATTCTGAAAATTAAATAGACTTGCTATTGGAACAGTGCCTGGATTGTAGTAAATTCTCAATTGATGTAAGCTGATGTGGTTATGAATGACATCCAGCCTCTAGTACAGGTTCAGCTGTGGGTGCAGACATAGAATCTGTCAGCTCTTCCCTACCACACAAGATACACGTCATAGTTTTGTCTTTATTCTTTGCCCTGAGAAATTCAGGTGCTGTTTCTACACGTTCAATCACTGTCCTATGGAGCTGGGTAGCATTTTGTATGACCACCATGGTACGTCACAGATGCTGTTGTGAGATGCATTATGGAAACCCTCAAGATAAAACTGAGGGCACGGCTCATGAAGCGCCCATGAAGAACCACAGTGTTCTTTTCCTTTCTTTCCTTTATTTTTATTTTTTAATTTCAGGTTACCAATAATTTCTCTAGCTTGCTATTTTGTGAACGTTTGCTTTTTCTCACCATGCCCCGTTGGTAGATTTCTGGTCTATTTTTCGGACACACATTTTCTTTTTCACCCAGTTGTGTTTCCCACCAGCCTTCATTTAATCTTTGTTCACATCCCTTTTGCCTGTATGAGAAACGTAGTTTGATGTGAGTGTCAAATGGATGAAAGGTTTCTCCTGGTTAGGCGAGTTTATGTGTCCTTGGGGGTCTCCTGCAAGGTACCTTCCGACCTACATGCACTTTATTCATAGAGCTTTGAAATTTGCTCAGCTTGCTAACAAGTCAGAGAATATTTACAGAGCAGAGATGAGTCAAATGGGGAACATGAACAGATGGAGAAGAGCCAGTTGTTGTGCTTCAAGTACATTTCCCACGTTGGAATGTGTCAATGCCTGGCGGTACACACTGCCTGCAAGTCACCCATATAGTATAAAAATGATTTCATTTACTAGCAAGCGCCTTTGTTTTGCCATTACATAATCATAAATGTGCCCCAAAGAGAAACCATTAGAATGTAAGCCAGGGCAAGGAGCCAGCCAGATATGAGTTCTAGCCCTATTGTGGAACAGGACCTACCATGTTCCTACAAATCCTCAGTGGCCTTTCAGGACTGGGACAGGGACATGCCATGACGCCACTCTTGTCTGATGGCTTGTCTTCCATCTAATTGTCTGGTGAGCCAGATTCCCAAGCATGTTGGGAGGGATATGTGAGGGATAATTGACATTGGTGCCCTGAGGTGTCCAGAGCTATCCCAACCCGTATGCCATGCCTATTCCAGCAAAATCGCTGCTCAGAGAACAGACTCTGCACAGCTTGAGAAAAGCCTGAAGAGGCACCCTCACCCCGTTTCCCCCCAAGGCCTTGCCATTAATCTCCAAAAGCCAAAAGAGCAAATTGTCAGTGATCCATTTAGCAGGCTCTAAACATCTCAGCTGCATCCATTCGTAGGAAGGAAATAGCTTTCAGGGGTAGAAGCATCTCAAGAAAGTTGGCTACATAGTGGATTTCTATAAACGAGAATTCCATTTTCTCTTGGCTTCCATTACAAAATTGGAAAATTTGTCACACTGGGGGAAAGAAACCTCACAGAAGATGAAAAAAAAAATGAACATTTGGGATGAAAAGAAATTAAGAAAAAGCTATCGCATTGGCACGGTCTCCCTGGGATATGCTGGAGCCGACTCGGAGCCACAGGCTGGGTCTCTGTACCTCAGATTGTCTCCAGCATCGGAAAGAAATGCTGGAACTCATGGCGCCCTCCATCTCTCTCCTCTTCTGTTGCAGGATTTCCCTCATGATTGACAGTTTCATTTCTGTGTTCTTGCCCCTCACAAAGCCTGCTGTTGCTCCCCAACACTGGTTGGACAGAGCATTAGGCTGAAGCACAACATCTCAATGGTCACTCTCTTACTTATTGGTCCTCAGTTCATGTCTGTGATAATGTGACGTGGCTTACAGGCAAAAATGGGACATTTGGGTTTAGGGCTTAATTCTACCTGTTTCATCTTTTCCTTGCATTTCAGACCTAATTGTACTTATTTGCCCCAATTAAGTCAATTTTGACATTTTAATGTCACGAGCCATAATGTGGAATAATAAATATTAATTGATTTTTGCTGGAAGAGTCTGAGAAGTCATCTAGTCTACCTCCCACCCAGTTCAGCTCCTAACATTCCGGTTCCTGGAAACAGATAGGCACTTCTACATCAACTCTGAAATGAGCTCCTGAGAGGCTGGCCAGGACTTCCTCCATGAACTAACTGGCCCATGAGATGTCCTCACAGAAAACAAGTTCACTGAGCTTCCTGGTAGGCAAGGAAAAGCTCAAGTGTCTAGGCAGACTCTCACCCATTACCTGGGTCATTCTCCACTGATGACATCAAAAGACAAAGTTATTTCCTTAGGCGAGACCTGAGGTATTTCCAGCTTCTCTCTCACCTTGTCTCTATGCAAGGCAGCAGCAGGAGTTCATGATTTGAACCCCAATTTTACACCACTTCCCTACCTTTGTATAAAAACTGCTCATTCTTTGTCACTCTGAGTCAGTGGAAAATTCTAGACTCTTTCCACAGAATCCCCCTTACCCTTAAGCTTCCTTTTTGCCATCTATTCTTAGTTCTGCTTTTTCAACATCAAGTGAGTAAGGTCACCAGGAACCTGCTCTTGGGTTCCTAGGAGTTGACTGCAGCCTCCCTTGAGGAGGGGAGAAATGTACGGGGCACCTGGCTAACAGCTTAGCTTAACTGACAGCCTGATCCAGAGACCTCAGATCTCTCCTCAATCACAGTGGAGATGGGATGAGATCAAGAACACCTCCTGCTGCCGGTGTCCCGCAGTAGAATGCAAATGGCACCTGTCACATCATCACAGATCACACATAATGCAAAACTGGAGTGTTGTGCAATTGCTAGATCAAGATGACTGGCTCAGAGGAGCGCATCATAGAGGCCTGTTTTGCTCAAAGAGTACATCAGCATGGTTCACCTGCAGCCAGGCCCGCTGGCCAGCACTTGGGCAGCCTTAGCCTGGCAAGTACCACTCTTGTGGAGGCAGAACAGAGCAATAATCAGACTTCACAGTGGACTTTCAAGTGCCCACTGACAGGTGGCATAGGGTAATTCTATTCACATCTGACTATCTTATCACATGATCACTTTGATATCAAGGATATAGACATCAACACAACTCCCTGGAGAAGGACATGTGCCCAACAAAGGCCAGGAGCACATACAGCAATAATAAAATCCATCTCCATTGGTGACACTCTAACTTTGCAAAGTCTCTCATTCGGAGCCTAATTTGCTTATGTCAAGTATACATAAGCTATTTGCTTTCTACACCCAGATTGTTGGAGCAGTGACTTTCTTCCATTTCTTCTTCTTCTTCACACCACACCATTCACCCTCCACCTCTGTATCCCTTCCTTACCTAGCACCCAGGCCTTCACTGCCAGGTTTCCTATGTGTGCTGCCTGCATGTGCTCCAAAGGCTTCCTCTTATGTTCAAAGGAAGAAGTAGAGATATTCTTGCCAGCTTGCCACCTCCTGTGTTCTCTGCTGGGTCAGCCTAAAGTCCTCTTGGTGAGAGAGGGAGAGAGAAAGAGAAAGAGAGAGATTTCTGTCCCCCTCCTTTCTCTCTCGCACGCTCTTGCCCTCTCCCTCTCCCTCTCTCTCTTTCTCTTTCTCATTTTCTCTCTTTCACTCTCTCATTCTCTCACTCTGGCTCACACCATGTCTGTGTCTGTGTGTCCGTGTGTGTGTGTCCATCCTGTACTTGTCTTTGCCTTGACCTCAGCGGGTAGGGGACTTAGCTTCCCTACTTAATCGCTTGAGCATCCTTTGCAGAGTACCGTTCATGCCACTGAGCTGACTTATCTCACCTCCCCCACTTCTCCTCCACATTTCCCTTCCATTCCTAAACTACACCACTTCTTTATAACTCCATCCTCTCGCCAGGAGGAATCCGGTTCAGATAAACATTCCTAGCTACTTCTCCCAGCATTGTACTCGTCCTCATCATTGGCTCCTTATTTCAGATCACTGTACACCTCCAACCTTGGGTCCCCTGATGCCATGTATTTCAGAGGAAAAGCCTGGAGCTGTCATACAATGACACCCTTAGATCACCCGTAGTAAAAACTTAAATGATCCAAGACTTGTTCCTTATGTTCCAAACTACCTTCTTGAACTCATATAAAGAACTCTAGTCTGGGCTCCTCTCAAACCACCCTATCTTCTTGGATGAATCAGGCAAAGAGACCATATACTATATGACTCACACAGTAATCTAACAATAAGCACTCTTGCCATTGGCCTAGCTCAAGACCCCAGTACACTCAGGTGTGTACTTGTTTCCACCCAGAAAGGCTGTGAACTTTTGGCTCTCATGGTGCTTGCATGCCTATGCTTGTGCCTAATCCAGAGTCTTTGGGACAGAAGATGCTAACCTACAAATTGCCAGACTTCTTCTTCCAAAAGACAGACAAAACCAGTCACTTTGAACCATGAAAGAGCCTGTCCTGAGAGAAGCCTATCGATACAGACACGGAGGCCCTCCGGCCTCAGAGAACCACAGAGTGAAAAGACCAGTCATCTAAGAAGAGCAACCATGCTAGCTAGCCCTCTCATGTTATAGAGCAAGATGGAGAAACACAGAGAGTTAAGTAAAGTACATTGCCTGCCTTTCCAGGCTGTGAAAAGATACCTGAGCAAGTCGCGCAGGAAGAAAGAGTTATTTTTGTTCAGTTTCATAAGATTTAATCCACAGTTGCTTGGCCTGGTCACCTTGGACCTATGGAGATAATGCGTCTCACGTTGTAGGAGCAAGGGGCAGAGGGAAGCAAAGAGAAACTGGAGAAGTTGCCAGGGTCACACATGCCCACGGGCACTGCCTCTAGACTCCACCTGCTAAAGGTCCCACCACCTTCCAGTAGCAGGCTGGCTACCAAGCCTGTAGAATGTGACCTTTTGGAGGACATTTCAAATCTAAACTAAAACAGCTTGTTGTCGAATGAATGGTAATCCTCCTGATTGCCAAGCCCCTCCGTAGCTAAGCACGGGAAAAGAAAAACATTTTTTAATTAAAAACTGAGGAAATAACAAGCCACATGAAAATATCTGAGACATTCTAATTTTGAGAGTTACATTATAAGCAACTTTCCCTTTGGTTGTAAGAGTTTATTTAACTTAGCTCCTATCCTAGGAGAGATAACATCCAGTGGTTTCCTCCATGACCAACCAAGCACATCTCATCTGCTGGATTTTGGATGTGTCTCCCAATAGATGTGCTGCCACCCAGGAGAGTGACCTTGCTGGTCTATGCATGTTGCATCCAGGATATCTGACTCTTGCTCACCAGTGTATCTAGAAGTGTTTATGCTCAGATATGCTATTTGTGGCCCAAATTGCACCCTCAGAACATCTGGGGCTTGTTGTCAGGAGACATGTCTGCATTACAGTGCTGGTAACTTTTCTTTCTTTCTCCCCTTCCTTCCTTCCTTCCTTCCTTCCTTCCTTCCTTCCTTCCTTCCTTCCTTCCCTCCCTCCCTCCCTCCCTCTCTCTCTCTCTCTCTCTCTCTTTCTCTCCCTCTCTCTTTCTTTCTTTCCAATTCAATATCCTGGTAGCAGACCCCACTTTTGTCAGCTGAGGCTACTTTGTGGTTATGGTACAAGATTTCTCTTAGAATCTATTACCAAGTTCTTCTGTACATGTGTCCATAAATAGACACGTAGAAAAATGTGGGAAGAGCCAAAGAGTCTGAACATTGCCCTGTGGTAAAAGTACAGAAGTTGGTGTCAGAAGTTTAGAGTTTAATTTCCTGCTCAGCCAACAACTCCTTGTGTGATAAATAAACTGACATGCCTCCCTGTACCTGTAGGCAGAAAGGACTGTCTAAACAACTCTGGAGCAGGGGGATCTGTTTATTTTGCAATTAGCTAAAGGTAAAGGGTCTTGTCTGAAACATTTAGTCAGGATTCCAGACTTGACACTCATTCCGCTGACTGTAAGTGCTTTAAACAAAGCTGCTACCACTGCCTTTTAAGGACATCCTAAGACATTTCACTCTTAACAAACATAGTCGTTCTGCTGTGAAGGAGCCTGAATACAGCTTCCCATTTGCTTGACTAAGAGCTGTCATTGTTAGGAGCTGGTTGAGTGTCACTCTCAGAATGACAGAGAACAGTTAACTTCAGCCACCCCCCCCCCTTCCTGCATTATTCAGGTTTTAGCATACTTCACCACAGTGTCGCTGTTAAATGATTCTATGATTCTATGAAAGAATATGCAATGAAAAAAAATTCTCCAAAAGCTGGAATGGCTTAAGAAAGGACATGGGGCAAGTTTTCATTTCTCACGCTTTGCTGTGGGTAATGTTAAAAAAAAAAAAAAAAAAGTGTGACTGTGTTGAATTTCCCTGACCTGAGCAAATTGGCCATATTAACAGGAATAATAGTGACAATAGCAATAGAAATAATGCGAGGAACAATGCAAGGATCTTTCACAACTTTGTACATTTTGAGAACAGTGGTTTAAGAACCAATTCTGAGATAATATACTTTTAGTCATTTCGTGTCAATCTAAACTTTAGGGCAGATCAGCTACAGACTCCACATTCACTTTAAAACTATAGGCTTCCAATTCAAACATACTTTGATTTACATAAATGTGATCTCCTATATTAAGTCTTGAGTTTGAGTGCATTGATTCACCAATCAAGGTGGCCTGTCATGGAACCAGACCTCTGTCGTTGACATGGACTGGGTGAAAAGTTGTGTTGCAGCTGTGAGCTGGCTGGCTGATCTTTCTGCATGGTATGGGTGTGTCTGCCCTTCCTTGGGAGGGCAGAGAAGTGTGGTTATAGAAGGCTGGGTGCAACGATCCTAACTCTGAGTCAATTTGCCTGGTCATGGATTTTCAGGCAATTAAGGAAACGGACTTGAAAATTAGCTTGCAGAGATGTTCCTTGGGCTCCCAGAAGGGTCCCTGCCTCTTGCCTTTCCTGAGGGTGATGTACCACTGGCTCCTCAATCGGATCTGCACGGTCCAGTTCTCCCTTCCCAGTGGAGTCAACAAGGGTTTCCAAGAGGAGAGATGGAGGGCCTGGGTCATTTATTTCTAATCAAATGTATAATTTAGAAAACGATCCTGAGATAAAGGAACCATAACTAAGGGTGTGGGGTGGGGATGGGGTATGCAAAAGAAAGACGGCTTAAGAAATCATAGCTCAGGAGGTCAGAAGAATTTTCCTGAAGGTAGAATTACTTAGGTCCCCAAGGACAAGAAATACCTTACTAATTTTTTTCTTTCTTAAAACACTGCACGGAGTTTATTGGGCTGTAGTTATAACAACGTAGTTTGATCTATTTGAGGAAAAGAACATTTTTGCAGTCCTCTACCCCGCTTCTAATTTTAACAAAGTTTTGGAAAATTCCAAGAAAAGGTAGTTTCTAATGTCAGGAGATGGTAGACCACTGTAATTTGGAATTTGTTTCCTGTGGAGCAAGTTTATATTTATATTATATTTGAAAAAATATAATATTACTTTGCTACATTAACTGGTAAGATTTTTAGTGATTCACATTAGGCTGCTGGGTTTATTATAAGGCCTACTATGTTAATTTAATTCCCATTAATTTAAAAAATGCATCTCAAGTGTCAGTCATGATGCCTGAAACTGAGTGCAACAGTTGGATTCTCTGAAGAGCAATACTATTTAGTTAATGGTAGTAAAAAATCAAGCAAAAACAATACTGTATTTGGTGCTCGCTATAAAAACTTAATAAAATCAGAAAAAACTTAATATCATAAACACCATAAACTGTGGTAACCCATTAGAAGGAATACATTTTATACATGATGTCACGTGTATTTATGTATGTAAAAAATACATACATGTGCATTTCTACATATGTGTATATGTGGAAATGAGCTCCACAAATCAATACCCGTATCCTGATTGATTGTGTTTTTAAATGTGGATTGTGATCCTCTATTCTAACTTTATAATCTACTGATGGATCTCAGTTTAAACCAACACAAACACAATTACCTCAGAAATCCTTATCTTAAAGACAAGGATGGGTTCCTTGCTTCTTTTACAGCCTTAGTAGGTAGAAGGGCTAAACCAGGTTTCCTGTCCGCTGGTTTACCAGCCTCCAGCACATTCTCTTGTGTTATTTTCTTCTTAAAACTCACTATCTCCAGCTGGAATGATCCAGCTTTCTGTCTTGATTCTTATCTGACCATTCTGCTAGGAAATAATGTCCCTGACAAAATCTTCTCTCAGTTACTCAGATGTTTCTCTACCCCTCAGAGCTTGGCATATAGTAGATGCTCAACAAATACATGTTTTTAATGAATGAATGCTCTAAACTGGACGCTGCTTTCCATTGAGTGTAGATTCAATTAAGGAGTGAGAGGGAGCCACTGCTGAAGAATGAGGACATGCCTTTTAGAGTGAGGAGATGGAATTTTAAAAAATATATTGATGTAAGTTACCACAAAGCCAGAAGCAGAAACTAGGTGTTTGAACTCTGGGTGTCCCAGGATATGTCTTCTCATACAGTTAACCTAAATATAATGTGACTAGACTGGAGCACCCTAGAATACTCCTTTGCCCTAAATGTCACCTGCCCTAATTTTGAGGGGCTTGGGCCTCCATGTCTCTGAAGTCACATTATTTCTGCCAAGACAGTCCACCAGTAATACCAAAAGGTAAACATACATCCACTTGCGCTGAAAATTCAAAACTGGACTTCCTTCTAAGTTATGAGTGAATGAAAAGCAAGAGGAAACAGGCTCTATGTTTGCAACCTGTACCCTCGCCAGAGCCTAACTAAGAGACAAAACCAAGTCAACTTGTAAGTAAGCCGGGACTTTGTTTAAGAGGGGTTTTTGTTTAGTCAAAACCAAATTCGAAATTTTCTTAGAAATTAAACTCTAAGAATTTGTGTGACAGAAAAGGGGAATTGCAGAAAGATTGGAGAGATTTTCTCACTTTAAGTTCTAGGGGAAGTTCCAAATTCTGAAACACGGTCTGTTTTCGAGAGCTCACTGGTAACTTACTCTAACTTCAGAACTGCTACTGGACACTTAAGAATGCCCCAGCCTCATCTGACAAGAGGTTTAGGGGTTCCTTATGAAATGTGTACCCATGAGGGGGTCCCTCTAGAGCACACCTAACATGTTTCCTGGCCATCCCTAGCCTTCAGTAAAAAGATGAGTCCAGCCGTTATAGAGATGCTTGAGAGCTGAGACTTTGATTCTAGGAAGTGCTTTTCTCCAGGTTTTGAACAGTGACGCTGAGGTGGAAAGCCAGGCAGAGAGCTAGAGAGCAGCTGACTTTCTGAATCCCATGTAGCATGTCATACGCAGAGGAGTCCCCAGCACTGCAGGGTTTGTCTCGTGACTCTAGACTAGTTTCCGAATGGTTTTGTCCCTTTTAAAGTCAGGAAGAGGACCATGGATTAAAGACACGAAAACATTAACTAAAGAGATGGAATCTATTGGGCTCTAGAAGCAAGTCTCCATTTAATATCACCTTGGCCTAAATTCCATTCGCAATGCAAAACATCAGGGTACAAAACTCCCATGAGGGTTTGTTTCTGTTTAATGCACCCCGGGGGTGGGAGTGGAGGCGGGGTGGGGGTGGGGCTATGGAACATTAAAGCACAAGCCAGGAGCTTTAATGAAGTTAACCTGCTGAAGCCACGGAGCTCTGCCCGAAGTGCACCTGAAAGCACTTTGATGATGGCATCAGCTTCAAAAGAAACCATTCCTGGTGTCTGAGCTCTACTGCCCTGAGAAACAGAATTACACCTTTATATTCAGGCTAATTCTACTGCCTTGTTGAGGGCTGCCAGCATTGTACAGGGCGAGGGGGGCTGCTCCTTCCCACAACTCCCCCTCCACATCACAAACCCAGATGGACAGAAGATGCTCACAACAGGTTCTAAGAATGTAAGGTCTTAGCAAGTGCCTTTTGGTTCAGAAAAAGATGAGCCCCTGCTTTCTGCTAACAGTGAATGGATTCAGGTTGTACAGATTTGCTTTGAATACATACTGCACACACACAGGCACACACCACACACATACACACTCTCTCATACACACACTCACACACACACACTATACAACCACACTGACACACACCACACACACATCCCCCCCCCACAGATGCACACACTTCCTTTAGCTTTTTAATACTAATGCGCCATCACCGCCTCCCATTTTCTTTGATTTTGGGATGCTTTCACTAATTTTCTCCATTTTCTCCTGCTCCGCTCTGGCTTCCCCTCCCTCCTTAGCATTCCACTCATTCCCTTTTGCACCTCTTAAGATTTTAGCGCTTCCCCTTTCCTGTGGTTTCCTTTTCTGGTCACAGCTGCCCCCTAATGGTTTTCAAGGCCATTACTTCTGTGTGCTTTGGCAGAGGAAGAGAAGGAAGGAGAACTGGGGAGGGAAGGCTGGAGAAAGACACCAAAGCGCCTTTGCTTTTCGCTTGGAATACACTCTCAATACCTGTGGAATGCTTCCAGAGGATCCATTGCTTATAGCAACGCACAGAAGGCAGGGAGCAGGCCTGAAGTCTTCATGAATTATCATTTTCAAGCTATTTGAATGTATTTAAAAAATATGTATGTAAGATGTATTCTCTTTTCTAAGTTTAGAAAGGAAATAGAATCACGGTATAGTATAGATCCTGAAAGAGAAGTTATCTCCGTATATGTGTTCTGGGTTCCTGCAGAAAGCCAGGCTGTTCCAGGCCCCTCCCTGTCAGCTTGTCTGATTCTCAGGGTTGATTGGCAGCTCAGTAAACTGTGTGGGAGTAAATATGAGGGAGGAGAGTGAGAACTAATGACTTTGGTGGGTGTGGATTAACCCACCCAGGAGGACCAGTAATAGCAAAAGGTCAGCTCCCTGACTCCCGCCTTTCCATCACGACTTTCATGCTCAAATTAGCAGCACTTGCCATCATAAGGTAGCAATCACCTGACATGTAGATGCCTAATTAAGGCACCATAAGTCACAGGTTACAAATTTGAAAACAGTAATAACAAACAAAAATGACGAAAAACTCCCTTACAATTCTGGGTGGGGGTGGCGAAGGGGGGCATAGGGGTGTGTATGTGTGCAATTTCTGGCAAAATGCTCTCAGGGATGCTGGAGGTCAAACTCCCAGAGAAAATGAGCCTGTAGATTTAATAAGAGAACGAGAATTTTCAGCTCCAAACAAGGAAACAAACCAACAACAACAACAACAACAACAAAAGCCTTCAGACTGTAACCCTAGCATCTCCTACCACATATGCACTGTGAAATCACAAGTACACCCAGCTACGTAATGCTCACAGAATAGCCCATTCATACCTAAGGATGAATATTGATTTCAGTCTATGGAATTGTTTTAAGTTCGTAAGGAGAACAGGATTAGGAAAGAGCTGGACCAAATCCCAAACTAGGTAAGAATAAAAGTCACTTAAACCAATCCCTCATTCAGTAGGTGACTCGAAGACTTCACAAGGACACTCAAGATCTGAGACCCCAAGGTTTCTTCTGTTCTACCTGCTTTCTGCAGTGTCTTCTTGGCCTGAAGCTCCAGTCAGGAACTCACAGAGGATTAGGATAAGCCTGATTTCCCATGAATATTCTGGAAAACTCATTTAAGAGAGCAGAGCAAGGTCACAAGTCATTAGACAATATGAGCTGTGCCTCTTAACAGGCCCTTCCCTGCATTTCCAAAGCACGCCTTGGCAGCTAGAGCTGCTCCAGATGCTGAGACTCCCCTGTTGGTGAACAAGTGTGAGAGCCTCAGAGTTGTAAGGGTGCGGAGCTTGCTGGGTTTCCATGGCAAATGTCCAGCTCCTTATCAAAGGCTGCACTGTCTAACATGCTAGGTGGTAAACACAAATCAAACTTAGATTAGTAGGATGAAATCCAACCTACAGTCCAGTCCCTTGGTCACACTAGCCACATTTCAAGTATGAAAAAGCCACATGGTGTGTGATAAAACTTTTACTGGGGAGAAACACAGATAGGTCTACTCCCCCCAGATCTCCATTTAACAATAGATACAGATGACAGACACCACCAAAGTCCGACTTGGTGAACCAATGGGTTTTATTGAAGTTACTTACAAGGATTTGGGTGAGGGGTTGCTTACAGGAACAGAAATGACTCAAAGATAGCTGCATCACTAAAGCCCACCCCAGCATGGTAAGTGACACAATGCTGGGGACCTAGAGCTCACTGCACAACCTGCAGGCAGCTCAACAGAGTCCTTTCCAGGTGACTCTGGTCTAAACCTCTTCCAGGCAGCTGGTCTGATCTCAGAGTCTTCTTTGCAACTCAGCTTCCTTCATTCTTAGAGGGACTCTCAAGCCTTTTGTTTGCTTGGGCAGGAAGGGTTCTAACGAAACTGGTCAGTTTCAGGGTCTTCCTGAGGCTGTTTTGAGTTGTTTACTTTAACATTTAAAGAACTTGCCTGTTGCAAATGGTAGTGTATGCCTTTAGGCCCAAGAGGCAGATCTCCACATTCAATGCCAGCCTGGGCTATAGAGAGAGTTCCAGGACAGCTGGAGTGTTTGAATATCAGAGGAAGCTAATACACAACACCAGGTAAAATACATAGGTTCTCCATCATGGTGAGTAGTTACCTTTAAAAGGGCTCCTCTAGAGGAAGGGGTTTGTGGGGTCAGTCTTTTTGACGTTCCAAAGCTCCAAATGTACATAAATGTACAGAGGGAACTCTGCTTCAAGATGAACCCAGAGAGAGCAAAGGAAGCAGGAAGACTTAAGTTTTTCTTGCCAATGGGGTATTTAAATACATTTTGCATTTGGTTGCCTCTTGTGTTTTATTTACAAGGGTTCCTCCTGTCAAATTTAGGTCTAAGTCTGAGTAAGAGCTGAGACACATACATACACACAATTTGAAATGGATAAGATTTCAATATTTCATGAAAATCTGCAAGGATTCTGGGAACTCACCAAATACAATACCAAAAAGAAACAATTAAGTGGTGTTCAAGTGTGTTAAGGAAAACAAGTAAGTATTTTCAAAGTATGTTGGGGGTGGGGGGACCGGGGCTCCTATTGATCAGAACCTGGACTTCAACATCAAACAAGAGAGAGAGAATACAAAATGAGGATCTATTACATTTTAACCAAAGGTTTGCTTCTGAGACAGATGCAGCTAAACATTAACTGGGGCAGAGCAGTAAATTACAGATTAAGATGTAATTATGCCTCCTATCTCTCCCTTTCAGGGTGAGAGCTTGTTGAAGCGAGGGCTCTGATAAGGGAACACCATGTGACACGTGGTGTCTATTGTGGACGCATGCAAACTTCTGGAGCTTTGAGATCCTGGGCTCCCAGGAGGTGGAACCCCAGTGCCTGTCTGGTTTTCATGCCCCCTGCAGAGTCACACATCTATGAGCATTTAATACAATTTGATGAACACAAATGGAAACCCATACCTGAAGAAGCAGATAGCAGCAACCAGGGATGCTTGTATGGGGGAAAGGCTGAATCCAGCTCCACAAACTCCAATAACTGGTCCCCTGAATATTGCTCCAACTCTCCCCGATACCCCAGGTCAGCTCTGAGGTGGTTTCAAATAGGTTCTTAGGCCCACTGCTTCTCAAAGTCACAAGGTAAAGCTAGGAGCCCCACCATTCTGGCACTTTTGTGGCTACATTCTTGGTGAGGCTCTCCCGAAATCTGAAACATCAGACCCCACTGGAAAAGTCTTCACAGAGAAAGTGTAAAGGGAGTACGTTTCCAAATATCCTTCAATAGAAGATATATTGAAGGCCGTACAGTAAATGGCATACATCAGAGTTATTGTTCAATTGGCCTATGGGTCAGAATCATCTAAAACATGCGTGGGAAAAAATACAGATACCCAGAAGTCAACTCAGATTATAAAATTCTACCCACAGGACCCAAGACCTGGACTTTTAACATCTGCCTCCCCGCCTGCCCCTCATGATTCCAGTGTCCTTCAAGTTTGGGACTTGAAGGACACTGACTTTCCCCAGGAAGTATCTGAGGACAACTTCCTTTTAGCATCATCTGCAAACTTGCTCTATGTTCTCCTAAGCCTCTCCTCCCCATCTAAGGACTGTAGGATATGACCATCTATATCATCATCATCATCATCATCATCATCATCATCATCATCATCATCTTCATCATCATCACCATCTCATAATTAAGGATGGTGATGTGGGCATCCCAGCTGAGTGAGAGGTAAGTTCAGGAATTCTCATTTCACTATTAGCTGTTTGGGGCCAGTTCAGTGTTTCTGGTCATAAAACCATTGTTACAGAAAATTTCCTGGTCTTTTCATAAACAAGGGTCAGAGATATGGACACATGTGGCAGTGCGAAGCCTGGCTCTTCTACCACCTTACCTCTGGTTTGGCTCTTAAAACCAAACACATGGCAGCAGACCCCTCAGATTCCACTCTAGATTAAAAACAATTGACAGGTCTGAGCCAGCCCCAGTCTGGAAACTTTCCCTACAGACCCTTTTTCCATGTGTCCCACATAGGACTTTGTGTTCTGTGCTGAAGAGTCCTTGAAATTCCTAGGTGAAAGCAATTCTAAGTGCTCCAGAGGCCAGTGAGATATTGTTCAGAGTGGGTTGGAAGATTCAGTAGCCTGATTCTGAATTTCCCCTGGTCTGTGGAAGTCATTTGAGACAGCAGGAGCTCCCCAGCACATACAGAGGCCTTTGGTGGTATGGGCATTATTTATTGAGTGCTGCCCCCTAGAGGATTGGGAAAGCTCTGCCGCTTTGAGTCCCCGGGGTTCTCCCTCCGGCCATCTGCAGAACAGGAAGCCTTCAAGCCAGCCAGTGGACTGCAGTGAAGTCTTGCATGCAGAGACACAGAGGCTCCCAGGAAGTAACAAGTTAGCGCCCCCTTTAGAACACCTCGGGGGGAAAAAAAAAAAAAAACGAAGATCCATAATGCCAGAAGCAAGATCCAGGAACAGAACACTGAATCTTACTGACTTTTCCCTGAAGCAAGGAGAACTCTGGAAGCAGCTAGATGGGAACCCCCAAGTCTGAGGTCCCAAGCCCAGCAGTTCGGGTTGTCATCCTTATTGTTTCTCAATGGGCTTTGAGTTCCTTTCTCTCTCTCCTGTCTTCTCTCTGCCCTTTGCCTAAACCCTGTTTGTAGTGTTCTCGGAACGCTGCTGCGCGTAGCTCTAGTCCAAACTGGAATGGTTTGGTATGCCTGGAGAGCAGAGGGGTTGTGACACTAAGTAACTCTTTCCTTGCGAGCACTGTTAGTGCAGATAGCGTTGTTTGTCCTTGGATTAGTGTTTTGCCAACAACACAAGCTGGGATTTGAGCTTAAGGTCCAAAATCCAGACTTCCCCTCTTCCTTCATCAAATATTTGGGACGGGGAGATCATTCTTTACAATTGGACTTTAAACCAGGCAAATGTAACTCTGGAGCTTTAGTGATACCGATTTTCTCTTGAGCCTGGGGGAGGGAGGGAGGAACTCAGGGAAGGGAAAGGAAGGATAAAGGAAATCAAAACTAGCTCCTCTGAGTATTTGAGGTGGTGGTGGTGGTGGTGGTGGTGGTGGTGGTGGTGGTGGTGGTGGTGGTGGTGGTGGTGGTGGTGGTGGTGGTGGTGATGGTGTGTGATGCTCTCTGGAAGAACTCAGGGGGTCTCTGACTCCTGCCCTTTGCAGCCAGGCAGCTAAGATTAACCATGTGACATTCAGCCTCTGGACTTCTACTGGAAAAATCCCTCTAAGTCTTCATTTAACTAGTTGCAAATCACTTGTGATTCAATTTTGTTTGGGTTTATCTCCATGTAAATAACAGTTAAGTGAGAGTTACAGATTTTATTTTCAAACACTGACTGTGATAAACAAAGCTAATGGCAAGTCCAGATAAGGAGAGAAACCACCCAGATGAACCCATAAGTCCACGCCAAGGGGGGGGGAAATGGTATAATCAGATGTGCATGTCCCTTGTCACCCAAACTTTATGTTTCTTAATCTGCAGACTGTTAGGAAAGGAATTGAAAAGCTTGCCAGGTGTGCTCTATTGGATCTTGATCATGGTAAAGCAACAGTGCCTGGTGAATCTGACAGTTGGGGATCACCCAGCCACCCTTAGAAACAAAGATTCAAGTGTTCCCTCAACGGTTAGCTTATAGCGCCTTGAAACAGTTTTCATGTCTCCACTTAAAAATGGGTAACATAATGCTATTTTCTTTCTGTCAACATTGTGACCACATTTCCTTGGGGAAACATGAACAGAAGTAGATACAGTAGCATTCCAAGAGGCCTTCCTATACCTGTGCTGTGTCCTGAAGCTTGAAGGTGTATTAGGTAGTCCGGGGACAATTTGATTGCCTGGAGAAATTCTATATTCAATAAAATTGTTCCTCGTTTAAAGATAGTTACGAGTTAAGGGCGCAGGTTGAAGTAAATCCTAACCCAGACCTCAGAGGGTTTGTGTTTGGGACACAACAAAGGATCTGAGAAGTAAACCCAGTAAGTATTTGAGGTTTGGTTCAACGAAGACTAAAGTTGGCTGTGTGTGTCGCCACCACGCATTGTGCTGCCTCTGGGAACACAGGGCTGAGCCGCTGAATGGCTCCCTACGCCAAACACGGTCCGCCACCCAACTCCATCTGTAACGCCATTGCAGGTGGCATTGTGTTGGATTCTTGAGTGTGTAGCGTCTGAGTCTCGGAATTTAGGGGTAACAAGAATTTCCCGGGCTCCGCGGAGTTTCCCTCCGGCAGGGGCAGCGCGCCCAGAAGGGAGGGCGCTCCTTGCTCCGGGTGTGACACACCCGCAACCCCGCACCGAGGTGCGCGGCGGCGGGAGGGAGGTGTGGACTGGGAGAGTGGCGGCGGGGTTGCGTGGCACCTTAACTTTGATCGCGCGGCCGCGGGGTTGCGAGCCACCGCCGCCCCGCCCGAGCTGGGTGCCTCGATCCTCGGCTCTGCGCCGCGCGTCTCCGCGGCTGCCTCTTTAATCAGGAACACAGAAGGGGCGGGCCCTGAGCGGGCGCGTAATCGGATCGCTCTGCCGCGGCTCTGACATCCACATGCTGCTCGGCCTGAAAAGGCAAGGGGGGAGCCGGAGGGGAGGCAGAGGAGGCGAGCGAGGCACCAGCCCGCAGCCCGCCCCCGGCACATCCTCAGAAGCACAGACACTCGGCCAGGCGCTGGGCGAGGTGGAGGTGAGGGCGGGCGCCAGCGAACTCGGAGAGCCGCTCGCACACTCGCGGGCGATCCCAGCCGCAGCCGCCGCACCCGCAGCAGCACCAGCAGCACCGGTCACAGCAGCTTCCTGCCTCGCACTCCTCTCCAGAGACTGGCCAGGCGGGTGTAGCCGCCGGGGGAGGCTCCCGCTTAGGGGAACCCGGAGAGGACAAGAGCCGGGCGCCTGACTGCCTACCACTCCGCCTGTCCAGCGGTCGGTGCCTCTGCCCGCGTGTGTGTCCCGGGTGCCGGGGGACCTGTGTCAGTTTGCGCTTCTGAGATCACACAGCTGCCTAGGGGCTGTGTGATGCCCAGGGCAATTCTTGGCTTTGATTTTTATTATTATTACTATTATTTGGCGCTTAGCGTTCGGGAAACCCTCGTGATGTTGTAGGATAAAGGAAATGACACTTTGAGGAACTGGAGAGAACATACACGCATTTGGGCTTGAAGAGGAAACCGGTCTCCGTTTCCTCAGCTTGCTCCCTCTTTGCTGATTTCAGGAGCTATCTCCTAGTGAGGTGGAGATATTCCAGCAAGAATAAAGGTGAAGACAGACGGACCGCCAGGACTCAGGAGGATCGTTAGAGACCTTTGCAGAAGACTCCACAAGGAAGAAAATTAGAGAGGAAAAACACAAAGACATAATTATACGACAATCCACAACCTTAGCCTTGGAGAGAGCCTCTCTGTCAAAAATGGATATGTTTCCTCTTACCTGGGTTTTCTTAGCTCTGTACTTTTCAGGAAACGAAGTGAGAAGCCAGCAAGGTAAGTCCTTCAAAGTTTGTCTATTCATTTTTACATGGTTCCCCCTTTAAAGGCGACTGCTAATGCAGAGGAGCCACTCAGAGCCGCTCAGGAGGAGGCTCCCTCAATACTCAATAATTTAAAGGGAGATCTCAGCGGCCTTCTTTACACCACCAGGGCTGCTAAACCCAACTTTTCTCTCTTGCTAAGGGAGTGTGTGTGTGTGTGTGTGTGTGTGTGTGTGTGTGTGTGTGTGTGTGTGTGTGTTTTGTAACAGAAATTGGCGGTGTTCAGATGTCACATATGGACTGAATCAAAGGTTTAAAAATACTACAAAGCCTTTGCATTACAGTTTTGGGGATTTTTTTTCTCCCTGTCTTGAAGCAGAACACATCTCCCTTGAGTTTCTTCAACCTAGCCAGTGAAATATAAATCATCTGCATTCCCTCCACTTAGCTACATTGAGCAATGTTAGCTGAAGGGCTTGGGAAAAAGCAAGAGTCTAGCTTTGTTTTTCAGATGTGTGGGTTCTTTGCAGAATGGGTGGGTACATCTCAGAACCAGAGGGCTGAAGCTAGTGGAGCAAGCTAGCTGGTGGCCAAGACGGAGCTTTCCCGTGGGCAGTTGGTCCCCACTCTCTCCTGAATCCGTGTGTTTTCTGGGAAAGCATTTCTTTACATTTTTTCTTAAAAGAGAAAACAGACTGCATGACCCTCGACAGTCTCCTCTTGTGAAGTGGTTAGAAACTTTGAGTGGAATTTGTTCTCAAGCACTACCAAAAAGGGTGTGTGGACACAGGCTGCAGGGATAAGCACAGCGGGGCCTAGGAGAGGCCAGGGCCAGCCAGCTCTTGTGGAGTGCGACAAGGAATACCTCTCTGAAAACAGGTCTCTGGTCTCAGGGAATGCGGTTCTTCCACTCTGGGACTGCTTCTGGGGGTGCTTCTCTCCGCTCTAAGACAGTGTCTGGAACCAGAAAAAAAAAACTCTTAGTGTTTGCTCCTACAGGTGATTGGGGACGGGATACCATCTACCAAGGAAATGGGGGGACAGAGGAAAGACAGAGACAAAAACTCCGGGAAGTGCTATTACCTTGAGGCGCTTGGCGGAGACAGCTAGCCGCAGTGGTGGGTCTCCTTCCTCATAGCCACCCTGGCGCCCCCGCACCGTGCTTAGCGGGTCCTTAGGCGAAGGCTTAGCGGCTACCAAGCTTCTTGTCCCTTCCCCAACACACACCTACAGTCACTTTACGTGGGACATATATGGGTTTTGTTTTTCGCTATCTTTTGGGGTTTGGCACAGTGGAGAATGCCGTTGAGACCCAGATCCAAGCCTCTGCAGCTCCCGCTCTGCGGTAACTGGTCTGGTCCTACAGGCAACTGCGAAGCATGAGCCAAGGAAGGGTTGGGTGCAGGTCCGTCCTAGGGAAATTTTCTGGGCCTAGCATTCCATCTTGCCTTAATTCTGAATTCCCAGCTTGAATAGAAATTAAATTACCTCCCACGGACCCGAATACTGCGTAAATTATGTATGTGTGTGGTTTGCTGTGTGTGTGTATATATATATATGTATGTATGTATGTGTGTGCACGCGCGCGCGCGCGCTCCTTGAGAATGCCCACGGTATATTATGTATTCAAGAACGGACTTCGGTAGGCAGGCCCGGGTGTGCGCGCACACTGGCATAACACACACACACACACACACACACACACATACACAACTTCAGGTTCCCTGTGATGTGAGAATCGGAAGGGATTGTGAATAGTCAGGGACCATCTCCTATCCCAGATGTTCGCACATCTGTCCCTGAGCGCTGCGTGGAGCATGTGTACGTGTGTGTACGACACCCGCTCGGACCCACTCCTGCTCTGCCACCTGCCTCCTGCGCTCTCTGCAAAGCCCCCTCCCATCCCAATCCCTGGTCTCACTTCCAGAGAAGCTCAAAAACGCGGGATGCGAAGCTCATCACCCACTAAGAGCCCCGCGGGCAGCCTCGGACCGGGGGTGGGACCCGCCCAGAGTAGATATTATCCGGCTCCCCGAAAAGGTGATCAATCTCTGGTCATGGTTTCAGTCGAGTACCGGGAGACCTAGCCCGGGTGGCTAAGGGCGAGGCCAAGCTAGACCTCTGACTCACCCTAAGTGCGCCCGCCAGGAGGAGGGCTGGCCCTGGCACTACCGCGACGGCGGGAACCTATTCCGAGAAGGAAGCCGGGAAAGAAGGTGGCGGGCACACGTGGGGGCAACTGAGCAAATACCGGGCCGGTCCGCGGTAGCTGGAAGGCCCGGTGGGCACCGGGCATCCGGTTCCCAGGCGCAGTACCCTCCCGCCCGGGTCTGGCGGAGTCTGGGTAGCTGGGCTGGGCCGGCTCGGAGCGCCCCCTCCTACTCCCGGCGCAGTGCTAGGCGCTGCAAGCTCGCCGCAGCCCCTGGAGAACTGGCATGTAGAAGCTGGGGGCTTGACGCCGAAAGATTCCAGTGCTAGCCTGGCCGGGAGGCAGGAAGCCGGGGTGGGATTGCAGCACCGAGGGCGGGGAGAGGCGGGAAGCAGCCAGGCAGCTTAAGACGCAGGAATGCGCGCAACTCGCACAGCCTGCAGGAGCACGGTGCGGCTGGCGCCCGCCTGAGCGCACAAACAGGTGAAGAGCACGCCGCGCGGGCATCCACGTGGCCGAGACGTGGGCGCCCCCCAGCGCTCTCACCCCCATCCCCCAGCGCCGTCCCTACCGCCGCATCGATTTGTTTGGGCTACGCAGCAGAAACAGCTGAGCAATCCATAAACATTCTATTAGGCAAAAAATATTCCCAGCAAAAGCAGAACCGAGGCTATAAGCCTCTGCTAAGTTGGCCGCCTAGGATTCCTCCAGGCCGGTCCCCTCCTCCAGACTAAGGACACCCTTCCACCCGATAGAAGCCTGCGGCATTTCCCTGACGCTGCCCAAAGCCAGAAAGTTAGGTCGTGGCTGCGGCTTGTCCTCCTGATCAGCCACTGCAGTCGCCTGCAGGCAGATTGTGTTCCCCCTCCCCCTTTCCGAGCTGCCCTTGCCCACGTGGGGAAAAATACAGTGTTCACAACCAATGCTTCAGTTTCGCTGATTGATTTCTTTTTAATATCAACACAAGTTAATGGAGGCGAGGCAAGCTGTGATTAAACGGCTGCCCCCACCCCTCGCCTCGGGCTGCCTGCGTCCCTACTGTGTCCCACCAGACCCTAAGTAGCATCAGCGTGGAAAGCACGAGTGAACCGACTGTCCTAAGGTGGGCGTTGTGTGTGTGAGGAGGCGTGGAACGGCTTGGGCGACACTCTGGGAATCGCTGGGGCTTGGGGGCACTGGAATCAGCTTTCCAGATCTACGTTGCGGGTACTCCCTTCTGTGCCGCAGCTTCTGCGGCTCTGGTTGAATTTCTGCTGGAAGGGAAGGGACTTGGACGCTCCGGTTTATTGGCGTGGACTCCCTGCTTGGCTCTTTCTGCCTCCCTTCTTTTCAGTTTCTGACAGAGAGGAGAGCCCCCTGGCGCTAGCCGTTCCCCAGCAGCGCCGAGTCACAAAACTGCTCTGCTAGAGTGGATCCGCAGGGGTTTGCTTTCTACTCAGGAAATCACTCTGTCCCTGCCGTGGGTTCTTCAGAAGGTGGCAACTCCCAGGCTTAATGTCTCCTCCTCCTCCCCCCAGTCCCTTGAGACCCATAACTCGGGGCCAGAAAGAAGCCAGACCCCATAACCATCTATCTCCCCCTTCCTTCTTGCTCCAGGAGCGCTTTGATCTGTGGTGGTCTTTAACACCATTGCCATGGACACAGGCTGACTCGGTCAATTCAACCTTCAGTCTGAGCTAGGTGATCAGATAAAAGGTGTAAATGGGCTGAGGGAGACAGGTTCGGGTTTAAACAAATCCTCTGACAGAAGCAGTGATAGTCCAAGAGCTTGATACGGAGTTTGTGAGGGTTTTGGACAGTCTCCCCCAAACGTCTCATGACCATGGATGGGTATAATCATTTACAAGTAAAACAGTAAGCTCCAGGATTCTGAAAAGCCTACTTAGAGCTCTGGGGACTTGTCTCCTGCCCTCATTAAGTAAGTGCCCAGTCACCTTTTCCCCAGAAGGAAGCACTGGAGGTGGTGAAGCTTTTTTTTTTTTTTTTTTTTTTTTTGCCAACTGAGTACACAGTATAAAACAGGGGAGAGCGCCCCACAGGGCTTCACGGCAGGCCCTTACTTGTCCGCATTCACCAGGTAGAATAGCAAATGCCCAGCAGCACCTTCAGTGAGGTGAGGCTTTATGTTATCCTGTGGAGTTCTCAGAGCACTCAACTGGCAAAGTGTGAGATTGGAAAGCTACAGGGACTGGAGGCTGGACTCTCCAGACAGGACCCCCGCTGCCTACCAAATGGCTCCAGCCCCCTGCTGTTCAATGGATAGTGGGCGTTCTTCGGGTTCTGTCTTCTAGGTATAGGAAAAGTGAGGAGCAGAAACACCAGTTCTTAGGCAATGGGGCATATCTGCAAGCAACAGTTATTGGGCGGGGGGGGGGGGGGGGACTGATGTTCCCGTGTCTTCTGTCTCATTCAACTCTTCTTTAGAGCATTCAAAAGAAAGAACTGGCTTGGGGTGAACCAACTGTGGGACATTTCTGAGTTGACAAAATCCAAGAGCCAGGCTCGCTGATCGTTTTCAGAGCATGTTCCCCAAAGATCCAGTTTGCAAAGATCTAAGGTGAGATTTTCCTTTAGAAAGCACAAAGCATGCTAAGTAATACGGAGGGGGTTTTAAGTAATATGGAAGGGTTATGCCTTTTACCAGCCAGCAGATCAGACCAAATCAAATCGGAAGCCCTTGTGCTAAATGCTGGCCATGTTACCCAACTCAACTCCGAGCTAGGCCAATTTAAATATAACAAAACAAGCTGGGCAGTGGTGGCGCACACCTTTAATCCCAGCACTTGGGAGGCAGAGACAGGCGGATTTCTGAGTTCGAGGCCAGCCTGGTCTACAGGTGAGTTCCAGGACAGCCAGAGCTACACAGAGAAACCCTGTCTCGAAAAACCATAAACAAACAAACAAAACCATAAATATAAAAAAACAGCAGAGTCACAGCAACCAATAGGAAGGAGGCCTCCTTACCTAAATCAGTTGGATTTGAAGTCCCCTTGGGCTGCCTTAACCAGGTGAGGAAGGTAACTCAGACCTGACCAGCTCTTGTTTCCTCAGCCCTCTGATCTACACACACACACACACACACACACACACACACACACACACACACACACACCTCCAGCTTAGCTGGGTCCTTCTATAGAACAACAAGTTGCCAGACTGTGAATCAAATAGAAAAGCCGATTTGACCCAGAACCAATTTTATTATTATTTTGTCTTTTGTCAAGCATCACACATTTGAAATTCCTTGAACTAAGGAGATAGGACTTTTAAAAGGGGACCTTAGAGCAGTGGCATGAACATATCTGAGGTATTTTATCATCTGGCCATCACTTGCCAAATGAGGTACCCACCTTGAGTGGCAGATGTGTCTTTTGAGGAGTTAGCCACTGTCCTGTTCCTTCCAGGAACAGACTCATCTCTAGCTTTTGAAGAGGATGGCTAATCTATTTCTGGAAGACACTGCAGGAGTTGTGTGCCCCCCCCCCCAACTCTCAGTTCCTGCTGCGTTTTCCAAGGCTTTTTCTGCCTTGTAGAGAAGGGGGCCCAATATTTAACCATTTCATTTCCAAGCAAGGTTTAGCGGGGTTGAATTCCAGGACACACTGGCCTTGTCCTGTAGCTGGCCCAGGAGAAAGCTTCTAAAGGTTTAGGAAGCTGTCAAGTTTAGATAAGACTGAGCCCCTATCCTATGGGACCTTGGTTGTATTAATAAGGAGAAATTAATTTTTAACCACTGGGAATGTTGCCAAATTATGTGACCTTTGGCAGACCAGCTGTGCTATAAAAGTAAATCCCCCATTTCTGAAAATGCTGCTTCTCTCCAGTAGAACAATAACAACGTGGCAGTTGGGACAGAGACGCAAGCAGGCAGGCTGAAGAAGAAAGGGGAGGGGTGGGTGTTAACAAAAAAAAGAAATCTGTGATGCTGTGAAACATGACTACAGACCTGAGCATCCTGCCACTCTCCCCACACCCCACCCAGGGCTTCCAGAATGCCGGAAAGAGTGAACACCCACATGACAGGGAGCCAGGGAACCAGGGGCCTGGGGGCCAGGGGGCCTGTGCCTATGCAGGCAATGGAGAAGGTGTTAAGTGTTTCCAGCCTGCTCACACCCAACCTTGAACACATCCCTCATTGTTCACACTGGCCAGTGACTGGGATGGGCAGAGAAATGGGGTATTGAAAGGGACAAAATATTTATCTTTCCCTAAATGCCACCAATAAGTGTCCCTGAAGTCTGAGAGCACTGGTGTTGGACTGCATAGCAGGAGCCAGATCAACTGTCCGGGTTTACAGTTCAACTCAGCCAGTTGCCAGCTCTGTATTCTAAGTACTCTGTGCCACCATAGTACTTAATGGCATTGTGCCTCAGTTTCCCTATCTGTAAAAAGTGTGTTTGATAACAGTATCTACCTAGGATGGCTGTGCTTCATGACATAACATAGAATTGACGCTTGCTGAGTCTGTTCTGATGTCATTCACTCTTTGGGTTAGCCATCTCATGCTCATACAAGGTGCTCTCCAACCACTGTGGGAAGTTTCTTTTATTTTTATGAGATTTATTCATTCTTGGCTGCTCCCTCACTAAATCTTTGTCTGTATTTTGTAAGCACCAGCTTATCTCCTTCACAGAGCTTTCCACAGACTGGTCACTCCTGCTGGATTGTCATCTCAGCAAAGGGTCTCCTCTTTGCATTCTTTTTCTCCCTTATTCTAGTCTCCATGTTCTTGGTTCCACTCCTCCCCCATCCCAAATCTGTCTGTTTTCCTTCTGTTCCTTCTCCCTCCCCTTCCATCCTTCCTGACTGAAAGTGTGCTCAGCAGGGAATGCTGTGGTTAAGGCGCTCTTCCAAATTTGTAATAACTTCTACTCTGGCATTAAGTCCCCTCAGCAACTGAACTCAAAAGAAAGTAGTAAGAAAGACAAAATGGCGTTTACCTAGCAAGACTCTTAACAATCCCATTTTCCTCCAGGTCTTCATAAAAGAGGCATGGTCTAATCCAGAAAAAGAGACAGAGGAAATGGGAAGAAAAGAAAAGTAGCTTTCAGTGTACAGGGCTCTTGGAGGGAGGGGGGAGGGAGAGGGAGAGAGAGAGAGAGAGAGAGAGAGAGAGAGAGAGAGAGAGAGAGAGAGA
>CM052709.1:54599913-54707478 GCA_028551405.1 Uromys caudimaculatus
GTAGGAGCCAGAGATAAAGGCACAGGGCAGATTTAGTGGTCAGAGGCGAGTTGAAGTCACATAGGAGAAAATCCAATACCATCAGTGGCTCACTGATGACGCTGTTGTAGTTTTTTGCGTCTTGCCTATTTAGAAGTTGCCCTTTTGAGTGAGGAGGAACAGCAAACAATAAACAATCAACCGAAAGCTTCAGGAAAAAATTGTTTTCTACTGCTAGTTATAACATATGTATCACTGGTCTTCATCATCAGCTAAGCTTAGGGTGACCATGGAGACCCAGCTCACATTAAGATCATCTTGATCTATGGCTGCATGCTATTATCTCAGATGATTAATGCGCCATTTTAAGATCTGTATTTAATAGCTGTTGAGGATAGGAAAGGAAAGATGGTTACTGGTGGTTTACAATTTGTGGTAAAACGAGCTTTTGATATTTAATGATACACTCGGTGTTATGTTAGTTCCAGCTTAATTCATTAATTGCTGAAATCTCATTGACTGTGACTGGTGGGAAAGATTCTGGATTTGATCTCATAGGGCTTGCCAAGAATGAATGAGGAAGGATCCTTGGCCTCGGGAGGCTGGTGTATAAGGCCATCTGAACTCTTAGTGTCCCTTAGAAGATGCTCAAGACTATGGTTTTTAAGGTATAGAGAAGGGAGGGGTAGTCCTTGGCAGTCCTGGTGTGGAGGTGAGGAAGGGCCGTGTATATATAGTGAGATTATCAGCAAGGAAAAGACATTCAGGGGGAAAGGAAAGAGGGAACAGAGACGTGCTCGCTGAGTTCGTTTAGGGGAGCTGCAGTTTAGAATACATGGTTGGAAATGATTGCCAATAAAGTTAGAAATAGTGGCTTGGGCTGAATGCAAGACCCAATTTGCAAGGCCAGGGGCTTCAAATTTCATGTGCTAGCCAAGGGGGAGCAATTGACATTTCAACCTGAGTTCATCAAAATAACTGGAAAAATATATATATTTTATTAGCCATCCCCCTTCCTTTGGCTTTTGGAGAGACCTCAAAATTATTTGTCTTCTGTTTCCTTTCCCAAATGTCTGTTAAAATGGTCAAGATTTGTAATCCCAGATCTCTCGTCAATGGCATGAAAACAACATTTGCAATGAGGTCTGGGAAAGAGCAGACATAAATATAAACTAATGATATTATATCGGCTGCCCTATTGGAATTACATTTGTTTATGATCTAAGATGACAAATCACAAGGTTACCACAGGTGGCATGATTTGAGGTCAGGGAAGGGAATCACATCAAACTTACATTTTCCAATTAGATGAGGGTTTGTTTTAGCATCCAAATAGAAGAGGAAGGGGTGTTCCCCAGGCCCTGCTTCCAGTCCCATCTCCAAGTTGTGTCCTAGGGAGGTTGGGGTGTAGTGGAAGACGGTTTGCTTCGTTTCTTCTTGGCCTTCCTTGAACAAGAACTGACTTCTTCTCCTGCATCCTGTTCCTTGTCTCCCCTCCCCTCCCAGATGGCTCTTTTATTTAGATCTTGAACTTTATCAAGGCAAAAGTTCACGGAGATTCTCATTTACCGTACCTCCAGGAGTGCGTTGCTCACTGCCGCCCAGCCCCATAAATTGAATAGATGGCACCCCTCCTAGTTGCCTCAGGAAGTGGTCAAACTGCAGCATTCCTAGCTGATGGATTGGCTCATTTCTCCCTAGCTTAAGCCAAGATACGGATTTTATGAGACTGTCTTGTGACAGGCTGAAGTCACTTTGAATAAAACAAAATCTAGCCTCAGCTCAAAGAAATAACTCTTTGAAGGAGCTTATCCTGAGCCAATGGTTAAAAGCCCAAGCAAATGACTTAGATGGTCTGTGTGGGGATTTGATGATACTGCTTTTGGTCTTCTCTTCATGCATCCCTGTTCACCTCCTCACACAGAGAACTGTGTAACCATAATATTTATAAATAAGCAGTTGCAGAGACAGTTAAGAAGCTCACTTCAGTACAGCTAATGTGATTAGAGGAGACATTTGAACTCTCCATAATGCAAGACCAACATGCTTATGTGAGATCCCTAGCATTTTGTTTCAGCCTTACCAAGCAAATAAAGCAGAAGGTAATGCCTTGAGCAAGCAGAAAGAAGAGACTCCTTTGAATTTGAGGTCAGTTTACAGGTTCTAGGAGCTTTACCCCCACCTCATGGATGGGCTTTGAATTTTAGAACTGGAAATAACCTTTCACCTGAGAGGGCACAGTCTCAGCATGGTGGCCTAAGTTACCCAAGGCCACACAGTTGCCACTTGTTTATGGAGCTCTTCAGCCCTACCCACTGCTATTCTAGTCAACTGTCCATAAACAGTGAGTGACAGTGACATGGGAAGGTGGTAGTGTCCTCTGTTCTGAAGTAGAGGAAGAAGAGTATCTCCTTTGCCTCGCTATGAATAATTAGGTGAAAGTACTGTTGTGGGATTAAGGGCAGGATGGGATTATGTTGTAAGTAAAGAATACATTGTAAAAAGTTTCCAAGGGAAGTGAGACAGGTATACAGCAATCCCCGAGTATACAGTTACCTCTACATGCCTGTGAGGAATTGTTCTGCACTCCCAGCAGATGCCTGAAACCATGGATAATGCCCAACTCAATAGACTACACTTTTTCCTATGTATATACCTGTGACAAAATTGAACTTATAAATGAAGCATACGAAAAGATTAACAGTAGCTAATGATAAAGTATAACAATTACAATAGTATACCATAGTAAAAATTATATGGATGTACTCTATCTATCTATCTATCTATCTATCTATCTATCTATCTATCTATCATCTACCTATTGTCTATCTACCTATCTATCATCTACCTATCTGTAGTTCATGTACTCTTCTTCTTTCGATGATGCTGTGTGCAAGTATGTAATGAATGTAATGAAGTGAATGACTTAACAACAGTCTTATGCTGCTATTGACCTCCTAACTATGTGTGAGAAGGAGAATTATCAAGGTACAGCAATGTCTTTGACCACCGATAACTAGACCCACAGAAGGGGCGCAACAGAAAAGTGGGGTTACCTGCATAAGAAATAGATGTCTCTAATCTTCCCTCTTGTCTCCACGACATGTTAAAATCACAGAGATCAGTGGGTTTCAAACAGATCCAGGAGGTCCCAGAGAATCCCCCGAGAATTGAGGGCAGAGCTTAGAAGCCAAAGTGATGTTCTTTAGTTTCTGGTTACTTCCCTTGGAGCCTCCAAGGTGAGTTTCTCTTCTATCTCTATTGTACTTTGGAATTCTGGGTAGAGTTTTCATCCAAGGGGAAAGAGTATCACTTCTTATAACATAAAAATATGACACCTAATACACACCACCTAATTACACACCTAATACAATCCACACATCAAATTAAACATATAAAGGTGAAACCTAGGAAGGCCCCACTCAAGTAAGGAGTAAGTTTATCCCCCTTTTGCCAGTGTCAAGTGCCCCCCAATACACATACACGCATGCATGCATGCATGCCCACACAATACCTTTGACAGTTACTTCACTACTCCAGAGTCAGCTAAGTACCAAGTGTTCCTGTTGATGTTTCTTTCCCTTCAGTTAACTCGGGACCTATTCGCTTTTCCCCTGTGGTCACAGGGTTCTGGCTGCTGAAGCAAACCAGCAGAATTCTGATTATTTAACAGTCCTCACCACAGGGAACTGGAGAGATGGCTCAATGGTTAAAAGGACTTTCTGCTCTTACAGAGAGGACTCAGGTTCAGTTTCTAACACCACATGGTGACTCACAACCATCTGTAACTCCAAGAGGGTTCTAGGAAATCTGATGCCCTCTTCTAGACTCCACGAATATCATGCATAGAAAATTTTTAAAAAAAAATATTTTTAAAAAAAGACAAAATTCTCACCATGGTCTGCCCTGAGTTATATCACCAAATTCAGGCAATACCATTTTCCTTTAAGACAATTCCAATTCAATTTCCTAGATGGCAGACTAGATTTGTAAGGGTTCTTCTTCTCCCCCTTCTTAGTGCTTTCTAAATATCAAATATTGCCAAGGAGCTTGGTCTTAATTCGGGCTCTCTAGGAGGGCCTAAGTGAAGGGGTAGAAAATTCTTTTATTTTGGGGGAGGGGCCAGGAAACCAATAGGCAGGATCAGCCTAACTATACTAAAACGTACAGAGCTGTAGAAATTTAGAACAATATACATTTGGCATTTTATTTTTCAAATGAAAGCACCTAAATATTCACTCTGAGGGAAAAATCTAAACTCTATGACTGAAAGAGTTAGCTCCCGCTTCTCCAGAAGTTGTGTGTAGAGGCATCCCATCGTGACCTCTAACCCACTGCCCTCTGACCCAGCTCACCCTTCAAGCTTCCCTCCCAGGTAGATTTTGCTCTTTCTCTTTGGGAAATAAGTTTGCCCCAGGTGGAAGGTGTGCACAAAATAGTTGTAAAGTGAGGCCCCAGGTCAGCTCACCAAACAGGCTCAGTGGCTTCTGCGGTGCCTGGTTCCTCTTTCTAGTGTGATATTGGCCTTAAGGAGTTTGCCCTTGAGTTCAAGTTTCTCTCTCCTCAGGGTCTGGCGCCTCTGAAACAAGACAGAAAGCATTTATGAAGTTCTTTTGGAGCACAGTAAAGGTCTAAAAAGGAATGGATCATCTAGTTCTTCACAGGAAATTCTAGCTAATTCTTACTGGGGCGAGCTTGTCCTTAAGACTTGCAAGCCCACCCCCTTTTAGAAATGAAAAGATCAGTTATCAAGAAGAGATGAAGAAGGATTTAGTGTGTTTTCTTTCCAGCCTTTACCGCTGTCTTTCAAGAGGTCTCCTCTCTCCAAGAAAAATAGAGACAGAAACTCTAGTATTTGTCTTTGTGGATGTGTGATATTTTATGAAAGGGCATAAACGTGTGTACAGGACTGAAGTGTGAATTACTGGTATGTATATGTAATTGATGGGACTTCACTGTCTGTGTGTGCTTCTGAGTGTGAATGCAGCCTAAGCAAGAATGCCCATTTATAAATATATGGGTATTGAAAAGGTTAACAACACACAACTGAGACAGATGTTAAGGAGTTCACAGATATTTCATTAAGTGGCTTGATTTTCTTGATAAAGATGTGATGGGGAGGGGGCGGGAGACAGGGGAAAACAGTGGAGTTGTCCTTTGTCTCTCCATTAATAAATTTCAGCCGTGGGAGTGCAGACTTTTTGCTATAGAGCATAGCAGAGTTGAGCAAAATTTCTCAGTAATTATACTGAGTGTAGATAAGAGAGGAAACCTTTCTGCAAGGAAAGTTTTGCTCCTGTCTCCACTGCTGATCTGCATGCATGGACTAATTGCTGAAAGCTCAAGAAGTTGAGGGGAGAAAGTCTTCTGTTAGGAGTAATTGAAGAGAAGCAGGGATGGGGGACTTGCCTGATGGGGAAACCATAAGGGTTACTAACCAGGCGCTCTGCTCAGGTTTCCTCCTGGAGCTCCAAGGGGTGAGGCAGGGCAGTTTTCTGCAAAAATAACTGGCAGGGGGCTGGCCCAGCAGAACATTCCTGTCTCTGCTAGTTTGGGAGAAAAAAAAAAAAAGAAAACCTAGTGTATCTAAGTACCCACATGTCTGCCTCTACAGAGGGCTACTCCAAGCCCCTTTCACCCACACAAGCCAAGACTGATGAGCCACCATCTGACCAGCTGGAAGATACTGGTGCCTGGTTTGGAGGAGTGCTTTTGGGCGCCTGCAAAGCCTGCAGGCATGGGCTGTCGAGGCAGGGGAGGGGGGTGGCTGCATCTGGGTGGGAGGGATGGACCCATTGTCCTCCAGGCCTGCAGGGTCATTAGGTAGAGGATGATATGGTAGCTGTTAGCCTGAGGAAACAGCTCACTTTTGTTTTCCACCCAGTAGGGAATGGACCTGAATCCATTAGATTCTGGGCAGTTCAGCCCGGCACAGTTTGAGCCCTTGGAAGCTAGATGCCAAAAAGGCTACTTGTGTGAATTTGTGTCCCACCACCATTGTGCACCCAGCCTATCATTTATGCATTTAAAGCCTGTCAGGCTGGCAATCTACAGCAGAGGGCTGGAAGACAGTCATGCCAACAGACACAGGGGATGGTAAAGTGCACCTGTAGAGTTAAAAATGCATGACCCATTCCCTCTTTGAGGGAACACAGGAGGAAGACCCCCGTCCTGGAGGGTATCTGCTGAGCTGTAATACATAATTCACGGGCCCATGCTGGTCCATGCAGATGGCGATATTAAATCGTGATTGATGCTCAGAGACATGCAACGCTCATGCAGGCCTCCAAGAGGCTTCAGAATATTCCTATGTCTCCTGTGCCTCTGGGCTCTAACTGTGGCATTAAGCAACCCACCCCCTTATTTCCCAACCCCTGCTAGGGATTGCAGGCGTTCCCTCCCGGGTAGATGAGAATCTTCAAATGTCATCACCTACCTTTCTGCCTTTGAAGGTTGCCCCTTCGCTCCTGGCCCACGGAGGCTGTTTACCTCCAACCAGGCACTGAAGTGAGGGAGAACCAGCTCTTCCCCTGCCTCTGCCTTTCCCTTTGAGCATCTTGACAAAGCAGCAGCACACTCTGGTGGTGACCAAGCCAGAGGGACGGTGGGCAGAAATTGCAGAGAAAGCTGAGATGTCTGGTCGCTCAACACAAAGCACCTTTGTGCAAATACTGAGACTGGAGCCAGCAGATTCTTTGATTCAGATTCTTCCATTGGGTGTATAACTAAATAATAAATCAAATTTGTGGTGTGTGTGGAATTAATTGTTTTGGGGGAGTTTCTTTAAAAATAAGCTGAAATCACCCTCTAGGGCCCGTTCTGGCCCAAAGCTGCCAGCGCTTCTTTGCACCTCTCATGATTGTTGCCAGGCTTGCGCCTGGGTTGGTACCACAAAACCGCGATTGTCAGTTCCTGGAGCCTGGCTGCTAGCTGACTTCTGGGCTAAGAGACACCACCTAAAGTGAAGGATTTATGAGACAAAGATGGAGATGGAAGGCTTGAAGGAAGAGAGGAAGACGGGCTGAGAAAGGGAGACAGAAAAAGGCAGGGAGGAGTCTTAAGTGTACACTCCCGCTTTCATAATCTCCAGCCATGTAATCAAAATATTTACGACCATTTTCTGGAGTGTGTGTGTGTGTGTGTGTGTGTGTTTCTATGTGTATGTATGTCTGTGTGTGTGTCTGTGTCTGTGTGTTTCTATGTGTGTGTATGTATGTCTGTGTGTGTGTGTTTGTTTGTGTGTCTCTCTGTTTCTATGTGTGTCTGTGTCTGTGTGTCTATGTGTGTTCCATTGTGTGTCTATGAGTGTGTGTCTGTGTGTATGGCTCTATCTGTGTGGGGGGTGACTACAGAGAGAAGAGTTGAAATAGTCTCTTCCACTGAATGAGTAAATAGACTAGTCTCCTGGACTGCCATAAAAGGTCCTTAAAATAGTTGTAATTAGCCACTGGAAGGGGGGAGTTGTGGAGGAAGGGCTATAGTAGCATATCTGAAGTTCTTTGGTGGTGTTCTCTCTTTCAGATCCACCCTGTGGAGGTCGACTGAATTCCAAAGACGCTGGCTACATCACTTCCCCAGGTTACCCCCAGGACTATCCCTCCCACCAGAACTGTGAGTGGGTTGTCTACGCCCCTGAACCCAACCAGAAGATTGTCCTCAACTTCAACCCTCACTTTGAAATCGAGAAGCATGACTGCAAGTAAGCACAACCCTGCTGACAGGGGACACACATACAGGGCCACTGCTCTTATATCCTGTCCTTTCTCTCCCTGAAGGGCAGTTGTGGGCCCTACCCACAGAGGGGCACTTAAACATGGCATTATCTTTTAGGGGAGGTAGGGTGGGTTTGATTCCATGGTATCTGCTAGCCCTACTAGCTTCCCTAATAAAATGGTAGCTGGATCCTCAAATATATCCAGCCATGGGGATTGGTTTATAGCTTTCCAAAGGCTCTGGTCATTGCTCAAAAAGAGTAAGAAATACAGAGTCGATGAAGGAAGGGTTAAGACTCCAATTGATTCTTGATGTCCACGCTGCACAGGTTACTATCAAAGATACAGGTATAGATTTCCTCTGCAAAGAGTTCTAATCGCTTTACAAATAATTAAGCCACTCAGTTCTCGCCGTGGCCCTGGGAAGCCAGTGCCATCATGATCTTCACTACGACACGAGAACACTAAAACACAGAGAGGTTAAGTCAGTTACTCAAGGTGCCCCAGCTGATCTTATAACAGGACATCAGATCAGCTACCTTGGAGATGCAGACAGTCAGAGAAATGTTCTTGAGATGCCGTGTACATGCGGGGAAACAGGCAGGATAGTCATGTCAATAATAGAGATGGCTGAGTAGGCTCTAGACCTCTGTGCTTTCTCCATGGATCAAAAGTGAAAGTGTTCAGTTCAGAAAGGAATGTGGCAATGACATTTTTGGTCTTTGTACCATAAATTCTGGTGAGTGGTCAGTGTCTATATGACACGTAAGCACTCCAAGCATTCCTGTGACCAAGGCATTGGAAGTCCTGGATAATTAATAAGGGGACAACTGGTGGGACAGGAATAAGAGAGCAGGCGACACTTCAGGCCTCTTATGTAGAACAGGCTTCGGTCCAGGCCAGCACTTCCTCTGAAGGACTCAAGGCTCCTCTGAAACTAGCACTGGACTCCGAGGCCTGGCCAACTGTTGTCATTATTACACTCCCAGGACCACTTTGCACCTACAGAATGGTTTCCTTTTAACAGGAGGTAGTCTGTGCTGAAAACCAAAGAGTTTCCTGGATGGATGCTTCCTGTGACTAAGAGTCACAGGGTGGGGTTTCTAATTCCAGGGTCAGTCTTGGCTGCCTCGATGACATAGCACATCAGTTCCTCCTTTGTCTGTCTTACACAGACACACTAGACACATTGACTCAGCAGCCCAGGATTCCACTTCCCTAGCAGCGAAGTTTACAAAGAATTTGGGTTAGGACAGCTCCGTTAAAGGGTTTTTGGGTCCCGGAGTCTTTGGCTAAGCTGCAGAAGGATGGCGTCAACTGAAGCATAATGCTCAGGGCACTTGAGAATGAGCTCAGGGGAACTTGACTAAGCACCTCTCTGGATGGAGGGCCAAACTCAGTTCTGCTGATCCTAGCGAAATCTCGAGGGGAAATTGCTAAGAGGCCATTTTATGGATATTCACAATGACAGGGGAAAAGGGCCCAGCTTTTTAGAAGGTTGGATTCAGATGGCAATGAGCAAAGCTCCAAATATATTATGTAGAGTAAAAGGCTAGGAAAGTTCACGCCAGCCCCAGGATCCAGCACCCTGGGTGGGGAGAACTTGGTGTGGAGCAGAAGGATACAAACCTCACCCTTGCTGGAGTCTGAAGAGAGGAAACAGGCAAGTTACAGGCTCTCTTCCCGGCTTCTCAGCCCTTCCTAACCAGCTTCCTGTTTTCCTCCACACTCCCCATCCCTGCTGCTGGCTGCAACCTAAAAGGTTACAGGGGTCAGAAAGAAAATCTTTCTGGAATCTATTTCCCCCTAGCACCAAATTGTAGGCAAGGCTCCTCTATGCCCACTTCCCTCGCTTTCAGTTCTCACCCACCCCTCCACCGCTCCCCCACTCCCCATCCTCCGTCTCTCTCATTAATTTTTATATTTAGAAGGCCGTATCTGGTCCCTCAGCCTCTCATTCACAATCATTTGCATGCAGAACAAGGGGCTTGCCTCACTTTACTTTCTTGAGAAAGGAACACTTCATCTCACTAAATCCTGGAAGGTTTTTTCTTTCTTTCTTTCTTTCTTTCTTTCTTTCTTTCTTTCTTTCTTTCTTTCTTTCTTTCTTTCTTTCTTTCTTTTTTTTTGATAGCATTCACAATCAAAGAAAATCAGTCCCCTCTTTCTTTGCATTTTGGAGACATGCTCAATTGTTTACCTGGAAGTGTATGAAGCAGATACCTTCCCAACAGAAAGCTGCCTCTGCTGCCCATCTCTGAGTGAGCAACAGCTTGGAGAAGAAAGAGGAAATGAAAGGGCACAGCCTACATGCCTGGCCACGTTGTCTCTTCTGCTTTCTGTGCATGAAATGAACTACAAAAATGGCCCTCTGACCCACCAGGGCCCTTATAGGGAGGATTGTTCTGGTCTGTGGTACCTAAGCCTTTTCCTCTCTGTACCTTAAAGTCTCCATCCTAAGGGTCAAGGCTGTTACTGAGCAAACCCCAGACAGATCTTCTCCTGACCAATGCTCGTTCATTTTGTTCCACAGAAACTTGCTGTCTGCTTGGAAAATTTCACTCACAAGCATCAGCCGTTCTGTGCCAGTGCAACCCAAAGCCACTCTTTCTCTTAGTTTTGCCTGCCTCCTCCCTTAGGCTATCCACAGGGAGCTAAACCCTTAAGTACCAGCATGCTGTCCTGGGGACTGGGTAGCAGCCACAGGCAGAAGCAAGGGCCACTGTGGCATTGGCAGCTACCTGTGTCAAGGGACAAGAAGACAGGACTCAGGGCTGTCTGGGCAAACAGAAAGAAGTCACTTCATCCCCTTGGGAGCAGAAGACACCAGGAGGCTGCTGCCTTGGCAGACAGAGAGAGGCCATTCGCTTGAGTCATCAGCCAGAGGGTTCAGCGTTATGGTTTTAAAAACATACACACAAGGCTGAGTATTTTTCCATTTCTAAACTTTGAACTGTATGCATTCTTAAAAACATTCACCAACATACCATCCTATATAGCTTATTCACCAGTCTTTACACAGGCCTGGCGTACACACACACACACACACACACACACACACACACACACACACACACACACCATTGTAGAGGCCCAATCAAAAGTAACTAAAATCAAGACCTAGTTCCTTGAAAGAACAAGTACTTAGCAGATAGTTATCTTAAAAATATTTTGGGGAAGTTCAAAAACTAGGAAGCTGTGAACATACATTTCTTAGATCATCTCACAAGTAAGTCTACACAGATTCAGAACAAAATTACCTTATTTGTGTCAAAGTGAACCCCACTGAATAATAGTTGCTCTGGGTGGAGTCCCTCCATGGAAGTCCCGGACATTTTAAATCACATGCTGCACTTCCCTGTTTTCTTAAACAAAGCCAACAAATGTTGAGGAGAGTAATTTTTCGTTCTTGATGACTTAGGACGGTAATTCCAGACTTCACTTCTTCATGCACAATGAAGGCCAATTAATGTCCTCTTTGGATCTGATTTGCACTTGAGGACGTGTGCACTTGAATGCAGTACTGGCAGAGCTCAGGAGAGGGGGCCATATCCCCAGAAGCCAGAGTTAACAAGCAGTTGTGATCTTTTGGATGATTGTGCTGTGAACCGAGCTCACAACCTCTTCAAGAGCTTACCCACCACGCTATCTCCTCAGTCTACATTTGAACTTTTGTTGAGCTTTTAAACATCTTAAGTCCTCCATTTACCCCTTCCTTCCCCCAAACCATGATAACAAGTACTTTGTTTTACCTCCTTTGTGTTATCACAGTAAGTTAGCAAGCTCATTAAATGCCTCTGTCATGGGAAACTGGAGACTATTTTCTCCTCGTACTTCTTGCTACCAATTCTTGTTATGAGTATCCTTCTGCAGACAGCCTCTCTCTTCTGACTTGCTTTTATTTTTTATGTGTATCAATTTTGCTGTAGAAGATCTTTGCTGTCTATGCCAAAGATTAGGTCCTGGGGTTCAAGATTTCAACCCTAAGTCAGTGCAAATTCAAGGCCAGCTTTTCTTATTTGTTTCATTTGGCCAAGGCCATGACAGAATAAGGACTGCCTGAAGACTGGCCCCCACCCCGACTGAGCATAACACAGCACCCAGAGTTCTCAGCGTTGGTTTAGATTCCTATTTCTTCTGATCTTCCCAGTTCCCTACATTCTGGATATGGGTATTTGGCCTCTTACCAAGTATCCTAGCTAAACAAAATGTGCTTGTGTTTACTTACCACAGAGGGGCCCTCTAAATCTTAGAAGATGTGTCTGTCCCTCTCACAGTAGGTGACTATATTTTAAAACAAGTAACAGATTCCTGGGTTGATAAATTAACCATGATGTTCTAAACAGGGGAAAGAAACCAGACCTCAGTAATCTGGTCCCTTCCTGTCGAGCAATCAATGCTTCCCTGTGCCCAATAAGCAGCCAACATTCCCCGCAACCAAACATAGCTTTCCATCTGTATGAGGTCTCCCTGATCGGTCATGGCATGAGCTGTCCCTCCTGCCCTCCCATGTCTCTCAGGGCTCCTGGCTCAGTCTCTGTGCCCTTTATTGGTTCCTGTTCCAAGCCACCTCGATTACACTGTCTATTCCAGTGTGGTGATCTCATGTTCTGAGGGGTAAGCTCTCCAGTGGCACAGACCACATACCCTGTCTCTGAATGGCAGTACCTCACCTGGGAGAGAACTCAGTGGGTGTGTGCACATACTTCTTTTATTGATTGATGTCTTGCCACTGATTGCACCAAGGCATATGTGATATGAACTGTGATATGAGCTGTGTTGGAAGGCGGGCATGTCTGGTTTTTCCCATTCTTCCATCCAAGATTACAAAGAAACGACAAAGATGATAGAATCTGGGTTATACTAACCACTCAGACTTAGGTCTGTCACCAGCCAAATGGCCACAGGCCATTCACTCTGTGCCCAGGAAGTGCTTAAAAGCACCTACTTAGTGCCAAACTTGATTGCCAGTTTTGGAAATACATGGGGTTAGTAAATTGTACCCTTTGACCTGATAGATTTTGGGACTCCAGAGTAGGAGGTGGTGAGGTCAAACTGTCCCAGCTGGCACAGTACGTCTAGCCTGGCGGTGGATCAGCATTTTTCTGTCTTTGTCTCAGTAATGACAGGAAAGCATATGAAGTCCCCCCCCCCCCCACGAAGAATCTTGCTCTCAAAGGGCTTAAGCAAGTGGCCCTCAGGTCCTGCCCTCTGAAGGGGCTGGGAAGGGATTTGAACTCTACTTTCCAGTCTGCCATTCTTTAATCTCATGCTGTGTGCTTTCCCTCCCCCACACTGCATGTTATGACTGTGGCATAGTGGGAACCTGTTATCTAAGTCCACAGTACCCAGATCCAGCCTAGGCTGGAAGACCCAGGGAGGCTCCCTGGAGGAGGAAGTCAGCCCGGCAAAAGGGGATGTGCATGGCTAGAGGTCCAGGCAGAGGGTGGCACTCTGAACAACCTGAAGAGAAGACTGTCAGTAGCTCCGGGAAGTACAGTCATAAACATGGCTGACCTTCATTTCCTTCCCTATGAGTGCGTAAGGGCAGGAGCAAAAGAAAGAAGGCTGCCCTTGTGACTTTTGATACAAACCCTCTTCCTGGCAAAAGGTGCCTGACGATGTTACTTTATTTCCTGGCCAGGCAACTTCCCCCACGTCCTTAGGAGAGGGACCCAGAGCCAGAAGCAGGAAAAGCTGGGATTATGGGGAGTTTATGGCCCCGCCCTCCCTGCTATTGTAATGTCTCTTCAGCCTAGATCCCTATATCCAGATGACCTCAGGGTAATGGAGAGTGTGGTTTGTTTCGGCAAAGTCCCAGTAACAATCTGGATTAAGTCCTCATCAGTGTACTCCTGTCCAGACCCTAAATCTTTTCTTTGAGAAATCAAACTACCCAATTAGAGGTGTGGCTTCAGCTGGGATCCTCTGAAGTCAAAACAGAGCCAGTCTCTGCAGTGCAAGAGAATGCCATGTGCTGGCTCAGGAGGAGGGACCCTTGGGTTGATTACTCATGACACTGTGACAGATTTACTGCCTGCCCACCACAGAAATATCTCCATTCTCCAAGGATCCAGTGAACATTAGTATTTTTCTGTGTTGCAACAGCCCTCCTAATGACAGAAACAGACCCACCTTTGGGAGTTGGTGCAATAGAAGGACCGGCCGCTTTAGCCAGAACTCAGCTACCAGCTGACCTGCCCTCTGCAACCTTGACCAAGGACTCCCAAGAAGTGGGAAACAACAGTCCACAGATTCTTCTCCTCTTTGCAAGGTTAAAGAGCAGTTGGGACAACAGTTATTTCTGGCTGTTTGTTTTTAAATATTCGATGTTGCAATCGCAACGCTTGCCGTGCAAGCGAGCTTCACCGTGGCTGTCTTTCTTAACAATGCATTTTATCTTCTGGTTGAGAAAAATCACTTGAGATTTTATCCGACACGATCCCCCTTGCTCTGCCTCTCAACCCTGGCACCTTCTTGAAGCCTGGAGATCCCAGAGGGCCAGCACCTCGCCCCATGTAACTCTCTGTAATTCTCCCATCTAATTACACCGGCAGGCTGTCTTAGGAAATTCTGAGGGACTGTGAGACAGATAGAGGTGTGGAGGGGATAAAACATAGAAGGGGAGATAACATGTCAAGACATTAGTCCTTTCTACAGAGGGATTTGTGTTTTCCTGTACTCATGAGTCCTGTAGAAAAAAATCCACACTCTTTGTTATCTGTCTTATTGGTGAGGAGATTTAGACCTTGGTGAGAGATACTTAAGAGATAACTTAATTCCATTTTTTCCATTCATGCCTAGATAAATTATCACACACAGAGACAGCCCTTGTCTTGTCTTTTAGGAAAAAACCAAACCTTCATAATCGCCCTTCATTATGAGACCTTTTGGCTCACAACCCATCCCAGTTGATTGTAGAATAGATGGCTGTACCCAATTTACATAATCAAAAAATTTTTTCCTAGAAGGAAAATTCCTGAAAAAAAAAGTTAGCTGAGTCAAAATTAAATTTTAAGAAACTAAGGAAAAGAAGAAAGAAATAGACCCAGGTTTGGCTTGGGTACAAGAGGACCACATGGTAAAAGAAAAAGTACACAATTGCATAATGCCTTTCTCGTGGCTGCGTAGTCAAGCATCATATGAATTTTTCAGCTCTACATGTTAGAGGTCAAGCCGTGTGTTTGTGGGGGAAGATTATCAGTTAGACAATAGCAAACATCCATGTGTTCTCAAAGGCATCAGATATTTATCTACATTTATCTGCCATAGCAAGCTGTGGGCTCAGGACCAGTATTATTCCCACTGACCAGAAGGTACTACTGAGGCTTTGGGAGAGCACACCTGTACTGCAGGAGCCCTGGATTGGAAGCCAGATGGCCCTCAGCTGCCTCTACATGCCTCTTTCAATGTGTTGAGAGCAGTCACCTGCTGTCCAGCACAGGGTATGCTGGGATCCGATTCCTTTAGAATCCGGCAAGCCCTTCTGTTCCTCTTTTTATAGCCTTGCTTTGCTTCTTCCCACCACGAGGTCACTTGTGGATGCCAGCAAGGCAGTTAAGGAAAGAAGTCTTTCTATGTCTTAAAGGACAAGCTAGAGACCTGATTCTGTCAATAGTCTCCATCTGCCCCTGACTCCCCTGGACTCCTACACACACACACACACACACACACACACACACACACACACACACACACACCCCACACACTATACATACCACACCACACACACACATACACACCACATACATACAAACACACACACACACACACACACACACACACACACACACACACACACACACAAGCTCACCACCCTCTTCGGGTCCCCAGCACTACCACCTTTTCTCTCTATCTGGAATGCGAAGATGTGAAGGCCAGTAATGGAGTGTCAGCGGAAGTAATTGATTCCTCACACACAGAGAATGCCCCTGCCTTTAGTGTCAATGGAGCTGAACCAGATTCTGGGCGGGTGAGCGAGCCATGTAAACAGTTCATAGCTGAGTTGTCAGGGCCAAGCCAGACACGGTGGAGAGGGGGTGAGAGGGAGAACCGTGGAACAAATAATTGTTTGATTGGAAAAGAAAGCAGTAAATAATATTTCAGCCCAGGAGTTGGCCGTTTGAAAGGGATGGAGACAGCCTAGGACCAGAAGAAAGCATGGCAGTGCAGGTTTGAATGGAAGGGTTTTTCTTTGTCTTGAGGTAGAAGGTTTCTTCCTGCCCTACCCCCTTTCTCCCATTATCATCATTAAAATAATTACTGTAACAATTACAGTTGATGAGACCTCAGGTTTATGGAACACCTTTCATCTGAAAGTTCAAAGTGATTTATCGGTGTGCCATCCTCTGAGAACTGTAGGAGGGTAAGAAAGTATTTATTATTATTATTATTATTATTATTATTATTATTATTATTATTACTATTATTATTATTATTTGGGAGTCTCCTCGGGAAACTGAGGTCCTGACAGATACAAGACTCCATCCAGCCCCAAGGCTAGGTTAAATGCTGGGGTATGAACTTCTCTTCTGGGGGTCTTCCCTATTGTGCCCTTCTCAGCAAGCCTCTTCCCCACCTGCGGCTCTTAGACTGTATCCCTAGCACTAATGTCTTCTCCATGCTCTGGGGTTCCCACCGGTCATCACAATATGGCGACCAGCCAGCCAGTTGATCCATACACAGCACAAATGGCCTGCTTACGGCTTCCAGAGAAATAAAACCCTTTTAGGTATGGTACAACCCAGACTGTTTCCATGTAGCTTGGAGACTTCCTGCAGCCTGCTTCCCTTCTTACAGAAGCTTGTGCACTTTGTAGACACATTTCTTCATGGCCCAGTGAGACTCAGTCTAATAGCACCCTATGTTCCTGAGTGCTACTTCCATGCTCAGCAAACGCTGGATTTTAACACATGCATTTCTGCCATGCAGCAAGGCCAGGACTGTGACTTGCATTCTTGACCCAGTCTGGCTTTGCTCTGAGAGCCGACACAGTACTTCAGGATGCGTATCGGGGCACAGCATCCAAGTGGCACTTTGAGAGGAGGAAACAGTTCCAGCCGACTGACCACCAAGGGCTACATTCAGAATCTCCATCCTGGCGTGGCTACAGCTCCTTCCTGCTTGGACATTAGTGTGTAACTGTCATTTCCACACCCTGGTGCTTTCCACACAGTAGTGACAAGTTTGCCCCTAGAGCCAGGGGAAGCTCTGAGCTCTCTGTAACCTGAAACGCCAAGAGAACAGGATCCAAAATCTGGCTGCCACATCTGCTACCTGCTCCCAAACTGCCCCTGTTCTGGAATTCCTCATAGTACATTTTTCAGACACATCTTGTGTCTTCCAAGTTTTGTGTCAGAGGCTAGGGGAATAGTAAAATGACTGGGAACCTATCTGCAGAAAACTCAAATGAACTCTGACATGGTGATTGGTTCCCTGGCGCCTGGCACCCTTGTTCCCAGCAGGCTTCCATTTTTCGGACAGATGGGGAGGCTATGATTTCTCTCTTACAATTGGCTCCTTCGGGAGGCAGAAGTAGTGAGCTCCTTACCCAGAGGGAGCTGTTCTCTCAGCCAAGTGGAGGGATGCTGCCAGCACACCAGGGGCCCAGGATGACGTGCTCTGATTTCCCCTCAATGACTATCAGTTACTTTATGCCCCTAGTTAGTCCCAAGAGGTGAAGAGATGAGCTCCGTGCCCATTTCTGAGGTAAGGCAAACCAAGGCAGGACAGCATGATAGATCGGGGTCAGCATGAGACAACTTAGCAAGTCTTGGCTCTATCAGGTTTCACTTTCAACATCAGAGTTTGAGTTGCTGCTACTGCTGCCTGCCACTGAGGAAAAGTGGGCATAAACTATGGGCCCTGGTTACCTACTTAGTACTCCCGGTATCATTATGAAATGCTAGCAAGGGGCTCTTGAAGTTGAAGCTAAAGAATGAGGATTCTATGGTCATAAAAAAGAAGCTCTGACAATCAGGCTTAAAAGAGCCAGTCCCAAGCCTTCAACTTCACCATTGTCTTAAAGTCACCCCTTACATAAGCAAATGGTTTCCATCCAGGCAACCTCTGGAGTGCCTGCTGGTACAGATCTGCTGGCTATGTGGCTTCAGGAATGTCCCTTGCGGGGAAGCCAGGTCAGTGTGGGGAGTAGTGTGCAACACAGGGCAGGGCAGGAGTGCCAGTGGCTTTGTTGTGTGCCCTTCATTTTCTGAAGTGACCTACAGAAGACTTATCAGACACCGTGTCTGGAGCAGCCTTCTTCCTCACGTTGAGAGGGTTCTTGGCAGCCTGCAACCTGAGGAACAATGAGATCCCAGGGCCCCTACATCATCCCGGGGCTTCTGTGGAAAAACAAGCAGCGATTATAAATAGATGGTATTTGCAGTTTCCACTTTCTTGCCTTCAAGGTTTTTAAGAATAATTCCTCCAGTTTGTTTTGGGTTATTCTCTGTGCATACTTCCTTTGCTGGGTGGTCAGATTTCCTCCCTCCTAACGAGCGTGGTGACCCTGGCTGGGAGGGAACTGCAGACAAAAAGCTGCAAACATCAGAGATTTGTGGCTTGAAGAAATGAAGGAAGAAAGCGCAACTGCACACAGCTGCTGTGGAAAAGGCACTGGGTCCTAGCGCAGACAGACAAACAACTCTTGAGCATGACAACCACTGAGGTGCTCGAGGTAGATGAATAATAATGACAGTAATGGCAATGGTGACACCTGCTCACTGAGCGTTGACTGTTTGTCAGCTGGTGTGCTGAGCTCATTGTGTACCTTGGTTCGACAGACTGACAAGATGAGTACCACACTGCTCCAGACACGGCGAATGAGGACTGGAGGTATCAGTCAGTGGTAGTGGGTGTTCCAGTGTTCAGTCCCTGGCTTTAAGCCCAATACCATTTAAAGATAGATGGGTGATAGATAGATAGATAGATAGATAGATAGATAGATAGATAGATAGATAGATAGATAGATAGGGAACTTTTCTGACTGAGGATGTAGCCTGGTTGGTAGATGTTTGCTCACAACACTCAAAGCCTCTGGGTTCACTTCCCAGTACTACATAAACTGAACATGGTAGAACACACCTGTAATCCCTGCACTTAGGAGATAGAAGCAAGCAGATCAGGAGTTCAAGGCCATTCTTGCTTACACAGAACATTCAACCTGAGATATGAGATCCTGTTTAAAAACAAGCAAACAAAACTCAGTAAATAGAAGATACGTGGCTTTGAACCCATCCCTGGCACCCTGGGCCCAGATCCCAGGCTCAGAACTTCAAGACTAAAATAAATCTCAGCAACTCAAATACATGGATTTATATGTAAGAGGTAGATTTGTGGAAATCTACCCTCAAGGTTGGCAGCACCGGGACTGTAGCTAGGCTGTAGCTATGGTTTTTCATGTCATCTTCTCTGTCTTCAAGATGCTCTGTGGTGTGTGTGTGTGTGTGTGTGTGTGTGTGTGTGTGTGTGTGTGTGTGTGTGTGTATACAGGTATGCAACTCATTTCTCACCACAGTGTTTTGTTAACATGGTGGTTATAATAATAATAACCTTCTTCTTGAGGCATCTGGTGCTGTGCTGGGGCTGAGTGTCCCTTTCCAGTCTTTCTAATCAGCTCCAAGGGAAGGGTATTATTATTCCCATTTTATAGATGAAGAACTGAGACAGAGAGCGGGTAGGTGTCTTATCTGCAATTTCACTAGCAGCTAATGCCACAGACTAACTGACTCTATCCACAAAGCTTTCTTCCCAGAGTTCATTGAGCTCTCTTGGACATGGATCTGTGTAATAGTAACTTCAGGTGGGTTTTGTTACAGAGCCCTTCCTTAGAAAAATATGCCTACATGGGAAGACACAAAACTTCAGTGCACGATTATACTGAAACTCCTGCATGGACCATATTGGAAATTTGTGGACTTTAGAATATGTGGATGGTACTTGAAGCTCTTATAAATACACTGGATCCTATTTTCTCACTCGACGGACCATATGTTCACATTTGGGTGTACACACGCTTATAAAAATACTGCACTTACAGAAATTAATGCGTTCTCCCATCTGAACACATGAGCTGCATTTCCACTGGGCAAATCTTGGAGCCATGCATTTCAAATCTGTTCTCTGTTCCCACTGGTGAGCTGTCTATTAATTTTGGCACGTCCTGCGGGCTTTGTTTAATCAGAATGACTGAGAAAAAAAGAGCAGGGTTCTGTGAAGTCGCTCCATACTTCTGCCCATTTTGTAGAAGCCTGAGGAAGGAAGGTTTCTTCCCTCCTGGCCCCGCTCCTGCTTCTGGGCTATGGCAATCTGGTGTTTCCAGACAGTGAAGAAAGGGGAAGGAGGTGAAGCCTGTGTGGCAGAGTGAGGTCACCTGAGTTCAAATCCTACCCCTGACCTTTCCTGGTCATCACCTTGAGCTGTTAACCTAAGTTTCCATTCCCGCTTCTCCAAATGAGTGGTGATCATGACCAGCCCAGTATGTAGTAAGTTAGGGTTCAATGAAACAGTATCTAAACTGGGGGTCTAGCTCCATAGTAATTACTCAATAAAATATGGTCACTTTCCATTGATTTACTTACTAAATGAGTGGTAACAATGGAAGTTAGAAATTCAATGAAATGAAATGTACTTCTTTTTTAAAAAATTAATCTGACAGCAAGCCAATTTCTCTGTAAATTCTTCTTGCTGGACCCAAGAAGCAGGTGGCCTGGCTCTGGGCCTGTATTTGCCAGAGACCTCAACACTGTGCAGACCCGCCCTACAGCCTCCGTGTGTCTCAGGCGGCTTCTTTGTTGAGAGTTTTTTGGGAGCTGCAAGCGACTGTGATGGCATTTCCTCCAATTTTCCCTGCAGGTTTTAATGTAAGGATTAATAAGACAGTGTTTGTAGCTGTCTTTGAGCTTCCTGGAAGAAAGGCACTCCGGGAGGTGGTAAATTCTCTGGCCTGGATAATCCACTCATGAAATATGGAACTTTGAAAGTGTGAGAAAAATCTCCAATCACTTTGACAGCATTTTAATTATAGTTGATTTGTTTGCCGCTAATAGTGAAAATGCTGTCAGCAGGATTTGAGATGTTTCTTCTCCACAAAATGTTATATTTCATGTCTTTGTGTCACGAAGCAACATTTAGGTTTTCACATACAACCAGAATAGCTCAGTGGATGTGCTGGGCGCAAAGGCAGAAGGTACACCAGGGACCGCCCCATCGCCCCAGTAGGAAAACATCACCCTAACACACAACACTAACTGCAGACCAAGGCTTCATGTATCCCCTCAATACACAGTGATCCCTGCCTGTGCCAAGGACCCCCAAATATCCCAAATCTACCAATGAAGAGCTAAGTCTGACCTCATTCTGCTTCCTCCCTAGTACAAGAGACAGGGCTAAGCAAATAGACAGGTGTGTACAGGCTAACCCTCTCCAAAAGGGATGAACCAACGAGGGTATGCTGCCTGTTGGAGAAAGTCAGGAGAGGCCTTGGGAGTGATGTTTGCACTTAGGCCTGAAAGACCAGAACCAGCCATGGACAAAGCTAATGAGTATGAGAAACACAAGAAAGGGCAAGGGCAAGGGCCCAGGGGTTGAGAAAGCTCTCTGTGTCATAAACATCTGTGAGGCGAGCAACATGAAGGGAGGCAGTGCCCATCTGCCAAAGAGTCTGGTTTCCGGGGGTGCAGGCATTCTATGTGTAGATGCAAATCCTGAGGTTGGGGATGACATCCTTACAGGGACCCAAGAATTGTGCCTTAGGTATAAAACCCCTCCTCACAGACATATGTGCACCCAGAAAGGCAGGCAAGACCCAGGCTAGACCTTAAACTGTTCTAAACAAGGGCCAGGGGGTGTCTTCGGCACCTTTGGCAGTAGCCAGCCTAGCCTGAGTGACCTACTGGGACAGTGAGATATGGACACAGAGAGAGGTTTTCCATGTTGGCCACATGATGGGAGGGGGGATGGCGCCGCTCATCTCTTTCTCTCCCTTGGACTCAGATAATTAATTCCGCCGCCCATTTTTTGATGCCCACTCCTGCCTCCCCCATCCCCAGTGTGGATTTGGGGCCAAGAACTAAGGACCTTGAAGCTGAGAGAGAGGAGGAAGCATTCTCTAGACAGTCGCTGCCCGTGCAGATGTCACAAGCTGTGCGTCGACAGGAAAGAAAGTACTCAGGGACCATCTGAGCAAGAAAACAAGACTGAGATAAAGATGGCCACTTTGGCTCAGGGGAAAAAATAAATAACTAAAATAAGAAGGGGTAGTGTTAAAGCTTCGAAAGGAATTTTTTCATTTGAGAGAGATTATGAATAATAAAATGCAAACACTTTGGTTAATATGTCTGTTAGCTGCTTCATGTTGGCTTCTGGGAGGCAGTAAGAGGCTGGGAGAGAGGGCAGCTTTCAAGTTATCCAGTTTCACTGTCCTTGGGGTGAAGCTAGAGTCTGCACCCCAGATTTCTTGATCAAACAAACACTGGGGAGTCAAGGCTGCTCGAAAAGCCTGTGTTTACTCCAAAGCCACAAACTTCCTGAGCACCCTCAAGCCTTCACAAATGAACCTAACAACACTGAAGTTTCTAAGGAGATTGACTCCAGCTGCAGCAAATCCCTAATAATAAAAAATTTCCCCAAATGACTGTGTCACACAGGAGGTAAATGAGACATTCTATATGAAGTCACTGTGTCACTGGGACTGTGCCCTTTATATCAAAAGCCAATCCAGAAGGCCACATGGTTACGTGGGACTTGTCCACAGGGTGCAGCCAGGACCCTGGAGGGAGAACAAACTTGCATGACAACTTGTAACTCATGGTCTTGTCTCCCTCAAGTACTCTTAATAGAAAAAAAATCCAATTTTCCTAAGTTTAAGGAATGCCTGGTTATTTGCTTGGGGGTGGGAGGGCTCCCCTTAACTAACAAGCACAGAGAGAGTGTGACTCACTGGCTTAGAGGAGCCTTTGCCCAAGTGCACTGCCTTCACTAGGTGTATATAAAGTAGACATGGTATTATTGTTGGCCAGGTTACAAAAAAGACGTGGGGTCGGTCTGGTCACTGAGTAAACTGAGGCAAGCCCTCAGCAATGGCATTTGTTGGTAGCCCTGCCTTCTGGCTGGTTCTGTCAATCCTCTTAATAACTCTTAAGGTGATTCGGCAACCTGACAAAACCCATCCACTTCTGAGGACTAGCCAGTGGGGTGGCAAGGTCTCTCTATCCTATGTAAATAAGTAAATTAGGAAATAAATATAAATGTAAAACACCAACATAAAGCCACATATCAGGGTTTTTAAATTATATTTTTAAAATATTATTTGTTGAGTATGATATCTGAAATACTGTTCTTTTTATTTTGACATGCCATGACTCCCGTGGTCTTTGTTCTACATACTCAACTCAATGAGATGGATGGTAAAGCCATATTGGAAAAGAATCCACACCTAGCTCTAATTTTGTTTTTGTTTGTTTGTTTGGTTGGTTTTTTTGAGACAGAATATTACATAGCCTAAACTGGCCTTGAACTCTGACCCTCCTGCTTAGGTCCCCACGGGACAGGATTTTGGCAAACACAGCCATGTTCTTCCCTGCTAAATCATAAGTGTTTGTTTTTCTCAGCATGTCTAGTCTGAAATCTTCAGGACTTCAGCTCTTTTTATGGATCTACTCTTATTGAAGGAATACGAACTTATAATAATAATTCAGATAGCAGAAGAAAACTAAGGTGAAGTTACCCTGTTAGTGATATATCTCTGCTAGCATCTTAGATGTAGTTTTTTTTTGTTTGTTTTTTCAACTTCGGTTTTCTGGCTGCTTAGGCAAGAAAATTCATGTGTACATTTTAAGACGGACTTTAAGAATCTGTTCTCTTTACATTAATAGTATATCATGAACTTTTTTCCTTTAAAGCCAAAAAATCCAGACCTGCCACAGTTTTTCTGTAGCAGCTGAATACTTCATTTTATAAATACACCAGAATTGATTTGCTCGCCCTCTCGAGTTGGATTTTTCAACATGATGCTATTTATAAGGGAAACATCTTCTCACTTTTCATATGCTTCTTAAAAAACACTCATAATGATGCATATACATCCTTACAACACTCTCTGATTGTTTTCTTAGGGAAAAAAATCCTAAGGTTCTGGCTTAAAGGCTATGTACATAGTAACTTTGTCTTATTTTTGCCCAAAAAAAAGTACCTTCCAAATGTCTGAAGAGTTTACATCTCCTTATTCACTGAACTCTATCTCTTCAGAGAAGCATCATCTGTGTGCATGGCTCAACCTCTTTGCCTCCAAAATGAGTGTGAGAATTTGACAAACCAGTTTGCTTTCTTAAGCACAAACTGAGTGCCAGACATTGTAGTAACTCTTTATGCAGATGAGGTTCAATCATACAAAGCTCATAACTGAAGGAGAACACTTCTAATATCTCCTAATATCTTTCTTTTACTGTTATATCTTTATTTTAAAAGTATTTGTATGTATTGTGTATGATTATACACACATACACACACACACACACACACACACACACGTACATACATGGACACAAACATGAAGGTGCTGGTGCCGCATAGTGAGTGTGTAAAGTCAGAGAGCAGTCTTGGGTATCAGCCATTGCCTTCCCCCTTGTTTGAGACAGGGTCTAGCCGGCCTGCAAGCTTCCAGAGCATCTCCCATCTCTACCTCTGGTCTCACAGTAGGGGCAATGGGATTACAGACATACTCTGCTGTATCCAGCCTTATCTGTCTTCTGAGGCTTTTAGTCAGGCCCTCATACCCTCTAAGCCTTCTCCTCAGCCCTCTTTCCCCTGGGGTTTAAGGCTCTGAGTCAAAGCTTAATTTTCTCAGTTTTTTTTAGAAGTTTTGAGTGGATGTATTGACTAAATCTTATTTATCCACTTTATTTTACAAATCTATACAGTCCGTGAGGAATGAGGAGGGGCTGCTTGACTTGTGTGCACACTGCGGGGGCACACCAGTGCTCAGCTGACTGGGACTGCTGCTGAGCACTGTTTAACTCATAGTGGAAGGGCAAGGAGGGGCTTTCCAGAAGGATGGGGAATTTCCCCTCAAACCAAGTGTCTTTTCACTTTTGTTTTGGAATTGAGGAAGCTTCCTTTCAAAGTCAGTACTATCTCCCACACTGAAAAATTCCAGACCTAAGCAGGTCCCCCACCCTACCCTGGGGCCTTTATCGTCTGACTATCTCTCCAGAGATCCTGCGGAAGTCTCTATCACACCACCTCCTTGTCTCTCCAGGGACCCTGCACCAGTCGTTCTTTTGGTTGCAGGAGTCCATCCCTTCAGGGCCTCAGGATAAACTACACTCCTTAGACTTCCTTTCCAGGCCTATTTATTCTGAAATGGCTGAGCTGGCTGAAACATGGCTCCAGAGGTTGAAGCCCCAGGCCTCTCTAACGTACTCCAACCACCTGTGCAGGCAGCCAGCTCTCACAGAACCGTGTGACAAGAGCTGGAGGTCACATCCCAGGGAGGGCTACCTTGTCAACCCCTTCCCTTGACCACAAGAAAGAAATTTCCTATGTGTTACCTGTACATCTGATGTAAAATACAGAGAGGGAGAGGAGAGATGGGGAGGTGGATGGTTTTTGAAGAGACTTCTGTCTCTTCCTGTCTGGAAGTTTCCACTTCTGCTCTGTGAGTTAAGTAGTACCTGGAAGCTTAGAAGGAGCACAAACAGGATCATTTGTTGGGCACGCACCCCAGCTGGAAACAATGTGTCTATCAGAAAGAAGAGGGACTATTTTCTTTTTTTTTTTTTTTAATCAGTCTGTGAACCTGGCCAAGGAAGACTGAGACATCTATACCCTATGCCAGGCCCAATGGAGTCAGTCTGAGGGAGCACAGGCTACAGGTTGGAGGAGACTAGGTAGCCCTAACTCTTAAAAGGCTACTAGTTGTGGGTGTGCAGCCACAGTCTCCAGGGAGACACCAGGCTTTGGGGGAAGTTTTTATTGCCTTATCTGATTTAGTGCTGATGCTTTTTGAAGTCCTGTTGACTAGACCGCACCAGTGGGAACTTTGTAGGTGCATCTCAGGGAAGGAGATGAACTATAGATTCGGAGACTGCCAGTTAAAAACAAGAGCAAGAGGGGACGGCCCAGGAAAAAACTGAAACAGGCTAGGGGACAGGAGAACAAACACCTCTGAACCATCCCCAGGGTGCCAGTCCTTGATATCCCATCTTCATATCAGCTATTTTTCTCCTCTTGTTTCATTTGAAGACATTGATGCTCAAAGCATTTCAGTAACTTGCAATGACAGAGTTAAGGAGAGACAAAGATTTAGAGAGGTCACAACAGAAATAAAAAGGGATGGTACCCGCCACCCAAGGGGGGCAAAACAAAACAAAACAATGCTCGTGTTGAGATCCTGACAGAATGATGCAATTGCTTGCATGTGAACAAGAGGTAAGGGCTCCCACCCATGCACTCACTCACTCTAGCTCAAACAAAGCAACTTCCTGTGGCTGTTGTTTGCCTGTGTGCCAAAGCAAGTACGGTGTCCTTTGTTGGCGTCCTTTGTTGATCGGTCTGTAACACCTGAATGTCTATAAAAGACCAGGGAGAGCCAAAAGAGGATAATGGTCCTTCCCAGCTCTTCAGACTGTTCTTTTCTCATCAGTGCTCTTTCTTGCTGTCCCCACCTAGGTATGACTTCATTGAGATTCGGGATGGGGACAGTGAGTCAGCTGACCTCCTGGGCAAGCACTGTGGGAACATCGCTCCGCCCACCATCATCTCCTCCGGCTCCGTGTTATATATCAAGTTCACCTCAGACTACGCCCGGCAGGGGGCAGGTTTCTCCCTCCGCTATGAGATCTTCAAAACAGGTTAGTGGGGTTGAGTAGAGGCCACAGATAGGTGTCTTAGGGAAGGTGGAACATCGAGGGAAGCCCTGGTTGGTGGATGGCATCAGGTGCTGAGGGCTTCAGTCGTCTCCCTGACTATGGTGGCAGGTGAAGAGACACCTAAAGTAAGCCTGGGAAGGTCTGAGGAGAATCTGGTAATGCCTTATAATAAAAGGCAGGTCAAGCGACTTCTAACTTGAGGGGAGAGGTGGAGCACCAGCACAGGAGGAGGGCTTGGAGCACCAGCACAGGAGGAGGGTTTGGGGTGTAAATATAAGAGCATCTCTTAGAAGAATTGGATTTTTGTGTTTTTAAATCAAGCTGCTCTTCATGGTTGAACTTGGTTGAACTTCATCCTAACCACTTCATGGTTTAATGTTGTCTTTATTTGGAATTACACGGGGCTGGAGGATATAATCTTTTCATTGTTTAAGGTTTCTAAAGATCTCACCACGACCCCCAGAATGGGGTCAGTCACTGCTTTTAAATTAAATTATGACTCCTAGGCATTCCTCCTTGGCAATCCATTTTACCGCCTCTATACACTGAACTCCTATTTCCCATATGCTAGGGAATCAGACACCCTGTAAAGCTACTGAAAGTTAGTGGAAACTGGAGCAGAAAACATAGCACTTCTTTGAGTTGACTGCTGGGGCCCAGGCATCTCATTGGGTGTTCTGGGCCTTTATTGGCAGGACTAACTTCTGAGGCTCAATAGAATAGTTCTCATCTGAGAGTGCTGTGTTAGGAACACATTTCTGCTCTTCCAGAGATGTGTCCTCTCTCTCATGCTAGTTCTCACTATGGCTGAGGAAGAGGTGGCCCTGATTCTCCCTCGCCTGGCCCACTCAGGGTGATCTTCCCTCAGAAGATCTGCCTCTGTATTTGAGTGTTTTCTTTCTTTAGGAGCCCAACTTCTATAACTCCATCATGAAATCTGATTCCAGAAGTTGTCATCCTGTCATTGAGAAACCCAAGTCTGGCTCCTGTTAAGTTCGGTGCAAGGGGAACTATTCATAACATAGCCTCTTTTTTCATTAAACAGTTCTTGGAAGGAAGTGGTGGCTGTTGAACATACTTTTTATATCCACTCTGTCTAAATATTTGTTGGACTTTTCTGCCTGCAAAGATGGAATCAAATGGGGTGTGGTCGGCAGTCAGAGTGGGAAACCTAAGTTCTCAGAGGGCATAGACCTAAGATGGCCCATCTGCCATGCATTTTCATGTTTCTGGCCATGATAAACTCTCAGGAACTGATCCATGTGTCCTGGGCTGGGGCTGCTGTGAGCCCCCTGCATAGCTGGATCCATCACTCTTTGAGTCCCAGTGCAAGATGCAGAACAGTGTATCAGTGTGCATCTTCTTCTAAGAGTGTAAGAGAAAACAGGAATGAGGCAGATTTCTTGTCCTTGCCTTGTGGGAAAGACAGGCAGACAAACCCTCATCACGCAGATGCAATACACCATCTGTATTTCTGGTGACATCAAAAGCAAACTGTACTATGAGTGTATGTGAAGGCACAAGTCACTGTCATTGTACTGGAAATGCAACTGAAGAACGCTGAAACCCATCAGCAAGGAGTCCCAGTGCTAAACCCATCGCTCAGCTCAACTAGAGAAGGAAATCAGCCCATGTAAGACCTTCCAGGGGCCTTTAAGCTAATCTTTCGTCTCATGGTTCATATCTCAGTGCTCCCCAAAATATGGTGCCACAGTCTCCAGAAAGAAAAGAGGATGTCAACTCCATCCCTCACACAATTTTAAAAGAGCGCATTAAAAGATAAAACACACAAGAGAGATGCATGATGCAGCCTGCTGTTTAGATGACATGCAGAAGTAGAATTTTAAATAAGGCAGCAAGTCTGTAAACAGTAGTGCCAGCTAAGATAGGTAGGTGGCTTGAGCCTGGAACCGTGGGGCAGCCCCCTGTAAGGAGGAGGATTACCACTGAAGAGATACTCTAGTGAGTGACAACCCCAAACCACAAGGCTGGGAATGTGTAAAAGAAAGTCCAGGGCCCCCCTCAGGGTTATCAAGAAGAGTAGCTATTGTTATGAAAGTCACTCCTATAAATACCAAGCATAGGAATGCACAAGAGAGAGAAAGTCAAAACCAAGATGTTTCGGAAGGTATATATTCTTCTAGGTAGGTGCCTTGCCTTGTGTCCCTATTTCCAGGGTTACAGTCCTGTGAGAAAATACACAGTTTACAAAGTTTACAGCATCCACAGAACATGAAAGAAATGGGTGGACATGCTGAAGAAACCCAAACAAACATAGCTATGTTTGCCAGTCAGATTCATAAAAGGAAAGAGGGGAAACTGTAAACACAGATACGCAAACAGCCACACAGAAGGCTCTGGAAGCTTGCCTTTCTGCAGGCTCTGCTACAGAGTTACACTGAGACACATGCACCTAGAAGGCTGGGACAAACAGAGCATACAGCTGGAGCAGAAGGTCATGTCTACCCTAAAGGAAGGATAAAATGGTGTATGTTTTACCAGGCAGTTTCACCTGGAAAAGGGTAGGCCAAGAAAAAGTTGCAAGCCGAAACGACCCGAAGTCGCCAAACCTGGAACCGAATAAGGAAAAAAAATGTTTTAAAGAACTTGAAAGGTGGCACTGGAAACACAATCAGTTGGAAGTGTTTGTTGCTTAAATTTCTCTTCCGTGTCCATTACTCAGTGGCAGTTCTGTGGCAGTAAAATTGTGGGGGCTTGTCCACAGGAAGAAGAATGCCCAGTTCTCTGGGCCCCTAAGATAAAGGCCTGACATCGCCACCTGTGGGCAAGTGAAGTGTGACTTTAGACAGGCTGTTTGCATTTTTATATCTTTGTATGGGTTAGACTCCTTCTCCTCAACTTCCCTGTTATAAACTATCCTGCATGCCAAAGCCCTTTGAGAAGGAATCATTCACTACAGTCCAGTCCCCCAGTTTCAGTTTTGTGTTGTTTTGTTTTCTTATGAGACAGAGTTTCTTCACTCTGTAGCCCACACTGTCCTAGAATTCAATACTTAGCTCAGGCTGGCCTAGAACTCACAGTGGTCCTCCTGCCTCAGTCTCCTAGAATTACAGTGCTTGGGTTACAAGTATAAGCCGCCACACTGGCTCAAACCTCCAGAGTAATCTTATCATCGAATCGACATAAACATTTGTCAGCTGGGTATTTTTTTAAAAATTTGTCCTTTTAACATGTAGCAGGAAAGGATTATGAATTAGTTAGATTTCTGCAAGACTCAAAGTTTGTCTCCATTTCCAGGATCCTCTTTGGACTTTGGATTTTTAGTTGCCATTCAGATGCGTTGACCATGGTAGGACTAGATACAAATAATATAATTTTAAAAGACGCCTGATTTTCTTCCTGTTTGCAAAGGATAAAACAATAATGTTTTCTCATCTCCCTCAAAATAAGCCAAAGAACGTATCCATGTCCAACCATGTGTCAGACACGCACTGTTACTTTTTGCTTGTTATTTGTTTGATCTCAAGTACATAGGGTTGAGAAATCCCTTCCAGTTACATGTTAGACCTGGGGATCCTGAAACTGAATGCTTTAGAATCTCATCTTCTCCAGGCTCTGCATGTCCATTGTTGAAACACTTTGTTCCCCATGGATGAGAAGGATCAAAGATTCTATCATAAATTCCCAACTCCCAAGGAGGCGCCGAGTCCCCATGCCTTTTAAAGGGTTGACAATAGAGCCAGCTCTAGGAGGGGACTCTCAAGAGGCTAACTCTCAAGTCAGTTGTGAACAGAGTGTTGATTTCCATCCAGCACTGTGTGAGGCTCCCAGTGTGCACCATGAAGAAATCTGCATAGCAGCCTTAAACTCTAACCTTTTCAAAATTCTTCTTGGCCTCCTGAAGACCAGCCAGCTGGCCTGGCTTTCCCAAATCACATCATCCCAGGCCACTGAGGATGCCCTCAGGAATTTGCTGTCTGATGGTAAACCAAGCTGAGGAAGCGAGGGGCCACCCCAACTCAGGTTAGGTGGCTAAGCTAATTGCCCAGTGCTAAGGCTGGGACTTCCCTGCTACTGCTGTGCCATTGAATGAAAGTCAAGGCCTCTGAGATGTGGCCCCTAGAGCTCCAAATAACCCAAGAAGATTCGATGTAGCTCCTGGTCCTCATTCTCCACACAACCCAAGGTGCAGCAATGACAATGGAGAGGAAGTTATCAATGGATAGCTGTTGATGCTGAGAATTTCCTACGCTGCCCGAGCTACAGAAAGTTACAAGCCTATCCCAAATACACATATACTTATTTGCTTGCTACCTTCTCCAGGTCAGATATTTGTAGCGTTCCAGAAAGTCATCATCTATAAAGAGACTTGCAGAGGGCTCTGCTACAGGAGCCCCAGATGCAGATGTTGTGGCTGCAATCGGCATATTGACATCCCACAGTTAAATTTCAGTGTGATCCCCAGAGGGCACTTCCTGCCAGTAAACACCTGGTTCATTGTGTATTTCTGTGCTGTTGTTGTTGTTGTTTTCTCAGGCTTAGAGTGTCTATTATCCCCTTCGTAAATCCTGGTTCCTTTTCTTATTTTAAAATCCAAACGTAGTGAATAAGAACTACTGTAATTGCCAGCATTTCATTAACTTGTACCCATCCTTGCTCTTTGTATATGCTGGGTCTCTGTGCTTCCAGGCTCCACTCCTGGCTCTGCCCAGAGCCACAGTGGCTGGGTTTAAACACTAGGGCTCCTCTACTTTGACTCCACCCCGAGGTCTGGGGTTGTGGTGGCTGTAATCCTCTCAGTGCTCCTGCTGCTGCCCAGGCTGCAAGTGTATGTCATGTTTCATCAGGATGCATCCCCAGAAAGCTAACCCATGAGCTTAGGAGAGAAACAAGGCCATCCCCACCACAAAGGCACCAGAAGCCTTCCAAATGTCAATACACTGCTGCATTTTTCCAGACTCGCCTCCCGAGCGGCCTTTAACATCCCACCGCCCTGCTGTGATCCACCGGCTAAAAACCACGATTGTTAATTGTCCACCACTACAGAGCAGCCCGTTTTAACACAGTCAGGACATGAATGAGGCTCAGGCTCCCCTTTGCCCCTCCCCTGAGGCACCTTGGAACTTGGAGGGAGAAGGGGCACTTAGCTGGCTAGGGTACAATAGAGGCTAGTGTTGAGGTCAGCAATAAATAAGGGATAACATTGTTTTCTCTGCTGGCAACCAGCAAGCCTTCCTTAAGGATTGAAATAACTTACATTCTGGAGTGAGCAGCTGAGTAATTGAGAAAGAAGACTCTGTTCCTCTTTCAAGATCTCTCTCTCTCTCTCTCTCTCTCTCTCTCTCTCTCTCTCTCTCTCACACACACACACACACACACACACACAAACCTCTTTACCTCTCACCCTCCAATCCCTCAACTGTTGCTCTTATTCTAATATTCAAAGCAATCAGCCGCACTGCCCTAATTTCTGTCCAAAAGGGAGACTGGCTTGAGGGCTTGAAACATAGAGGGGAAGGGTGTGTTGCTCCAAGGGCCACTTGAGCAGAAACAAAAACCTTGTGAGTAAGAGGACATAGACGCAAACATTTAAATAACCCAAAGGCAGAGAAGACAGCAGAGAAAGGTTACCCTCTAATGCGCGCTCTCTCTCTCTCTCTCTCTCTCTCTCTCTCTCTCTCTCTCTCTCTCTCTGGCACACAGGCTCTGAAGATTGCTCCAAGAACTTTACAAGCCCCAATGGGACCATTGAATCTCCAGGGTTTCCAGAGAAGTATCCACACAATCTGGACTGTACCTTCACCATCCTGGCCAAACCCAGGATGGAGATCATCCTACAATTCCTGACCTTTGACCTCGAGCATGACCCTCTACAAGTGGGGGAAGGAGATTGTAAATATGACTGGCTGGACATCTGGGATGGCATTCCACATGGTGAGTGAATGCTTATGCTCAGCTCGATTTCTTCTTCTTATAAAGGTTAGGACCCTAGCCTAGGGAATAGTAGCACCCAAAGTGGGCAGATCTTCCCACTTCAATTAGCGCAATCAGGGTAATCCCCCACAGGTATACCCAGAGGACTGTCTCTAAGGTAATTCTAAATTTCATCAAGTTGACAACTGAGATTAACCGTCAGAGATTGCAAAACTATAGGTGATATTCCTTTCTACACCAAGTTATTAGGATAGAAGTGAATCAATTATCATATGCTGTGACCATATAGAAGGACTTAAGCCAGACTGACTGGACTTGAATCTCTCTGCCGTATAACCCAGCCAAGTTATTGAACCTCTCAAAATCTTGGCTGGGAAATGACTTATCATCACTATTACCACGAGTACTATTATTTTATTACTATTAATATAGCCATGGATATTGAAAAGCAATCATTTATAGCCAAGAGGAGCCTGAATAAATCAGGTGAAGGACCAACACAGATCGTGTAATCAGTATTGGAAAGAAAACAAATTGTTCATCTTTGTGGTTGTCCTAAGTATTTTCTAATGTAAAGGATGCCTGGTACACAGGAGCAATTTCACCTTGAGAAAAGCATAAGATTTGCAGGCAAGCAGGGTTTGGGTTCCAGCTCTGCTATTTCCTAATAATGTGAACAGGGAAATGTCACCCGACCTTCTGAAACTCAATTTCTTCCTCTGTAGAGCAGGTACTGAAATGATACCTTCTGGCCCATCTCTCAGGGATGGAAGAACAGAACAAAGCCAGCTCAGGGAAAGCACTTTTTAGTGTTCAGGGGGAAATATCAGACATTAATCTCCGAGCACACCTTCAGTTTTTACATCAAGTCATTGGCAGCGAGGTCCACAATATTGTGAAGAGAGAAAACATTGAAAGCCAGTTTAAGATTTCTCTGACTACTCTTTGTCTCCTATATCCAGTTGGGCCTCTGATTGGCAAGTACTGTGGGACGAAAACACCCTCCAAACTCCGCTCATCCACAGGGATCCTCTCCTTGACCTTTCACACGGACATGGCAGTGGCTAAGGATGGCTTCTCCGCACGTTATTATTTGGTCCACCAAGAGCCACCTGAGAGTGAGTTGACCATTTGGGAACCCCTGTCCTGTCTTCTCATTAGGGACATGTGTGGGTACAGGTGAAGGGCTGACCTCTTCGAAAACAGTCGACAGGGATGCTGAAGACGTTGTGGTGCTATCTGAGTTCAAGGAAAGCCAAGTTTTCCTTCCCAGCAAAGATGAATGGGAAAGGGACAATGTCCATCTGGCTTCCCATTTCCTTATAAACACCAAACAAACAAATAAACAAGTAAGAGTTATTCCCAGAGAAGTCATAGGACTATCTCAAGCCTCTGGTCCCTCGTCCATCGATGGAAAAGCGTCCTGAGGATGGCGCATATGGTGTCCAAATTATTCAGGTCTAGATCAGTTCCTCCATCTCCAGACCTCAAAGGTCATTGTTAAAAAACAGCCTTGTGTAACTCAATGTTACATAAAGCCCTGTAGCTCCGAGTAGAGTTTTTCTGGCTAAACCATGCAATCTTGTGACTTCCACTTCATACACTCAAGATACACAGTTTTGGGAGCTTCTCCTGAGTGCCAGGCACTATGCATTTACAAAGTGCTGCAGTGAGTCCAACTGCCACTAGAGCCACTGGTCTCCCATCCTGAGGCCCATTTTCAAGCCATCTGCTCCCAGACCTGTGTTTCAGACTCACTGCCATGGCTGCTTAGAGACACAAATGATTTCCTGAAAGGAAAAAAAAACAAAAAACAAAAAAACCAAGCACTTTCAGACGATGAGAACTGAGGAACTCCACTGTTGTAGACAGCTCACCACCCATGTAACTACAGACGCAGCAGCCTGACCTGACAGGAACATGAGTGAGCTCTGTTCTGAGTGCTTGCTTCTGTGTTTTCCATCAAAGTTCCTGAAGAATGCATGAGAAACCCCGTAGCAAGCTATAACTGGCTCAGTGAATGCCCGGTGCAGCCATAGCGCTGAAGAATAGATTGAATATTTCAGAAAGGTGGCAGGTTTTTATCCAACATGTGTCCTCTGCAAGCACTGACCATTGTCCACAGCATCTGGGTGAAGGATGGCACGTTCTCTGACGGCATGAGACCAGGGTCAGAGACTCCTGGATCCGTTAGCCCAGGCAGTTGGTGTAGGGGAACTCAATGGGACGTGCATGTCCTCACGCAGAAGTTTCCCAAAGATGGGTATTTATACTTCGTAGTGTCTGTCTTCTATGCCAGAAATCAGGAAACACTTGGATGAAAGAGAGACATGCGAAAAGTGCCTCCTGGGTGTGGGTTAATAAACCAGGCTTCCCACAATGGCTCAGCCCACCCAAATTGTCATGTTCACCTGTATGACATGGCTGGTGCATCTGGCACCTCAAAGCATCCATAGCCCGAAGCACTCATGTTTTAGGTGGTATTTTTAATTTATATGATGATTCTTATTTATCTATCATCTAATTTCTTTTAGGTCCAATTTAGTTCCTTGAAGACCCAGAGGGGTTGTTAACTATGTGACTTAGCGTAGTTGTTTTTAAAATGTGAGCGTATAATTAGATTCAAGATGAGGGAGTGCCTGTAAGGGCTTGTCCCTAGAAGGAAACAGTGCTGGGGGCCCCAGCAGTTTGATGTTAAGATGCCTAACTCTGCCCTTGACCGATCTCCACTCCCCAGACTTTCAGTGCAATGTCCCTCTGGGAATGGAGTCTGGCCGGATTGCTAATGAACAGATCAGTGCCTCATCCACCTTCTCTGATGGGAGGTGGACTCCTCAGCAGAGCCGGCTTCATGGTGATGACAATGGCTGGACACCCAACTTGGATTCCAACAAGGAGTATCTCCAGGTGCTTACTCGGATACTCGTGGGGAGGGATGAGAACACATCTGTTGATGGGATAGTGGTCTGGCCCCTCAGCTAGAGTCAGAAGAGGATGCTAAAAAATAGAATGCATGCGAATTGCATCCATCCATCCATCATCCATCCAAAAAGGCACTGTGCTGGGTGCTGGAATAGTGATGAGTAGGAGGACCACTTGCCCTTGCCCCTGTTCGTATTAGTGGGCCTGAGGAGAGCTGATTGGCCAGGATACTGTTTGCCCTATCGGTATCAAAGGAATGCTCTATAAATAGTTCAGATCTTCCTCATTCTTGGCACAGGAAGGCATCTGAGATGTGGGGAGAGCATTTTCCTGAAGGCAGGTTTGTTGGGCGCTAGCTGAATATGGCAACTTCTTCTGATCTTTGCTATCTGGAAGGAGTCTGCCAGGAAGGTTTTACACATAGCTATCAGAGAACACATGGGAAAATGTCACTACAGGGAATGAGACTCAAGTTACCCAGATGCTCAGCAGCGTCTTTTCAGACTATTGTTTGCAGTCTTCCTGAGCAAGTCTTGCAGCTCATGTTGAGTAATCTTCCGGCACTGCACACCGGTCCAGCTCTGATCCCCTGGGAATAAGTAAAAGGGAAGAACAAACTGCCAGTTCTATACTAGAGCAACATCTGCTTTTATGACACACACAGACAGCCTTGTGACCCATTGACAAGCCTGTCCCAGCTCTGATGTGACATAGTGACCTCTGCTTTAAGATGGATACTGCTTTGCAGACATCAGGGAAGGGAAAGAGACCACTTAGAAACTCCAGGGAGCCACGGAGGTTCTAAGAACACAACTCTCAGGCCATTTGTCACTGTCTTTCCCCTCTACCTCTCCAAAAATCCTTTCATCTTGCAAAGCTTCTAGAAAGTTCTTTGTTGTTACAGTTTATTTTCTATATCCTTATGTTTGCCCCTTAATAGTCTATTTTTCATTATTGCTATCTACCTTTTCTTGTGTACAAGAAGTTACTGTGAATTTCCTTCAAATGTTTCATGATGCCACCCACACATTGAGTGGCCAAGAAGTGCTTACTAAATTGACTTTAATCAGTTTGCACACAGTAACACACATAAAGGCTGCCATTAAGAAAGACTATAGCCAGCAGAGGAGCAACATGCAGTAATTTCCAAATGGGTTTGGCGTTGTCAGAGGGGAGGTACCTCAACTGTTGACTGTCCTCCTTGTAGAGTGAAAGGTCAAGGCTTGGTGCATAAGCCTAATTACTTGGGCAGACTCTGCATACCCTTTGACCCCTTGGTGACTCGAGTGATTATAGACACAATGGAGTGAGGGAATAAAGGTTGAAAAGACAGCTGTGGATTGTCACTTCTGGGGCCTTACAGTGGATCACACTGGAATAGAGTAGAGTTTTGCCTTTCAGTGTTCCTTTAGGACAGTTCTGCCTTCATGGTCTGGAGCGGACCATAGGTTAATGAGAGGTCATAAGTCTATGTATTCAGTAGTTAGAAGAAACTTGATATTATCCATTGAGCCATTCAGATTTGCAAGTGGAAGGAAAACCAAAAAATGAGAGAGAGAGAGAGAGAGAGAGAGAGAGAGAGAGAGAGAGAGAGAGAATATATCAAGTTCCAGTTTTCAAGGGAAAATGCCCATGATAGTAAGACCTAGTTGACTTAACTGTCCAGTGGAATCACTTGCCTACATGGTTACAAGCACACACTCAGGTATGTGAGCTTAGCACGACAACTGTATCCTTTTGCAGACTAGGCCAGATATGGTGGGGAATAGTGGTCCCCTTACTCCTGACTTCTATTCCCAGGTGGACTTGCGTTTCCTCACCATGCTCACAGCCATTGCAACCCAGGGAGCCATTTCCAGGGAGACCCAGAAAGGCTACTACGTCAAATCGTACAAGCTGGAGGTCAGCACGAACGGGGAGGACTGGATGGTCTACCGGCATGGTAAAAACCACAAGGTAGGTCGGCTTCCCCAGGAGGGTGGAAGAGCTTCAGGTTGACCCGATGCTGGGGAGGAGCCTTTGTTTAGCAAGGCTTTTGAACTGTTGGAGGCAAGGGATACACTGGCCTTGATAGGCTACTTTTTCATGTTAAAGTGATTGGAAAACTCCATTTTCCAACAGCCTGGCTGCTGTTGCTTTTTGCAAAGCTGAGGGGGAAGAAAGGGGGACTTACAGAGCGTTACCTGACAGTTAATGAAGGAGAAAATGCCTACCTCTGCCTCCCCACACCTCACAGGACTCATTGAGCATTTATGGCCTGCGTCTCTTCCCCATGCTGGGTTAACAATCACAAAACTGCATGAAATGCCAGTTGAGGAGTTACTGAGGTCTGGGAATAAAAGGATACAAACCCTAAGAGGGAGTCCCACTGTCCCTGAGAAGAACCAGGACAATAAGTAATGAGAAGAAATCCCGTTTGTCAGGGTTGAGGTCTGAATTGTCCATCGTGATTAGTGGGGAAGCGTTGAATCCTCGAGGCCCAGCCAGTGCCTTCAGTGTCTGCAGCTCGCAGACATGTGGTCCACGTGGGTGATGCGAGGCTTTTGTTGTATGCAGAGATGAGTGTCTGGCGCTCGGCATCTTAAAAGCACGTGGCATTCTGTTTCTGCAGCTGGCAGTGAGCTGCATTTGGCATATGGAGGGCTCGGTGGAGATGTTCTGTCTTCACCTGAGGACAGGAGCCTCTGTGATGGGAGCACAGCTCAAGGTGATCCCTGAAAGCCCTGGTGAAGGAGACATCCCGGGGATCCCAGAGGCTGCTGACTCTCCCTTGGAAGGGAATCAAGAGAGATTTAAAATTAGGTCTGTTTCTCTTCCTTTGCTACAGTCCCACCAGGTTCTGGTCTGCAAAGTTATCAAAATAAGGCACCCACAACCAATAATCATTTCCAAAAGGGCATCTCTTTGGCCCCTGTCCCTGTCCCAAGGCAGCATGCTCTCCAGCCACACATACATTTAGAATCCTTGGACCTATAAAATTCTGTCCTATAATGTTAATGTTGGAAGTCTCACTCAGGAAATGTGAGTTTTTTAAAGGAGTAGTTTTTTTTTTTTTTTTTTAATCAAAAATCGCCATAGTAACATGGCACCATTCATGCGAAAGTATGGTTTCTAGATATCACCAGTGATCTCTTAATGTACAAACATACATTGCTTCACATTCCCAGTAAATAAAGTGAAATATTTAGCAATAGGAAGACAGCCTCACCTTTACTCATGGGCTAGCTAGGCTTGGTCTCCCATTGCCTTAGCTTGGAAAGGTCAGATACCGGTTAGAAGCGGGAACTGAATCAGTGCTGGAGCCGGGGGAAGTCCCAAGAGCTGAGTCCTCATCTCACCCCATCCCTTTTCCACCCACGTTTTCAATAAGAAAATGCTAAAACCTGGAAGCTCCGCTAGTAGGTGAGGGCCAGCAGCCAGGTAGGAGTGGGTCCTGGGCAGAAGCACAAGGCTCCCCTGACTGTCTCCTTGTCCAGGTTCAATGACTAAGCAGTGCTGGCCAGAGGAATGCTGTAGCATAAGCTGATTTTAAAAGTACACAGATGGACTGGGATGCTATTTAAAACACCATTTGTAGGAAATCTGCTTTTGGAAATACCTTAGCACTGCACATTTTGATAGAACACCGTCCTGGCTTTATCCCTGCTATTCAATTTTGCAGGGAAGATATTCCCGAGAACTGAATTGAGCTTTCTAGTCTTCAGACTGATCCTTTTCAATGTTCCCGTGTCGAATACATGCTCACCGTCTTCTGCATCCTCTTCCCCCCTTTGGCAAAATGTCTCTCCCCAGTAACCAATGGGTAACTCGGAGGTCTTGTTTGTGTTTCTGTGCTAGAGGATCAGTTTTGCCCGCATAAAAGGAAGTGGGACAGAGGAAAAGCCCTCTCTCTTTCCGTTAGAAATACATCCTCCTGGTACTTAAAACGAGGAAGGAAAATGGAAAGCCTGCCAATTAGTCTCCAGCTCCCTCACCCTGTCATGCATGTGGTAGGAGGCCAAGAGGCCTTCCTGTCCTCCTCCCCTGCAAGGATGCTCTCTGCAGCCTCTCGTTAACAGGTCTCCCCCAGATAGCTGTGTTTAATGTGCAGCTCCCTGGGCTGCTGAGGTTGAAATAGTTGAGTGAACCATGCCAAATAGATTTGTCAAGTCAGCCGCAGTTTGATTTGATGCCATGACAAGGAGACTGAGGAAGAAGGGGACTGGAGGGCAGTGAGGCTGTAGGGAGGAGCTCATCCATGCTGGTATTACCACTGAGCTTCTCTTTGTGGCTTCTGGATGCTGGGCACAGCGCCAAGCTCTCTGGTGTTCTGTGGTGGGCTTGAAAGTGAAATTCAGACAGCAGGACTTAAGGAAAAGGCAGAACAGAGGAAGAGGCAGCAGCTTGCTGGGCTCTAGAGTGCAGGGAAAGAACTGGAAAACACCTTCCCAGTGCTTAGGAAGTAGAGAGTGTGTTGTGACATTTGGGGCACAAATTTGGAAATGCAGTCTCAATTCCCTGATCACTGTCAACACCAGTGGAGCATATCAGAGACCAGGGAACTAGAGAATCCCAAGAAAAACAAGATTAATGGGCTCTCAAGGTGGTGGGGGATGGTTGTGCTGTATCATGGCAATTGCTACCAGGAGGTGTGGAAGACCAAAGAACTCTTTTCCAGCCTCTCCAGTCAGTGAGCAGCCCCTTCCTAGTCTGTTTGTGGTCAACAGGTATTCATGATTCCCTTGAAAAGCTTGATCGATGTTACTAGCGGTTCATGAGCATCTTCCTGGCAAAAACGCAGCCTGCTTATGCAGACCACATGCACAACAAACACACACCCCCAGTCCTCACCCGGTTTCACTTGCCATAAATATGGAACCCATGATGTTTAGATAGGCGGGGCCTCCTTATGCATATTTATGGTGCAACCACAAAGCAGAGAACTCCTCCACCCATTAGAGCCCATAACCAGCTCATGTGCTCCCTCAGATTATACAAACGACTTCACATGCGTCCCTTCAGAAACCACAGCAGAAGCTAATGCCTTTTGGCTTTTCCAACTGTGTGAGTAGTGTCCCAGATCTAGGCATGGTGTTATCAAAACAGTGGTAAGAAGCTTCATGTGTGCGGGCACAAGTGTGTATAATTACAGGTCAGGTATGCACATACACACCAAGATGTGCTGGGAGAACAGTGGGATCAGCTTAAAGGTTCCAGTCCTTGGTCATGATTCTTCCTTCCTCTGAGATTCTGATCCTATCAGTCTGTAACCAAGTGGCAGTCTCTGCCTGAGGAATGGAGACGTGACTATTGTTGGGACACTGGGACAAAGACGTTACCAGCTTTCTCTTTCCGGGATAGTGTTAGATACCTTCCCCTTATTTATGGTGTTGCCAGGCAGCTTTTTTCTATTTGGAAAAAAGTCAACACACACACAAAAAACAGTTGTTTTAAACACCAGTGGCCAGGTTGAGGATAGAAAGGGTGAAGTAAAATCAGCCTTGGGCCCATGACTCTGCAGAACGACCCAATAATAAGTGGGAGGGATATGCTGAGATCACATTAATGCAGGGACAAGTGCCAAGGGGTTCTACAAGCCCTCAGGTACTTAGCTGCTTCAGGATCTCATGACGTTTCACAGGTGGAATTGCAACTCGCAAGAGTCTAAGCCACTTGCCCCAGGGACAAGGGGTGGAGTCCCCAGGAGAGGCTCCTGGTCACCAGGCTCAGACACAGAAGCAGATGCTCTCAAGTCTGTCCTATGCCTTGCTCCTTTCCTTCCATCCACAGGGAAAGTAGCTTCCTGGCTGTGAGGTGGAGAGGCGGGCATAGCCTGGAGTCCCTATTTACTAAGGGAGTCTAAAGAGGGCAGTGCAGTTCAGGATTCAAGGCTAAGCATTGTGGTGGGAATTCAGGCTCCATCACTGGATCCTGAGGATGGAGAGTTGAAAGAAGCTGCTGTTTATTTGGTTTGGCTATATCCCTTCAAAACAAGAGCCCCTGCTTCCAAACACCTCTGCCCTGTATTTATTTTCTTAATTAAAACAAATCATTTGGTAAAGCAGAGCCTTGGAAGGAAAGAGTAGAATTAGAAAGCCACATCACCAACCCTCCCTGGCAATGTGTTGGAAGCACAGGACATCTGCTGCAAATCTCCTGGGACAATGGACTGCACGGCCTTGGATATTCCCTTCCCAGCTCTGTCTTGGTGTTCCCAGCAGAGCATCTGGCCATCTGCAGAGGGAAGGTGCTCCACAGATGCAAGCAACGGGTTAAAGCACAAAGCTCTCCTTGAGCAGAGAAACAAGTTGTCAATTTAAAAAGTAACAGGTCCCCAAGGGATATATATATATATATTCATCTGCCTCTTTTAAAACACAGACCTGGAAGGGACAGAGAGAAGTCATCCAGACCTTGTACCTGAGCAGATAAATGTCCCCTGCTTCATTTTTTTTTTTTTAATTGGGGATGTAACTATTCCTCCAATTAATAATTTGAAGGTTTATTGTTTTCGTTTTTAAATCTTCACGAATTCTTGTCGTGATTCATTCCTTTTGTGGTTTGTCATTTTGGTATTTTTGTTGTTGTATAAAAATTAGAATGTGACTCAGACTTCAAGCTAGGATAGGGCATCAGTGTCTAGAGCCGTGGACGCAGCTATATGATCTAAACATGTTACAGGCGCTCTGAAGAGGGCAGGTGCTCTTTCCAAGTTCAACTCTCCCAGTTTGTGTGTCTCCCTCCATTAGGACTGAGAGGAGTCCAGTGTGCTGGGTAATTCAGTTTGTCTCTTATCCATTTGTCGTGGGATGAGCTCAGACCTTTAGCCTCTCCACTTAGGAAGCTTAAGGGAAGATTTCATTATACATGCTCTTGAACCATTCTGTGTCAGGCTGCTGTTAGCCAACTTCACTGGGTCTCCCGGGGGCTGAACTGTCTCAGAGCTGAGGCCAGCCTCCCTGGCGCTGCCAACCTTGGTGCTGGATTCTTTGTGCTGCTAGGCCAAGGCTGTGCACAGAGATTCTGGGGGGAAAAGGGAAACAGACAACATTGGTGTGGCTGCCTAACCAAAAAAAAAAAAAAAAGTCCTTAGACATTGGTATCAGGAAGCTCTCAGATGCAGAGGCCTCTCATGCCCTGATGAAGCATCTGCATTCGTTGCTCCCTGCATCTTCATGAATGGCGTATATGATTCCTCTCCAGCCTGTTTCTCAAGCCACTCCTCCAGCCTGGGTCCCCAAGTATTCTCCTCTCCTCTCTTCCCTGATGCTTTCCTGTCTCAAATCCTGAAACCCTAATCCTGTTAGTAGGCTGTGTTCCAGGGCTCAGTGTCTCCATGGGAGTAACATAATCCTGCTTTAAATGTAGAGGCCCCACAAGGCACACACAGATGGGGGTGTACACAACCTACCCACCACCACTCACCCACAGAAAGAGGCAGTCTGATGACAAAAACAGCCTTACAGTAGGGGAGGAGAAGGGCAGAGGTCATCACGGGCACAAATGAGCATTTGGTTATTAAAGATCTCCTTTGCCCTCCCCCTTCCCTCCCTTAGATAGATAGATACATACATAGATACATACATACATACATACATACATACATACATACATACATACGTACGTAGTTGATATATAGATAGATGATAGATACAGACATAGATACATACATAGATACATAGATAGGTTTGTGGTGCGTGCACTTGCACACACTCATACACACACACACACACACACACACACACAGACACACACACAGGAACACACCCCTTTTGACTGTATCTGGCTAAGTTCCCACATTCTCTAGAATGAAGGCAGCTTGCTTTAAAAATTTTGTTATGGCCTTTAAGAAAAATTTTAAGGGAGAGAAGCATTAAGACTATAATTTACAAACAGGACAGGAAACAACACAGCTTACACCCTCCACATCATTCTCCCCTAGTGCCACAGCCCCTCCCTCCACCTTGCCTGTTTGGTACAGCAAATTAATTAAATGGGATGCCATTCATTGATTAACCATTTATTTTTATGGGCAGATGTGATGGCTGGTTTAGAAAGAAAATGTGAGACAACACAATGGGGGTGGGGGTGCTCCTGCTCCCACCTCAGGATCAGTTACTGCCTGTTCTGAAGTGACTGTGGCTTCCCAGTTTCCCCACCTTCCTCTTCTGCCTGTATTGCTCCTTGGGTACCTGCACCAAACACACTGAAACGGAGAGTTTTGGATGCAACGAAACATTTATTAATGGGGAGAAATCATTTCGAAGAAAGAAATCCTCTGCATAAATTCTGCCTCAGGGCTTGAGGATAGAATCATCTTTGAGAATTGTTTCTGCTTTCTGTGCAGTCCCAGAAGCTGAGAGAGTTCAGGTGCTTACAGCCACAAAGAAGCAAACAATAGGCTGAGCCATATGTAGAGAAGAGACAGGTAGAATTTGGAAGCTCGTCTCACGGTGGGTACCACACTCGTACAGAGTGGCTTGTCCACCAATGGACACCCTCATTTAGGACACTTACATAGCTACTAGACCAATGGTATCCCTGCTCTCAGGTGCTCAACGGCCTTTCCAGAATCTTCTGCTTTGTCCAAGATGACCCATAGCGTCTACAGCATCCCAGACATATGGATGCTGCAGCAGAGATGGGTACTGCCTAGGATAGGGCCTTAGTGTAGCCGCAGAGCTCTCGCCCATACTGTAAAAAAGAAGTCCAGCAAAAGCGATGTGATACAGCTAGAAATGTGCAAAAACAGGGAAAGGAGAGCGTAGAGATCATCGGCGATCCTGTCTGGATAGAAGGATGGATGTTTTATCTTTTATTTTTGTATATAAGAAGTGATTTTTTTTCTTCTGCATTATATTATATTGTTCATAAAATCCAAGCCTGGGGATCATGAGCCCAGTGAATCTGTGTGGACTCTTTTCCTGGGGGTGTTAGAGGATTCGTTGCTAGCAGCTGATTTACTTGGCAGGTACTTCCCCTCCCCCAGAGGTGCAAATCAGAAATCCATTCCATGCTGCCAGGCTTCTGTCCCACTGAAAATAAAGCAGAGGCCTCAAGGATCGATCTGAAACCGCTGACTTACGTGGAATCCAGTGAGGCACCAAGTGGATCACCAAGCCCCTTTGTGCCCTGAACTGGTTTTTGGACTTGGTTTGCACAGATGCACTTCAGGAAAGCTCTTTATGCAACATGGCTCCTTTAAAAAAAAAATCAGTACACAGATATGTATGGGATTAACAACCTCCAGAAAGGTAGAGCCAGCTTGAGCACACTCCTGGTTGTCCTTTGGGTAGTAAAGTAGCTGTAGTAGTATTTTTTTCTTTTAAAAATGAAAAAAATGTATATCCTCTTCAACCTATAGCTTTTAAACAGTTGTTAAAATCCTATCATTGTGCTCGGATGTTCCTATCTGGGTTTACGATAAATGAGCAATCTATACCATGTCAAACACCTCACTGCCAAGGTCTGGCTTGACAGTTTTTGAGCACAGGCGGGAACGAGAAGTGAGTGGTCTCTTAAACTTGAACTATCCCAATTGTCTAAAGGCCCATTTACGATTTGTGACTTAGTTCCTGCTCCAAATTTGGCCTGGGTATTGTGCAGGCACTGGAGAAGGTCACAAGGGCTGGTAGGTTCTAGTATCTACCTGCAAGCATCTAATGACTTTATCTTCCTAAAGGAGAAATTAAAGTATCTAAGGTTATTGATCTGCCTATAGTGATTTAGTGAGTCGGCAGAGAATAGGGAATAAAACCAATTTCCTGGCACCATTTCCCAGGCACACTACCCCTTCCTTTCCAGTGCCTAGACTGGAAGCCAAAAATCCATCATAGGGAATTTGATCAGAAAACGTATGACGAGTGATTCTAAAACCACAGAAGCATTGAGAAAGTCATAAAGATGTATAATATATGATAGCATTTACTAGCTATAAATAGGGGAGATGCAGGGAGAAAAATAGAGATCTTGTAAATCCATTGGGTCAGGAGAAATAGAAACTGCTTAATATTTCATTAAAAATGGATTTTCATAAATTGTACTTTGATATCTTTGGGCCAAAGGCAGTACATAAGAACTAAGGCATTGTTATTCATTACTCTTGGTTATTAATAATTTGAACTGTTATTGAACCAACACATCAACAAGGTATATCCTGCCTGTGAATGGAGTACTCACTATGTGTGCTGGGCACGATTTGGATTGAATTAAATATCCACGGCAATTGCCCACAAAAGCACTTAGGTTGTAAGGAACAATGGGTCACCAAGAGCCCTTTTACAAAGTGGATGTTCTGAGAGGAGTTTAAACCATGAAGAAAGACTTAGAGTCTGCTGGCCAGCCAGGGCCTAGCAAATCAACTCACGCAGAGCCCCCACTTAACAGTGAAGGACATTGTGGCCCCAAGGGAGACAGAGATATTTGCCTACCTTATGAGCTAATTAGCAGCAGAGCCTGGCTCCAGGCTCCTGATTACATGACAGAGTTTGTTTTGTTCTCTCTGCCACACTCAGAGTGAAAGGTGGGCAGAAATTTTCAGAAAGATGATGCTTCCTCTGCAGAAAGTCTGGAGGCAGGGCAGGCAGAGGTACAAGGTCAAAAGCCAAAAGAGAAAGCAGGAAGAAGCCAAACTTGACAATGTGAAGCATAATTGGAACCCAAATTCAAAGGGGGCAATTGTTTGCTTCCAGAGATTGGGAAAGAGTGAGCAAAATTGAACAGCAGAATAGAATTCCATGAGAGACACACAGAGCAGTCATGTGCTTGTCTGTCATCCTGACTGAATCTCCTGGAGGTGGAGTTTGAGGGCCTTCATCCAAAGCTCATGGTCACATGCGTTCATGGGAAGATCAACCTCTCTTGGCGGGTACATCTGAGTGTGTGCACTCCAGGGCCCACATGCACCACATTTCTGTCTACACTGCCCACCTCTGAGGATACTGCAGCTATTCAATCATTTTTCTAAGAAGTGAAGATTGAGAGTTAGGCACAGAGGTATGTGCCTACAATCCCAGCACTCAAGAAGCTAAGGCAGGAGGATCTCAAGTTCAAATCTGACTAAACTACATCATGGATTACGGGCCAACTTGAGCTACAAAGTAAGACCCTGTACCAGAAAAGGCAGAAGGAGCAAAACAAAACAAAATAAAGGTTTCCTGGAATTTTATGCCAAAGATGAGAAATCAGGGGGTTCAGATAAGATAAAATTGGATATTAAAAATGCATAAAACATGCTGTGTTTCTAAATGGTACCAGCATGGTGTACGTGTTGTGGATTAGCGGCTGTATGCAAGTTCAAATCCTTTCAGCTCTCCAATTATGTATTTATGTGCCAACTAAAGCCACCTCCAATAGGAACTGCTTAGTATCTCGTGATGATGGCCACACACAGTCTCCATCACCATCCACGGGGAATATTCAGAGGTGGCCGCCACTACTCACAGCACCCGTCTGAAGTCAGTAAAGCATTTCATTTGCTGCTCCCTTGCCAAAACAAAGCAAAACAAACAAAGTCTCTGTTGCATGCTAAACTCCAGAAGAACTGATTCATCTCTTGGACTCAGTTCCTCCAGGCCTTTCCTCGGTGCAGTAGAATCATTGTCAACATGAAGGAAGAAATGCGAATAACAAGGTCAGGTCTTTCCTGGACCCGATTCTCCACACAATGTTGAGGATCTGAAAGGGTCAGGTGGCTCTCCCCACAGGCCTTGCTAGGTGCTGTGTCTTCCTTTGCTAGCCTTGTCTCTTCCCTCCCTGTCTGCAGTCACTGTAGAGGCAGCAGCTAGATCAAGCCTGGGCAAGAGGAGCGGTCTTGCGGCCTGCTAGAAAGCCTGCAGAAGGGAGGGACATCAGTTGCCTTAGGTCCCAGCATGGGAGAGTTACCTAGGGAGAAGAGGGAACAGCAAGCAGGGTGCTTGAGTAGGATTCTCGCAGAATTGGTGGGTTTCATCTTACGGGTTTAGCACAGTGGACTGATGACACCCATTTTGTTGTTGTGATTGCTTTGGTTTGTTTTTATATTTGTTTTCTGTGTAGAGAAAGCTGCTTACCTAACTTCATCTGGTTACAGAGGGTGTGAACCCTCCTACCCTGGACTCCTATCATCTGTGGGGGATTCTTAACTGCCTCTATCTTTTAACCTTGGCAAATTGAAAATGTAGAGGGTTCAGGTTGCCAAATGGTAGGGGTCACAGTTTATAGACTGCATCGTTGACTGCCTGTGAGCTTGCATGATACTCTGCAGTTTCCAAAACCACTCTGTAGTGGGATTGTAAACTCACCACGGGTCATATTACTAGTCTGTGACTTCTGTTCGAGCCATGATGGAATACGTGGGCATCACGACTCCTAGCCACCAGCTGGCATGCTAAGCTAAGGGTTAATCAAGGACCCGTAGATTTGAATTTCACAGATCCACACAGCAGTTCCCTTGTAAGTGTGGCACCCAGTCATTGAGCTGAGAGTGTCCGGCTTCATAGATGTTCAGATATACTAGTTTTCCATCTCTCTTTCCCCCAACCTGTCTGTGGTCTAAACACAACAGGAGAAAATGCTGGTCCAGGAAGATTGGCCGTGAGTAAATACACAAGGTCCTGTGGTTGCTAGACGTAGGCAGACATGATTTAGAAATGGCAGTTGGCTGCTTGTGTTTTTCCATCCACCCTTATCCAGGGAAACTAAACTCACATATTCTTGCTCTGGTTACTTATTTTTAATGAAGAACATACAGATACATGAGGTCCATATGGCAGTTATTGATTTGGGCCATCTGGTAAGCCAGGACTTGTGCCTACCATGTTAGGTCAGAAGATACTCCAAAAAGCCTTTCCTCCCATAAGGGAGGCCCCCGGTCAGCTGGGGACAGGGATGGATTTCATTACAGGCTGGGGGCTACACTGAGAGGAAGCTGGAGCACAACTCTTAAGAGGCTGTCTACAACTCTGACCCTACAATAAAGAGCAGAGAGAACCAAGCAAAGTGTTGACTGACAGGAGGTTCGGGGTAGAAGGCACCCCTCACCCGCTCACTCACTCAGAATGGAGAAGTGCCTAAGGAACTAACAAAAACAATAGGGAAGGGCCACGCAGCTAGAAACTGCCTGTAAGTAGCCCCGTGTGCCTGCCACACGAGGAAGAGGGTGTGCCAAGTTCAAGCTAGTGTGTGAGGTCTGCTGGCCCTGACAGATGACGTGTCTACTTCCTTTGTAACAACTGTGCTTTTTCCCTCTCTTTATTAGCTTCTGAAGTGTTTTCTTTCTCAAATCTCCTTCCTCTGTTTGCTCTCAGCCCAGAAGCAAAATATCCCTTCCTTCCAAAACTTTTTGCAAAGTTCATCCTTTGTTTTCCAGCTAGAGCAGGATGAGAAACTAATTTTTTTTCCACAGCGATTCTAAAACTCCCAGCACAACAAAGCCACTGGTGATGTTCAGGCATATGGAGCTTTCCTGCCCCTCTCAGTGACTGCTCAACTGTCCGCTTCGTAAACAAGGATCTCAGTGGCACTGCTTTGCATCTTACTTTACAGATATTCCAAGCTAACAATGATGCTGCTGAGGTGGTGCTGAACAAGCTCCACGCGCCGCTGCTCACTCGGTTCATCAGGATCCGCCCGCAGACCTGGCATTTGGGCATTGCCCTTCGACTGGAGCTCTTTGGCTGTCGGGTTACAGGTGAGGTGGGGGAGCCGAGGTGCCGGTGAGACACGGGAACCAATTGCATCCTAGGCTTCTCCCCTCCTTCTGAATCTATAAGGTTGTGCCATGTGACCTTCCCAAAAGGAGTGGCTCAAAGGCTCGAGTCCTACCCGACTTAATCTTTTCACATATTTATCCATCCATTTATCCAATATGTTTTTATTAAGCCCACGCTTATTTCTACTGGTTAAAAGGTATTGAGTGCTAATTTGAATACCCGATTGCAGTCCCACCATAAGTATGCTATCTTTTATTATTCTTACTAGGACTCTGTGGCATAAGTGTTGTGTCACTGTCCTTGCTTTGCAAATAGGAAACCAAGAGTTAAAGAACTAAGTGTCCAGTAAGTGATGGTACCATGGTAACCTAGGTCACTTGAGTTTCAAATAATGCTCTCTGCTGCCTCATGTACAAACTAAGATCTAGACACGGCATTATAGACACAATGGGAGCATGCCAGACCCAGGCCAGCGTGAGCATATAGACAAGTTGGATGGATAAATTAATATCAAGCAAGATGGTAAATAAATGTGAAATCAGATAAGTATGACAAATATCTGGAAACAGAGATGGCTCATGATCCCTGAAGTGTTCTACAGGAGACATAGCCTGGCAGGTCAAGAGCTACTTCAGTGAGGATGAGTTCCTGAGGTCAGAGGGCAGGCAAACCAGACATTACCTGCTGAAGAGTGGTTAGAGGGCATACTCAGCAGTGATGACTGCTTACTTGTTGGCACTGTAGCAAAAGAATGGAGAGACAGTATATGAGGACTGTATCTGAAGGAATAATGGTGCTCTCATGGGCTAAGACTCAAGGCCTGCACAGGGGAGAGCCCCAGAGTAGGAGCTGAGGCCTTGGGTAGACCTGTACAATGGTATAGTTTTAAGACCGTGGTGATTAGACCAGCAATAGTATGAATATTTACAGGTCAGTCATTTCCACTCTGAATCTCACCTAGAAAGGCAAGCTGCTTCTTTGACGTGGAAGGGTCCTCATTGTCCACCCACCCACCTCCCTACCTCTCCTCACTCCATCTCTGTCTAAGAGCACACCATGGAATGACCCTGCTTACAGTTTCTGGTTCAAGCACCCTGTGTCTGCGCCTTCTCTGCATCTTTCATGACTCTCTCCTGTACATGATGCTGTCTGTTCTTCATAACACCTAAGGTGACACTAGTGAAAAATTAGACTTTGAAAGGCAATAACTCACCCCTAATCATCATCCATCCAGAAGGTGATAGAACCGAGACCTGTACCCAGGATACCACAAGCCCGTCTTGTAGGCAAAATGTTCTTCCGCTGTGCTCGCTGTCTGTAAGAGAGTCAGTGGGGATCTGGTGTTGTGGATAAATGCTCCAACACACATTCTCAGAAGCTCTTGTCAGTGCCCTAAACACAGGCGGCTAACAGCCACTGTGTACTTAGGTGTACCAGGCACTATTCTAAGGCCTGCGCTGAGCTGAGTCCTCACAACAGGTAGCACTGCTCAAGAGCACGCCTTTAGACTTGGGGGGTTCAATGCATGGAACAATTAAATCACTTGACCAAAATTGTACAGCTAAGTAAGCAACAGGGTGAGCATATAACCTGAATCCAAGTTCAGGCTCTGAATCATAGTGCTATACGGCTTCAAAATGCAAAATAAAATAAGCATGTGACCTGACGGCATGATAGCTGCTTAGTGGGTGGAATTCAATTAGTAGGTCTCAGCCACGACTTCTAGTATTCTCCTTGTCTCTCCTAGATGCACCCTGCTCCAACATGCTGGGGATGCTCTCGGGCCTCATTGCTGATACCCAGATCTCTGCCTCCTCCACCCGAGAGTACCTCTGGAGCCCCAGTGCTGCCCGCCTGGTTAGCAGCCGCTCTGGCTGGTTCCCTCGGAACCCTCAAGCTCAGCCAGGTGAAGAATGGCTTCAGGTGGACCTGGGAACACCCAAGACAGTGAAAGGTGTCATCATCCAGGGAGCCCGTGGAGGAGACAGCATCACTGCTGTGGAAGCCAGGGCATTTGTACGCAAGTTCAAAGTCTCCTACAGCCTAAATGGCAAGGATTGGGAATATATCCAGGACCCCAGGACTCAGCAGCCAAAGGTAGGCCGTTCACAGAAAATTCTACTGCCATTCTAAACAGAGAGGTTAAATGGGGTACGGGGAGTTGGGGTGCTGATTTCCCACCTAGTAGATATCCGTCAACCCCATCAGTACAACAAAGCAAGTATCAACCAAGACACAATGTTGCACAGGGCCTGGTTGCTTAAGTTAGATTCATTCTTAATCCCCATAGCCTTTCTACAAAGTCTATTCTTTGGACACTCGCGTTTCAGAGACGACAGAACTGAGGCTTACATTATATCCAGGGACACACTGTATATCACTGGTGCTTGAGCCATGATTCAGAAACCAAAAGTCAGACTTCAAAACCCAGATACATAACCAGTGCTTAACATGGACTGCTTATGAAGTTTGGTACCCTTCACAGCCTCTTCTGGGTAAAGTTTCCTTGAAATGGGCCAGACATCCCAAGGGGATGTGGTTGTTGGAGGTCAAACTATAGAAACTGGAAGTTACTTCCAAAAATAACTGTTTTTCTGAACGTTATGCTCCTTCGTATTTTCTTAGTCTTGATTGCTCAGATCTTTTCCTGCCTCTCACACTGAGTTTGAAAGAAGAAAGAGAATCTTATGCTGGGCCAGAAGTTCAGGCCAGAACAGCCCATCCCCTGCCATAGGAGAAAGGAAGGCCGACCTTCACCCTAGCATACAAGGAGGCCCAGATGGGAGAGGACCCCATGCCTCTCTCCTCTTCAGATTCATCTCCTAGTACAACAGGCTAGCTGGTCTTCATTTCTAAGTTACCTTTGACTGCAGAAGTGCAGGGTCCTTCACAAGGAAAGGACTCCTCCCTGTGATAACCAAGGTTTTGCTTTCTGAATGCACAGGCAAGGGCTAAGTTAGAGGCTGTACAGTGATACGAACTTCCAGATCACAACTCCAGAGCCTTGGAGAGACTCAGGGTTTGGAAACTGGAACCTTCAATGAGTAGCGCAGGAACTGGACCATAGGTTCCCCAGTGATAGCTAACCAATACTCCTGGAGAAAGAAATGATCTTGGCCGGTTTCAGAACATGCCCTGCCCTTACTTTTAAAGCTATGACTCCTGAGCACCTAGAGTTGGCTAAAGCCCAGACATCCCTGAACATAACAGCTGTCCTCTTCCTAAGTGAGGGACCCCACGGTGGCTCTGGATGGGATCCCCATGAAGCTTCAACTTCTGCCAGCAATTTTACATGTTGGCGATCTAGGAGAGGTTTCTTTAGGTGGGATTGCTGCTGATAGACGAAGGTCTAGAAGACAATCTCAGGCCATCAGTTTGTAACCAAGAGGATGCCATTACTCTCCCAAAGAAGGAGTAGCCATTTTTCTTTCTGACTGCCAGTAAACTGGGAACTGTCGGCCAGTGGGATCCTTTAGTCCCTATGCTTCTGGGAACTGAATAACCTGGAAGTTATTCATCCATGCAGGCAAGCATACCACCAACTATACCCCATCCCATTCAGGTACCATATACATACAAGCATTAGGAGAGGAAAACACTTTCTTAAAAACTAAAAACTAAAAAAAAAATAATAATAATAAGGCAAGGAATCTGGAATGGTAAATACAGCCGACCCTGTCTTCCATTCTTTCTGGCCAAGGTCAGCTTAAATCTCATTTGGAGCTTAGACCTCCCCTGACAATGGCCACTCTAATGCTCCCTGATTTCCATATCCCAAGATCCCTAGTGGTCTTTCCAAATGAACAAAGACCTTGGTTTAAAATAAAGCTCATAGAGGGTAATGCCCTTATGAACCAACCATGAAGCTGACTTCTGGGTTAGGTGTGGTTGGGGAGAGGTACATAGGGACGAAGTCCCACATGAGGGCTGAACAACCTGTCTCTCTTCAGCTGTTCGAAGGGAACATGCACTATGACACCCCTGACATCCGAAGGTTCGATCCAGTTCCAGTGCAGTACGTGCGGGTGTACCCAGAGAGGTGGTCACCAGCAGGCATCGGGATGAGGCTGGAGGTCCTGGGCTGTGACTACACAGGTAAGGGGGACTTCCTCTCCATGTCTGTCTCATTTGATCTTGTGATCTTGGTATCCTAGGAGGGGGGACAGAGGCTGTCAGCCCTCATGAAGTTAGACATCACTGTGTACCTACTGCCTGGTCCCTGCTGTATTCTTGGACCACCTCTGAACTTGGAGAAATTTCTCCAGGGAAGCATTTCGTCCTTTATCAAGGATCACTTCAGTTCTTCAACAGGAGTCTCTCAAAAACAAATCATAACCACCCACCACCCACCCAAATTCAATTAGACCCCAGCTCGTCAAGCCAGGGGGCTGTGGCTGTTGATTTAGGGAAGAAAAACCCTCTCATGATAATAAAGTAATCCGTTTATGTCTGAATCTGGCCTCCAGATGTCAGAAGCTCAGAGGCAGCATTTTTGTTTCAAAGCCGAAGCTGTAAAAGGCATCTATTTGCTCCGAAGGGACAGGGGTGCATCTTCCCAGGCTGCAGCTGTCCTCCTGTGCCTTCCTGACCTACCAAGTAGCACAGGCCTGGGGCTAGTGCCTCTGTGAATTCTCCCTCCCTGTGAGGGTGAGGCCCCAGAGCTCACTCCTGGAGAGACCCTTCTGAGGCAGGCCCCACCTAGTCTCTGGCCACTGACCCTGCTTCTTCCTCAGAGCTGGCACAGACTCTCAAAATGAGCTTTTGGGAGTCACCTGGAGCTCAGGGCCCCACCCAGTGCCAGCAGGAGCCACCAGCAGCCTGCACTCTCCTGCCCCTCCCCACCAGGGCCCCAGGTAATCCCATTTTCCTGTCTGCTGTACCTGTCACTGGCAGGATGGCATGAAGGATTAATAAGGGCATGTCAGAGAAGTGCTTTGGCTCCCAGGGAGAAAAGTGTTGCCTGTGTGGGGGCTACAAGTGCACAGAGGAATCCTGGGTAGATGTGCTGGCTAGGAATGGGGCCCAAGTTCACTTCTAGGCTTGGAAGTGAAGACACTATCATGGAATCTATACTAGTAGGGAGACTCACCCCCACCCCTACCCCCACACATACATGCTTGTAGGGGTAAGGCTGAGTTCCCCAGTGCCTGAATGTGTGACAACTGTGTGCCTCGCTGGTACTAAAAACCCACCTCAGACATAAACTAGTTTCATTTACCCACCTTAGACTCCGGGCTTAGAACTGTAGAGGATCCAGAAACGTCTAGACTAGTGGATTCCGTATTTGATCACACGTCTCAAGTTAAACTGACTCTCCATTGCAGCCTCTTTCATTGACAAGCAGGCACATACATGTGAATATATGGGGAAGTTCTGGGACTCCAGAATGATTGCTAAATTCGAGTCATTCCCTGGCCATCACTAGATGCAGAGCCTAGGACAAATGACTTCATCTTTTACTTGGAAAGTGGGGGCGGCATCTGTCTATCGCAAAGCCCTCATCTGTCAGAGAATGGTATGGAGTAACCGTGGGAAGTATTTAGACTGTCGCCCAACACTGGCAGGCAGGTTACAGGCAAATGAACGGAAGGAGGGGATCCCCAAGCAATGCTCAAGCACCCTCAGACATTTAATAAGTTATCCTAACCCATTAAAGTGATCCCATAGTCTACTAACGAGTGAGTGTGACACATGATTCAAAGACAAACCAAACTAAGCCTGCTGCCCTTTCACAGGCTGGGAAACTGAGTCCCAGGAAGGAGGTCATCCAGCCCGCTGAGGGCCAAGTCACACTTCTCTCTAGCCCCTTCTCCTTCTGTACCATGCCTCTCCCAGGCTGGCCTTGCTTGACAGCCAGCTGGACAGTTGCTGATGTCCTCTTCCCTCATTGTCCCTCCAACCCCAACCTGCCCCAAATTGCCCCGGTGACAGCCACAGGTTTCCCATTTCAAAGCTCAGCCCTGCTCTTGGAAGATCAGAGCTGGGGCATGTTTCCCTCTGCCCAGCCTCCCTGAGTCTTTGAAGTCTCTGACATCTGGTTTTAATTTTGGAGGACCACTGCTGTTTGGTGAACAGTTACCTCGGAGCACCCAGTACAAACAGTGGGCACAGAGGCGGGCTCCTGTTTCCTCGCTTTGCCTCACACACCCTGCCCACTTGTCACGTGATCAGCCCCTCGGTGCCCCTGGGTTTCACTTCATCTCCTCCCACCAACTGCCTGACTTTGCCTGAAACTTCCTGTTCTTAGCGCACATTCTTCTAGTTTTTAAAATCGACAGAGGCACATTCTTTCTTCTAGTTTTTAAAATCGCCATCTCGGTCGGCAACTTGCCTTTAGTTCCTTTCTTTTTTTTTTCTTTCCCCAAAAAGGATAACAAAAAACAGAAGGGGCTGGGCTGAACAGGTCCAGCTAAATATTTTAACAGGCCCGCTTCACCCGTTAGCCAGTTTGTTTAGGTTTCGAATGATTACTTCTTGCCTTGCCTCCCGTAGTTTGCTTTACAATTGAGTTTGAGATTCGGTGACACGGTGACAAATTTGAACTCACAAATTAGGACGCCTCGAGGTTATTTGTTATTTACTTTGAGCAAAAGGCAGACATGGCAATGGGAAACACACGAAAGGATTTGTGCGTAGTGTTTAATAGCAGAAAGGTGGGAAGTCGACCGTGAAAAAGCTTTTCAGCATATTTACCCATTTCCTCAGCTCCTGGCTTTATTAAATAGTGTCCTGAAAGGTGCCCCACAAAGGCACCTAATCACATGCAACAGTGCAAAGGAGCTTGCACAATGACGGGGTACGGTGCCCTCGCTTCTCCAGGGCATCTAGTTGAAGGACACCTCTAGGAGACACTCACCACTCTGTAACACAAAGCTTCCCAGAACCCTTCCCACCCCACCCAGGGCCTGACTCAAAACCTCATTCATTCCCCAAATAGTTGATGCATGAGTGACTGAGGGAGCAACTAAACAAGTGAATGAACGGATGTGTGAGTCACCTACCTGGCCCAGGTGGGAACCGACAGCCTACAGCGTAGGCTGGGTTTATTGTGTGTTCCTTATTATAACATTGCCTATGAGCTGCCAACATTGGAGATTTTAACTAAGGGATGCTGGGCTTCCCTTGCCGGGGGGAGGGGCTTTTCGAAGAACTAGCCAGAGTAGGCTTTCTGCTCTCTGGTCCTCTGTCTACTGAATCAAGTCATGGTGCCTCGGTGGCACCTTTGCCTACCGCCACTATCTCTACCACACCTGACTTTTTTCGGCTGTAGTCAGCTTTCCTGCAGAATGGTGTCTATCCAGTGGGTGTTTTATTTTGCCATACCGTGGCCAGAAGGTGTAGCCTAAATTACTTTCAGCTAGCCAAAGTCTCTTTAAAACCATGTTCCCATCTGTCTGTGTCCATGAAACACCAACAGTCTGGTGACAAGTACTTCCGATTATTTTATCCATAGGTGGGCTCTGAGGGCCAGATTATTTTATAGAGTTCATTTTGACTCCAAATAAATCCTGTCTAGCCTATGAAAAGGTGTGTTTTTGAGGAAGCAGGGCCAGTGAGACCCACCAGCAGCCATGAAGCTGCAGAGTTGGGGCCCGTTTCCCATGTAACAGAAACAAGCTGCATATTGCATGGAGAGGGTGTTTCTATTGGTTTTGGTGGGCAACATTCATTTTGATTGTGTGCTCTGCCACACTGTCCTCTTAATAAAATACCCAAATGCAGTTGAGCTCCACTCTGGGGTCAACACATCACACAAGCCCTCATGGTTGCTACTTTTGTGCTGCCCTTAGACCTGCATTGTGGGGTTCATGTCCACGCCTCTTGCAGCTTCTGCTGGAGCTCTGGGCTATCATCCAACCAAAGTGATCCTTCCTCCACCCACAGCTCACGCGGGTGAATTTACAGCTCTGTGAGCATCCTTCCCTTTCCTCCTCACAAGGCCACACCTAGAGAGAAGACTTCATTTTTTTGGCATTATCCCTTGCTGGGTGGCAGTGCAGCCTGCTGCAGCAATTTTCTTTTCCCTGTTCCCCTTCACGCAGACTCAAAGCCCACCGTGGAGACTCTGGGACCCACCGTAAAGAGTGAAGAGACTACCACCCCATATCCCATGGATGAGGATGCCACTGAGTGTGCGGAAAACTGCAGCTTTGAGGATGGTAAGGGTTGGAATGGGTAGCATATTTCATCTTGGGTGGCACGGGTACAGACCAGGCAGATGGCCCAGGATCAGGCAAGAACTTGGGATCCCTTGGCTTAGAAGTCCACACAAACTTACAGAAGGATTCAGGGAGGGACAAATACTCAGAGGCCTGAGGCAGTGACTACTAGAAAACTCAGATATTATAACAACTAGTATAACCCAACAGATACAAATCCAGTGTTAAGATGAGGGGTTGAGGGGCTGGGGAGATGACTCAGCAGTTAAGAGCACTGACTGCTCTTCCAGAGTCCTGAGTTCAATTCCCAGCAACCACATGGTGGCTCACAACCATCTGTAATGGGATCTGATGCACTCCTCTGGTGTGTCTGAAGACAGCAACAATGTATTCACATATATAAAATAAATGTTAAAAAAAAAAAAAAAGATGAGGGGCTGAGTCCTCATGATCTTCATCAGTTAAACCATGCCAAGCTTAGAATTAATAGCAATGTTAGCTTTTCCTGCTAGAATGTTCCTCTGTGGTGCAGTCATAGGAAGACCTGATGTCTTTTTTGGGGGGGGGGGCATTGTCTATGATATCCAAGGATCAATCGCACTTCCCTGTGCCTTGCTATAACCTCGATTTATAAAAGTGTAGCCGGGCTGGCTCTACCAGACCACATCACATCCGCAGTGATCACACAGGCAGAGGCAGGATGTGGGGATCCTCAGCCAGTCCTTTGCAACCCCAAGGGGTCCTAGGTTTTGGATCATCTCTTCATATGGAAAATCTGTATCCCCCTTATTTTATCTTCTAAACACATCCAAGTCTGGATAAAGTCTGTAACTGGAAGATCCCAAATGTAAGGTCTTGTCTTTTTGATTCGACTGTTCGGCTCCCCGTGTATTAGGATATTGCTAAGAAGCCACAACTTTTACTACACCTGGCATTTTTGCCTGGACTTTTAAGTTTGACGGCCTCGATTTACAGTAAGTTACTGATCATTATTAAATGCTCATTAAACACAGCGAGAGAAGATTGGCAATGAGACTTGTGAAGGGACACAAAGATGTAAATAGCTGTTAAAACCATGGAGCCTGCTCACAGCCAGGAGGCAACATGGGAAACTGCCTGGATGGTATGGATGGCTCCAAAAACTAGCCACTAAGAATAATAGGAGGAGAGCCAAACATTAATGCTGAAGTTTTGAGGCTGAAAAATGATAATTTAATGCACATGCTTTGGGGTGTGTGCCTTGGTGTATTTCGCGGGTAGGGGATACTGTTGGTCAGGGTTAGTTGAATACAAAATCTTGACATTTTAATGAACTTGTTTTAGTTTCATAATGAGAAGTGGAGAATCTTCCAAGATGTGTCTGAGACAGCTGAAAATGAAACACACAGGGAGTTAATGCATAGCTTTAAATTCACAGAGTTAGCATGTCAGGAGCTTGGGAATGGGAGTCTATCTAAACGACAATCCAGAGGAAAATTTCAGGGTTCTGCTGCAAAATCTCAGAAGTTTATTTTTAATATAATTTTAGCATTTACAGCGGTTTGTTTGATTTGAGGTTTCTTTGATGGTTCCTCCCTTCTTTTTAGTCAAAGATCTTTTTTTGTGGAATTTGGTTCCTGAGATATTGTATGCATATAAACATTACAGGGGAATTATGGTATATTGAATTACTCTGTATTTTTGAATGGAAAAATAGACATGCAGACATTGTGGAGAGAAGGGCATAGTAAGGGATGAAGACTGACTTTCCCAAGCCACAGGTTGATGCTTCTGTGATGACTTCCATGTGTTTCCTTTCCCCTCCAGCTGACTTTGGCTAAGGGTGGGCAAACATTGAGTGTTCCCTCTTGGAAGGGGGTGCACAAGTAGGGTCTGCTGGCAACTTCGTCCTGCTGCTGAGATCAGCAGAACTCTTTCCTCTGAAGCCAAGCTTCCTCCACCCCATGGTGGGCAATTTGTTTCTACCCAGCTGATGTTGCCTTTAGACATTTTAGCCAGAATTCTGAGCCTTCCCCATAGAGATTCCTCTCTGGGAACTTGGGAAGGGAAGTGAGAAGGCCAAGGACCTCACTTCTTCCTTGCTACCAGCTTTGCCAAGGCTTTTCCTGTGTCACTGACAAGTGTCCTAGTTTGGCTTCCCGTTTTCTCTTTCCCCACCTCCATACCACCCCCCACCTAATTCCAAGATTAGCATTAACTCATACTGGGTTTTTAGATCTGGGCGAAACCTCAGAGAAAACCCACTTGGTTCCACTTTTGGGATAAGTTAGGTAAATCTCCAAAAGTAGACAGGGTGAGCCATTATGTGGTCACATTTTAGAGATTTGAGGAGAACATTTTCTTCGCCTCCCCTGGGATCCCAACCCCACCTTTAGGAGCGCTGCACAATGGACTTCAGAGTAACGAGGATTACAGGCCTGAGCCGCCAGCCTAACATATAAAAATACTCATCTTACTCAACACTGAGCTGGGCAACTCCAAAGACAACACCCTCATCTTCACTCTTAATATGTCAGATTGCCCACCTGACAACGCCAAACTAGGCAACCCTCGGAAGTAAGGGCCATGTCCCAAAGATAAGGATAGCAAACAAGCCAGCCTTGTTTCCGAGGTCACTTTCCTTGCATCAGCCAGAAGCTGCCTGGCATTCAGGTCCCCCTGGGTGCTAATGGGTTGCCCCATCACTTCTGAGAGCCAGGCTGGCAGGAGATGAGATGATCCTTTAAGGGAGCCAGCCTTCCACTGAGGCACTGGGGAGACATTCTTCTCTGGCATTTAGGAACAGCAATTTTCCCATTTGTCTGCTCTCCGAGGTAGAAAGAGGGGGCTGATTAGAGCCTGAAGCCATTTGGTGGCCTCATTTATAATTGCTTACTATGGGAACCACTGGCAGACTTGGCTTTCATGCCTGGGAAGGATGAGACCAAAGCCTGACCCGAAAGTCAGCCATCGCCAAGATGTCTGAAATGCACGAGCACAGGGAAGCCCTCCTTTCTCTGCCTCCTACTCAGGTCTTGCCAGCCATTGAAATAGGCCCTGTGCCTCTTCTCTGGAACTGCTTCACTTGCTTGCCTTTTAGTTACTTTTCTTTCCCTTTTAGACAAAGATTTGCAACTTCCTTCAGGATTCAACTGCAACTTTGATTTTCCCGAAGAGCCCTGTGGCTGGATGTACGACCATGCCAAGTGGCTTCGGAGCACCTGGATCAGCAGCGCTAACCCCGATGACAGAACGTTTCCAGGTAAGGCAGTCAAGGCATCCTATGAAAGATGGAGAGTCAGCTTGTATATGTTTGGGTCCCAAGTCCCTTGCAAGCTTCAGAACTTCCCACTGCAAGGCAACTGTCTGCTCTTTAACCACAAACCACCGCAGACATCAGCACACATACTGGCTGGTCAGTGGTTCCTAGCCCACTGAGAATTTTAGCACAGCTTGAAGTTGCTAGGGAGAAAGAGAAACCAGGATGAAAGAGAGAAAGAAGAAGCCATTGGGAGAGCTTTAGGAGATGGGAGTAGTCTGTTAGTATTCTCCTGTCCCCCTAGCTACCACTGGCCTCTACTGTCACATAGCCTCTTGTCAACAAGGTAGGTATTGTTTCCAAAGCTGTTCACTGGGAAAACTGCTGGCTTTGATTCTGACTCAGTTCTGTGAGTACCCTCTCTTGGAGTCAGTCAAGTCAAAGAACTGAAATGCTGCCATGTACAAGGTATGGCCCCACAGATGTGATGCTGGTGGGTGTGTCTTAGCAAAGAGCCAGACCTTGGCCTGTAGGAGACTTGCTGTCAGACCTTGGCATATCTTTATACCATCTTTCGGCTCCAAAGAGTCAGATCTCGGAAGCCCATCCTGACACTGTAAGATAGGCACTGCTTTCAGCGCAAGTGAACAAGGAGAAAGGAAAGGTATCTGCTGGTTCTACTGTGCATGCCTTAACAATTGCCTTCTGGAAATATTTAACAATAGACTTTCCAAGGATTGAAACAAAGTCCCAAACTTGCTTGACAAAGTGTGCCCCACTCAATGGTAAAAATACTCTCCCCACAGTCTAGCGAGTCACAGACTCAGAGGTGGAGCTGACAGGCAGGAGGAGGTCTGGGGGAGTGTTTTTCCATTGTACAGATCCAGGGAACATAAATCACCTCCAGAGCAAGGTATACTGAAATAATTAGGAAATGTTGAGTCGGGGTATTTATTATTTTCCTTTTATAATATAATTTAATATAGCTTTATGTGATTTAATTTTTAATAATGATTATATTTAACTGGCTTGTGAAGTTCCGAAAAAGTTCACATTGTCTAGTACACATTGGTCTAAAACACTTTCGTTAGCTTTCAGTTTCCATACACCTCCTACCTGGACCTCAGATGCTCATTAATAAGCTTCTGAGAGAAAAGGGGCTTAATTCTGGAAATTTAGCAGACTAAATGTTGATGGAGTGTACTGGGGGAAGGCTAGAAAATGGAAGGTGAGGGGCTGCCCTCTTACTGACTTCTTCAGAGCTGCCCTCACCCCAAATGCTGATGGTGCCTCCTCTGGTCCCCAGGAGTTGGGGGTACTAGGGGGGGATAAACTCTAGAAGAACACTTGGGGCCACTTTCCTGCCACAGCCCACACTTGCTTTCCCAGAGGGTCACAGCATCTGCTCTGAAGAAAAACATTTTCATATTTCAAGTGTTTATCTCTTCAGCATTTGAGTGCTGGCTCAGAGAGATTTGTATCTGAGGATCACTGCAGCCTCGGGCGCAGGAGAGAGCACTTACCCCAGTCCCAGCTCCTGTCCCCCTCCCCCCCCTCAGTCTCTGCAATAATGCTTAATTAATATAATGAGCCTCCTGCACGTTGGGAAAAAAATACTTATTTTTATAACCCAGTCTGGATTTTTCATTTCATTTCCTCTCCTTTGAGACTGGGTCCAATTAATTGGTGGTTTTTCCCAGCCCCCATCTTTATCTGAATATAAGAAAGGTGAATGGGGTATATGTGTGTATGTGTTTACATTTCGTCTGCATGAGAGATAGAAAAGGCTTGGTTTGGCTGAGGTACTTTAAATAAAGGGTTGTACACATGGACTCTCCGTGAGTGGGAGAATATATCATCTCTTATTCAGGGTCCATTTTTAGTCCTTTCTAATCCTCTGGCTTCCCCTCTCTATGCTTCTGAGAAGGTTCCCTCTGATGGTGTCTGATGCTAGCCCTACCTAGACCATAAGGCCACCAGTGAACCAGTGGCGGTTCTGCCAGAGCTTCTTCTGCCTCCCCTCTGCCACAGCCTGCTGCCCTTTACTTCTGCCCTCACCCGAATGACTGCTCCCTTGACCCTTGCTACTCGTTGGAAATGGTAGTCTTTGCCTTCGTTTCAGTTGATTCATTACACTCTGCAGTTACGGGGCGGGGGATGCTTTTCAGAACAGGCAGAATTCCAACCTCTGGCTGAATAGATGGGGACAGAAAGAAAATTGGGGCCATAAGGAACCACTGGGTTTAATGTTGTTTCTGTCTTAAGACACTGAGAAGGAAAATAATTATTTTCCTCTTCCAGAAGAATCACTGAAGTTTGGGAAAGGGACACTTGCAACCTGACTCCGGGAAACGCAATCATAATATTGTTCTCAGAACCCTTTATCCTCAGATGATTAAAAACCCCATCTTCTCTGTTTTGCACTGTCCTGCTTACAAAATACGGAATCACGGATCACATTGCAAGCAGAAGATTGACACCCTTTCTGTTTGAGGTGGTCCCTTCTTGTTCTTAAAAAAGGGGGGCCTCAAGGGAAGCAGTCGGGAGAAAGGAAACAGCTGCTGCTGGGCTCAGGGCAGGGAGGGTGCCAATGGACACAGAATGGCTGGTGCCTAGCCCCGAACCTGAAAGCCACTGCGTCACCCTACTTTGCTCTTCCACAAAGAGACCAGACCCACTGCTCTCTAGAAGGATGCAACTCCTCAGTGAGTGTGCAAACAGAAGTCATTCCATTTTGGAAAGGAGGTATATCAGTCAAACACGGAGGAGTTGAGGATGAAGAGGAAAGGGGGCGGGGCAGGATGACCATGCTGAAATTCAACACAGTTGATCTCCAGTGTCCATGGAAACTACTTACATTGCTTAGATATTTTCTGATTGAGTTGTTTTCTCATGTTTTCTTTCCTTTCCTTGCTCCCTTTTAAGTCAGCAATTAGTTCTGTTCCTTTGGCTCGTGGTAATGGTTGCTCCAGGCTGACAAGACACCCACTGGTTTCATTCCACTGTTTTTGTTTTTCAACATCGCCTTTCAAGCCACTCAGAATTTCTTTTTTTAGCTCTTGTGGCTAAGCTGCCTAGAGTGTGTTCACACCACCCCCACCCTGACTGTGCTCCAAATCCAGTGACCCCTGGTGGTAGCAGAGGAGCCTGCCCCACCCTCCCTGCCAAGCCATGTTGTCTTCTCTCTGAAGCTACAATGACATGGGGCCATTGTTAGAACAGGCATATTTAGAGATGATCAACGTTGAGTCTTTAAGGAAGGACACACGCTCTCCTCGAGATGATAGGTGGGCCTGGTATCCAGTTCTCCAGTGTTGAGTAAGGAGCCCCCCACCTCCACAGCTGTTTGTAGCTATTTCTAATATAATTTCAAAGAGTTAAAATTGCGTCAGCTAATGCTTCAGTTCTGCGGTAGCACTGGTCTTATTTCGTGGATGCAGAGGCCACAGTGACCATGCACGGAAGCAGCATCCCAGTAATTAGACAATACTGCTGCAGCACCTTGAGCAATAGCAGAAGAATAAGCTCCCAGTCCTTGCTTCTATAGCTTGGTTTAGTGAACACCACGAAGCAGCAAGATAGAGAGGTGTATTTGGCTGAGCCCGTTCTGCAAGTGTTGCTATTTTGATTTTCCATCTATGCCACTCTTTCTCCCTCAGCAACTATGGGAAATTAATGAGGGACAATGCATTAAGGACTACATGGCGTCACTCAGAAATAGTATACTAAGTAAATACTAATACCAATAGTATCAAGACTTGTTATTGTTGTGGTCATTATTATTGTAAAGAATGAGATAAGACCTGGGCTTGGTGGTGCTGGCATATAATCTCAGCTACTTGAGAGAGGCAGAAGGATTGGAAGTTTAAGGACTGCCTGGGCTACAGAATGAGTTCAGGACCAACCTAGGCAACTTAGCAAGACTCTGCCTCAAAACAGAAAGGGAAAAGGAGAGACAAGTTGGAGCCAGTGACAGAGTGCTTGCCTAGCACCTGGAAGTGTCTAGAGTGCCTAGGTCCAATCCCTAGCACTACCAGGGTGGCAGGGGGGAGGCGGAGGGAAAGGAGGGGGAAGGGCGAGGAGGAAGAGGAAGAGACAAGGCCAGAGATAAACAGGATTCTGCCCAGTCAGCTTCCCGAGATCCAAGTGTGATCTGAAACGCGTGTGCCCTTTTATACATTGATTGACCTGTGAAGTGTGATTACAATGCTCCCCCACATTGGTAACTAAAAGCATCTAAAGAAAACAGTCAGAGTCTACTTGGACTAGGACAGCACTGTGAAGGGAACTTTGCCCAGCTTACAGGAGGCTCAAAGGAAAGCTCAGTGGGAGGAAGCCAGGAATGTAAATGCTCACATTTTACCCCTGTTGGCCATCCCTTCAAATGTAGGTAGAATACCCCCCCCCCCCCCCGTGACTTTTTACTGGGGTTGTTTTGCTGCAGATTAGTTGCTGAGGAACACAGCAGAGTGGGAGACCTGAGCCCTGATGCATGCACTTAAGACAGGCTTGCTTTCTGACTGTAAGCTAGCAGTGACTCTGAATTTAAAAACCACCCTCTCTGCTCAAAAGATCAGGTGACAGCTTTCAATCCAGACACTGTCAAATCAGTGGTTCTCAGCTTTCCTGATGCTGCCACCGCTAATACAGGTCGTCCTGTTTTGGTGTCCCCCAATCCTAAAATTATTTGCATTGCTGCTGCATTACTACAAATGTAATACTGTTGTGGATTGGAATGTAAATATCTGATATGCAGGATATCTGATACCAGACCCCAGAGAAAGGATCGTTTGACCCTCTGTCGAGACCTACAGGCTGAGAACCACTGCCTCAGATTGAACCATGTTGGGAAGAAGGTGGCTAAGGTTTGGCTAGGGCATAGCCCTTAAAAATACAAAGCCAGAAAACTGTGGCTATAGACCATGATAGATAATTAAAGGACAGGAAGAGGTGAGCAGGAAGCAAGCAATCATCACGGGATAATTTCAACTAGAACAGGAAAGAATGGGGGGGGGGGGGGGACTCTTGTAAGACAGGAGGAAAACAGCCCTGTTTGTGGAAAAGATGAAAACAAGAGAGAAGCTGTTATCCCCTTTTCTTGAAAACCCTGAGAGACTGGGGTGATAGGGGGAAAATGGAGAACAAACTATCTAGATGCTTTCTGTGGAAGCTGACACATCACATCAGAAAACACCTCCAGGTAGCTAGCTGCCTGCAAGGACTGGCCCGGCCGAATCCTTAAATGTCTGCCGAATGTTCTATCATAAACCTTGAAAACATCCTGCTGAGTTCATCCAAAGTCAATGTTTCCCTTAACTGGTTGTTAATTTGAGGACCCTAGCAGCTATAGACTGACCTTGGGAGGCCGTCGGAGTGGCTGACTCATGTTTTAAGTATGACCTACACTAAGAGACTCCATCTCCTGCTGCACTAAATATCCTTTCAGATGGTTGCTCTAGGAGGAGGGCAAGATGCTAGCCAGGAGAGGCGTGCGAGGGACAGATGGCGTGCTTGGCTCTGCAGTAGCCAGGAGGATCAAACTGGTGATTTATTTTAGGGCTGGCTAAAGGGGAGCAGACACAATTGAATCGATTGTGATTGGGCCAACCTCAGTCACGTGTTCATAGGACACTTTTAAGCAGCTAAAGCCAGATGGGACCGTAAATCGCCAGGTGAAATATCAAGAGGCCCTTCTAGAGACAGCATCAGCTGAAGCACCTGAGCGACCCCCCCGCACTTCCTCTCTGCCCTTTTGAACTTGAGTTGTTCATTCCTGTGTGATTGTTTTCTCTGTATCATTGGCAACAGCAGACATTCTAAGTCAAGGACACAGCGAAATGCCTCTTAAATATGTCAGGTCCAGGAGGACAGGGAGGTTGTATCTTAGGAACATTATTTCTTCATTCTCTCTCAACAGCTGGGTGGATTTCCTTACCATTGTCTTTTTGTTGGAAGCTATCCACTGCCGGTATCCTAGCTATCAGCCACAGAAGAAGGCAACTTCCAGCCGACAGGGCTGGGTCTTAGCTGGCTGCTTGTCATATTAGGGCAACCTCTTGACAGTCCACAGGGTTCCTTCCTAAGAACTAAGGCAATTCATGAAGCAACCCTGCCCCTCCTCGGCCATGCCCACACTTCTTTCTATCAGGTAACCCATAGCCACTGTGTGACCTTTCTTAGTATCTAGTGGTGGTAGGCCATAAGCTGGGATGTTCCAGAAAGTCTTCACTTTCAGAGTACATCTAAGCTCAGTATCTTGTCTGAATGTCAGGGCTTTCAAGAGCTGAAGCACTCCATGAACAATGTCCTAGAAAGGAAGCATTTGAAGAGATTGGGGTTGTGTTTCCTGGGGAAGGACAGACTAAAGGTCTTAATTCACTCACTCACTCACTCACTCACTCACTCACTCACTCACTCACTCACTTTCTCTCTCTCTCTCTCTCTCTCTCTCTCTCTCTCTCTCTCTCTCTCTTCCATCTCCCTCCTCCTTCTCTTCCTCTCTCTCTCCCCTCTCTCCCTTTCTTCCTCTCTCTCTCTTCTTTTCTCCCTCTCTCCCTTTCTTCTTTCCTCTCTTCTTCTCTCTCTCCCTGTCTCTCCCTCCCTTCCTCTCTTCTTCCCCCTCTCTGTCTCTTCATTCCTTCCTCTCTCTGTCTCTCCCCCTCTGTTTGTGTTTGTATGCACCACAGTGCACAACCTCTGATGTCAGTCCTTTGTATCTTGTCTGAGACAGTGTCTGTTTGTTCAATGTAGTGTACCTCAGGCTAGCTCAGAAGTGTCCATTCTTTTTCCTGTCTCCTCCTCCCATCTCCCTGTAGGGGTAAACTACAGGTAGGTTTGCAGACATGGGGTTTTACTTCAGTCCTGGCAGCATCAGGCTTGTGAGGCAAACTCTTCACACACTTAGTCATCTCTCCAGCCCCTGGACTTCTTAATTCCTTATGAATAAAAATGCTTCTAAGTCATAGAACAGAAATGAGCTGTGTTCCATCAGGGATAGATGGAAGAAGCGTGTCCACATGACCGCAGGAAGGTGTTAAACTGAATTTGAGATGTTCTTGACAGCTGGGTTTGTGGCCTGGAGAACACATTGCCAGTGCGGCCTGTGGAGCCTCTTTCTGAAGGGAAGGGTGGATGGCATGGCCTCAGGATGTTTCCACGTACCTTCCTCTGGCCAGTGCTAGCAGTCACATGGGGTCCCACTCACGATCATTTTATTTCATCCTCTGTAGAGTGGCGCAGAAGACCTGTGCCAATGGGAGGGGCACATGGTAGCCAGACAGCTGGGAGCTGGCTGATTCCTGGGGTTGAGGCAGGCCTGGGAAAGCATCTTATTTCAAAGAATGTCAATACCCTCCCCAGGATGAATCCTGCTTCTTTTTGTATCTTGCACTGGCTACCCAGGTTTATGGTGGTCTTGAGTCTGTGTGGAGGGCATCAGTAGCTCGACTAAGCTCTTGCTATATCCCTGTTCCCATGCAAAGTACTCTACAGGGCTTAGTCTTACAACCTCATGCAGTGATACCATTATTATGCCCACTGTACAGATGGAAAGACTAAGGCTTTCAAAGATTTAGAGCCTCCAGCCAGCATTCCACCCCAGGCGACAAGGAGCCAGCCAGTTTACTCAGTCCCATCTGGGTCCAGATTCTACTTCCATCACTCCACTGCACTGGTCCTGATCTCATATCTCTGAGCTTCAGAGGGGAAATAAGCTTGATGTGGATGGGGGCATATCTCTAATTCCAGCACTTGAGAGCATCAGGCACGAAGATCACGAGTTCAGGGCCAGCCTGAGCTACTTAGCAGGACCCTGGAAAGAGTGTGGAGGGGGAGAAAGAGAAAGAGAGGGGGAGAAAGAAAGAAGGAAACAAAGAAAGAAAGACAAGGAAAGATGGTATTGCTGGTTGCACAGGGATGGGTCCGAATCATAACTAAAGGTAAAGCCGTGGTGCCTATCATCTAGTATCTACTTAGTTTGATCATCCTCATCCTCTGCTTTTTTGGTTCCCTTCCTTGTGCATTTCCCAGTCTGAGTCTTTCCTTCATGGTGTTCCTGGTTCTAATCAGGCCTCTGTCGTGACAGGCAGGGATGTTTTGCAGCTCAGCATCCCTCTGACTGATGTCCCTGCTAATTCCTTAAATTTACATATCATCTTTCTTCCCTGAAGTTCATAGCACTTAACAGACAAGTGGGGCACAAATGATTTAACTAAGTGAAATCCAGCGGCCTGCTTGTCTGGAGACTCTGCAAACCCGTGGATTAGCTCAGATGTCAGCGCTGAATTATGATCCTTCAGCTGCCCCTGCTTAGCACGCTACTAGCATTAACTCGATTCCTGCCGCGGTCCTGTAAATCATGCATAGTGATTATCAGCCTACTGTGAGGAAGGGAGGAGGGAAGAAAGGTGAGGGCTCTGGAGACTGGACCAGCTGACTAGGGAACCTTTGGCCTGGTTGAATTCTAATGACAGGGTGGGTAGATAAGATAGATCCAGATGAAAATCCTTGCAGCCCGCCATCTCACACCCCAGACACATTTGGCTTTCCCGGTTGTAACTATTCTGCTATGATTCCTTTGCTTAAGAATGCAAATTCACACAAGTGACAGAATTTCCGCCAAGCAATTCTTAGGCAGCAAGTGGGTCTTATTCGTGAAGCTGTGAAGGGAGAAAGCTGAATAAGATGCTTCTCAAATCTGCTTTCCTTTATAGATGGGTGGAAAGAGTAAGGGCTTGGAGGTTACAGGAGCACAGAGGATTGGGGGACCCTTGCTGGTGTCTCAGTCTACTGGGAACCTCCGTAGGTGACCCCGGTATTAGGCTACCTCATCTTTAAAAGGGGCCTGCTGGCTCAGGAAAACAGAGTCGGTGGCAAAGGAATTGTGTGAACTGAAGGCTTGGCAGAGGCTAGCAGATTCTCTCTCCTCATTACATACCATTCTTTCTCATCTGCGTGTTTGCCATTCATTCATTTATTCATTCATGGAATAAGCTTTCTCTGGATAGTGTGATATGCACGGACTAAGGAGAGAAGGATGCAGCACTAAACTTTCTGTATGCAAGACAATCTGAGATAGGGGATTGGAAGATGGCTCACCAGGTGGAGGTGCTTGCCACCAAACCTGACCTGGAACCCACATGGTGGAAAGAAAAAAAAAATAGCTCCTACAGATAATCCTCTAACCTCCTCATGTGCACTGTGGCACGCTCATGGACACAGCACGTGCACACATGTGAGCATGAACACACACACACATTAAATAAATAAATATTTTTTTTTTTTTAAAATCTGAGATATAGGAAAAACAGTTAAGAGTTGTAATTATTATCATGACCCAGTTAAGAGTGACCGGTAGTGGACAGTCACTATGGAAAAGTCTAAACTCCTTTTCAAGTAAGATCAAGTAAACTCCTTTCAAAGTAAGATCAGGTGTATTGAACAAATACTAGCATAGTGAGGAAAGTGGGGGTGACTATTGCTCGTGCCCGAATGGTTACAAGAGAAGTTAGCAAAAGAGCCAGGCTAGGTAGAGAGATGGAAGACAAGAAGCTTCAGGTACAGCGAGGCTGTGAGGCAGTAGAGTGAGGGGGAAGAAGGTTTGCCTGAGACAGAGAGGGACTACAAGAATTTGGGGCAAGACACTCTCAGGCCGCTGAAGGGTTTACTATAGGAAGGTGTGGGGTCCCTCAGTTAAGTCTGGGGTCTACCTACCTCTGAACCAGAATTTCCTCCTTGGACAAGTCGCTTTAACCTTTCTTGGTTTCTCCATCACGTGCAAAGTAAAATTAGGAAGTCTTAGCTCACAGGCATAGAGCAAGGATGAGGTAATATATCGCATACGAGTGTGCTTTGTAACCTGAAAGGCATTATGCAAATCTGAGTTGTAATTATTATCATTAATAGTGGTAGCAGGAAGATCTGATGTAGGAACAGAGGGCTAGAAGATCACCGAGTGTCTGGTGATGCTATCAGCATCCCTCCTCACCATACCCCATCATTAAAGCTCTGTTCTCGAGGCAGCCTCCTCTTCCTTATCTCTGCCTTGAACAGGCCTGCCAGTGGAGGCTCTGTTGTAGGCTTAGCTCTCGCCTAACAAGATAATGCCAATAGGTATGACAGGAGCGAATCAGAGATCCCCATCCCTGAGAGGGTGCTGACCCAGGCTTCTGGATCCCTAGCCTGTGTTTCTCCAACAAACCCAAGGTATTCACCATCCCTACTGACTGAAAAACCTCTGTGCTTGTGGCTCAGACTAACATAGCATCAAATTAACAAGACCCTGAAGTGTCTGGCCTGCTCACATTCTAAGTTGGTTATACAGTGAAGTCCCTGACCCACTTGCAGAGGAGCTTAGCAGACCATGACCCATGCTTCAGAGCCCAAGATCGTGGGAACTCCTCCTCCTTCTCTGAGCATTTGCTCTCTGCACACAGGCTGGAGTTCCCTATCTCCATACCTGTGCCCATGAGGCATAGGTGCTGCCAACCATATCAAGAGCTCAGCCTTCTGCATAAGTATCGGATGGATTTAAACCCAGTCTGCCAAGAAGGCCATTCCTGAAGCATTTGGACAGTGAGCCCTTAATTTCCCAGAACACGTATATTCTCCGCTAAAGACATGGCCTTTGTTAATGATAATGGCCATATCTTTTAAACCACTGGGGCTATATATTCATGGCTTCTTGAGAAAGGCCAAGTCCAGGAACAAAGTGGGATGGCCAGCCACCCCCATCCCTGATCTGCTTAGAGTTGACATGAGTGTCTTCATGATAGTTACTGAGGCTTAGGTATCATCTAGCAACCCTGGCAGAGACAGAAGAGTTTTCATGTCTTCCATTTGGACAGTGCCCAGCCAGACAATATCTGACTAGAGTCACACACCAACCCAGCAGCCACCTCCCCCTATAAACTGCTCCCCTGTAATTCAGTTCATTAGACTGCATTGGTCCTTTGGGTAAGCCAGAGATGAGTAAGACATGGGTCAGGAAGAAAAGACAAGTCTGTACACAGTCAGGATTTGAAATTGACCACCCCAGGGGCATGAAAGACATATGACACAAGAGAGCTGAAGTGGGGCCAGTGTGACTTAAGGATTGAAGAAAGGCCTTCAAGAAGACAGAGCGTTTGACTCAAGAGCCTCTGGAAGGGCCTAAGACAAGAGCACAGCAGACCCAGCATAGTGGCACACACCTGTGGTCTTATCACTCAGGAGGCAGAATCGGGAAGGTTGTCAGTTCAAGGCCAGCCTGATCTGCATAGCAAGACCCAATGTGTTTCAAAACACTAAAAACACCCCAACTCCTGACCATCTTTCTGACGGAGAGGCCACAGTTACAAAGTGGTATATTTCCCAAGCATTTACCATCCGTGTTTGGATCATCTTCCCCAGATGACAAGAACTTCTTGAAACTACAAAGTGACGGCCGACGAGAGGGCCAGTATGGGAGGCTCATCAGCCCACCGGTGCACCTGCCCCGAAGCCCTGTGTGCATGGAGTTCCAGTACCAAGCCAAGGGCGGCCACGGGGTGGCACTGCAGGTGGTTCGGGAAGCCAGCCAGAAAAGCAAACTCCTTTGGGTCATCCGTGAGGACCAGGGTAGTGAGTGGAAGCATGGACGTATTATCCTGCCCAGCTATGACACGGAGTACCAGGTGAGTCCGGAAAGAAAAGGGGGTGTGCAGGAGGCAAGGGAATCACGGTATCCCCATTCCAACATTTCAAAGAGCCTTGCCCATTCATCATTAAGGGACGTGGTTAAGCTCCGATGTTTTCATTGTGTTTCTTATGTTGCCATGGCAACTAAATGACACTCTTATTTGTTATTCAGAATGTGCCTATCTCTACACCCAGACTTGGTTCTTTGTTCCTCCTATTGCCTTTTATATTGCTGAAATCTTCTGCAACAAATGTTTCTTCTCTCTATTTTATTTTAGATTGCTATCAGGTAGACTGACAAAGGGACACAGAAGCCAGGGAAATAAACACAAATAGCCCCTCTACACCCAAGGCAGTAGAGGGCTCAGAATGGAGGAGGCTGTGGTCATGCCCTCCCAGACCTGCTCCAGAGAGCATGGATCCAGAAAGAGGCATAGATGGATGGGCATTAAACTGTGGCCAGCAGACCCAAGAGCCCCAAACAAGTGGCTTCTCTCTCAGCTTCTATTATCTCTGTCCCACCGAGCAAGAGACTGAGGCACAGATGGGCCCGCACATCTGTACCCGCATCTTGGGTAGGAGTAGACACACTGTGGGTGAGGTGACTGAGAACCAGCCAAAGCATTAACCTGTTCCCTCCCCAGACGAAGAGCAGCAACAGATGGCTGGTGAGGCAGCCAACTGCTCTTTCAGCTTGCCAGAGGACATGTGCTCGTTTGCAGAAAGAACCTGGGGAGGGCGAGAATGAAGAGTGATTAAAGACCACAGAGCTGAGGGGCTTCCAGGCACAGACTGTAGTCACTCCTGAGACTACAAGGCATCCCGAGACCCTCGCTCCCCAACCCGGGTCCCCCACGTGTTAACCTCAGTCCAGGCGTTAGAAGAACCTGTTGGGAGTTCCTTTGTCTCGGTTTTGTCTTTGTTTGAGTCTCTCCAGGCAGAGCAGCTATCTTACTGGATTTTCATCTGTGTGCCTAACACATAGTAGATGCTCAGTAAATTGTTGATAGAAGAGTAAATTCTTTCCCTGCTGTTGTATTAACAGCTCTCTAAGTCACAGTGCCAGGAGAGGTCACGCAGAAGGCAATCCAAACCTAAGGGCCGTGTTTTCTTCATTACCATCACCTGCTCATATCCTCTGAGTTTTCAAATACCTGTGCCGAGTATTTGAAGGATTTATGAGAAAGGAACCTCTGAAATATCTAGGGAAATTTCAGTACACCCCCACCACCCCGCCCAGGATGCTTCAATTGTGGTCCTTTTAATCAGTATATTCTTGTTACTGGACAACAGTATCCATCAACTTGTTATATTTGCTTATCCTCTCAAATATGTAATTGATTTGAACCAACTCTTTTTAAATTAAGATCTCAGGAGATGGAGCCATGTAGTCCACAGATGTGTGCCAGGTGCAATAACCCACACATGCGCACGCTCGCATGCAGGCACGCACGCACGTGCAGCTGATAAGAGAAAATCGGAAGTCTTTACACCGGCATGAACCAGGAAGATTAGCTAATTGTGGCTCTTGTCCTTCCGGCTCTAGATCGTGTTCGAGGGGGTGATAGGGAAGGGACGGTCGGGAGAGATTTCCATCGACGACATTCGGATAAGCACTGACGTCCCGCTGGAGAACTGCATGGGTAGGTGGCTTCCTCTCTTTTCGTGGTTGTTTCAAATAAGACATTAAGATATGCAGAAGGAAGCAACTGCTGTCTTAACATTTCCCAGTTGGTCAGGCTGTGCTAGTCTGTGCAGGAAGTGAAGTGTGAGCTTGGTTGAGTCTTGGGCTGCAGGTGGGAGGGTTCTGACATGAAGTGAAGGTTTATATATCCATCTCCCAATCAGAAATAGATGTGCATTAAGTATATGAAAATTCAGGGTCCCAAGACCCCATCATCAGACTCCAGTTTTTAAGCAAAGAAAATACTAGAGGACAAGAGTGCCTGCCAGTCAGAATTACATGCTGGAAAGGTTTGATGGGTTTAATGGAAGCCTTCAGTGGTGGGCAAAAGTGGTACACGTGCTATTAAGAATGATAACACGATTACCCACACCATTCTTTCACATGAGTGAACTGCAGGGAAAATCACGACCTAAGAAATCAAATGCTACATTTTGTTTTCAAGCTAATACTTCTAAGGCCCAGGAGCCTAGGTTTGTGGGACTAGGCACGCGTCCAGAGGACCGGCATATAAAGGACCCCCGCTATCTCTCTGGTCAGAAGCGCTAAGAGCCAGCCCCCCTGAAATGCCCACATTTCTGCCTACGGCTTCCTCCTGAAGCAGGCGGTTCCCTAAGGGCGCCCTGACCACCTTTCATCCTAGCTATGAATCTCTTCCCAAACAGAAAGGGAATCCTGAAAAGGACTAGGACTTGATTCCAGCCAGCAGAGTTGCTGTACTAAGTTACCAAGCGCTTTTCGTGAACCTTGGGTGTCGGTGCCTGGTGATGTCAGAAGCAACTGGGACTTCCCCAGTCCCCCCCAGGCAACTCTCAGGGCTTGGGCATCTAAAACTAATCCCAGGTCTGAGAAAGTAATCAGTGGTAAGTGGCTGATTACAGTGCCTTGGGGACCTGTTACTCTACGAAGGACTTTTTGTTCCAAAGCAACCTGAGCATCCTCTCTACTCACCCTAGCCCCATGATGACAATAGGCACAGTCTATAAAACAGGCAAGAGGTGGGCCAGGTCCTGTAGCGTAAGCCAAGTGACCTAACAGACTCAATTGTGCCATTCATATTCGTCCACTTACTTTTTTTCTCTTTATCTAACTCAACTCTTTTTCTTTTTTTTTTTTCTTTCAGAACCCATCTCAGCCTTTGCAGGTGAGGATTTTAAAGGTAAAAAAAAGTTTGCTTTGCATGGCTTTTTCTCTTTCCATGTGGTGTGAATTTGTTGAGGGAGTAAACCCCCATTTTAACAAAGCTTGCAGGAAAAAAAAACAAATGCATCCATTTCTCACCACTAGGTGGCGACAGCGACACCCATAGATTCTGGGGATTGAGATCCTCAATCTCTCTTTTAATTAAAGTTTAGAAACCTATAATAGAGACAAATAGGTTACAGATAAACCTTTGAGCCTTGCATTGTCCACTTGGGAACAATTGTCGAAAATACAGGAGTGGTGAGAAAGCTGTGGGAAGACTAACCTTCAGTGAGGTGTAGAACCAGGCATTCTAGTGAAGATGTTGGGGAAAACCTGAGGAGGGCTGTGATCTTAACAAAGGCAAAGGTGCTGAATTCAGAAGCTGGTAGAAGGAGCAAGGAGGTATATTCTCTGACTAGAGTCAGAGCACTTGAATTTCAAGGCTGGGAGCAGAAAGGGACGCTGTCTCCCTAAGAAAGCAAATAGAGAACAAAGCAAAGAAGAGGGAAATCAGAATTCTTGCCTCATCTAAGAAAAGAAGCCAGGGCTTCCAGCCTGGAGCAAAGGTTATGTCTGTGCTTTCAAATGCAGCGGGCAGTCTGGCTGCTGCTGCTGCCCAAGTTCTAATACTGAACACTCAGTGCTAAGTGTCTCCCTGCAGCTGGACGACTGCAGCATGCTCACAGACCCTCGCCCACTGCTTAGCCCCAAGGGCCTGTTTGGTGCCGGCCGTGAGCGGGCTGTTACACCATTTGGGCTGCCTAGGTTTGACTCTTAGGTGACAGCATTTTAGAAATAAGCTCTCCGTTTTAGATATCCCACATCTCCTCATTTTACCTCCGCTCTCATTAATCTGTCCTGCTCCTGACTAGAAAGAGATGAGTCCTTGGCTTGACACCTAGATAGGCGCCCTGAATCCAAGTCATCCTGCCTAATTTGCCCTTCATCCCTAGCTCTAAGACAGTCATTATGGGGGAAGTAGTAGAGCAGAGCCGGTGTATGTTTTGATTCTTATCCCCCCTCCTGCTTCCCCACCACATTTAGAAGCTTTGTGTATCCATGTGCGCATCTTGCTGCTCCCTAGGGTTGTAGCTGCAAATGCAAAGCCCTACAAGGAAAGCTAGGGTGCAAACTGAACAGCTTGGCCTGCAGCTGGGTTCTAACCTTCGGGATGCAGCATAATGTTTACGCTGGGGAAGAGAAGCCTGCTTCTGACTCTCTGTGGGTTGTTGAGCCTCAAAGCTCCCTGAAAGGCCAGTTCAAGACTGGCCAGTAACTGCTGTAAAAGCTGTACATGTCCCATGTCTGGTCGTGACTGACAAGAACAGCGGCTGAGGGCCGCACTTCTCTAAGAGAATAAACAAAGCAAGCACATGTGCTCCCCTTGAAGTCGTGTGCAGCATGAGGCTGTGCACCCAGGTCTGTTTGCCTGTAAAAATATACATAAATAAAGTCTCATCTGAGTGGCAAATGTGCACTTAGGCTAAATAAACACCGGGCTCAGTGGCTCAAAGGTAAGACTTCCCAGTATGCTCTTCGAGGCTGTGCAGACAGGGCTCCAGTTGCAAGCATTGACTCATGGATGCAGACATGGCAAGGAGGCAACCAAGTCTCAGGGGGCATAGATTTGGCTCAAGAACATAGAGAGCCAAGAGCACAGTGGGAATTAGAAGTTTCAGCCACACTGAGTGTTCTGTGATGCTCCTGGGCACTAGCCAGGTGAACCTGGGACCAGGCACAAGCACCTCCTCTAAGGCCTTTTTCTTTATTCAAACAAATGGTCTCCACTTGGGAGACATGGCTTTTGTTCTCTTCCTGGGTAGGACAGTAGGAGCCTCTTGCTCAAGACATAAAATTACTTTTACTCAAAACAGAGAATCCGAGTAAAATCAGATTCGGGCAGGCAAGTTACAGAGAGCTGGTGTGGGAACACCACGTACAACCGCCATTAGCGTTGCTCTGTGCCTTTAGAATTAGGTTGTTTTTCTTTTTATTACAAACTAGTCATGCAGCAGAAGTAATCCTATTCATTACAGGAGAGCAGTGTGTTCTTGGTGGATCTTTAGGGAAACGCAAAAGTGGCCTTTGGACCTGTGCTGATGGGTGCCCTTGATCTTAGTTTGAAGTATCTTTCATTTTCTGCCTTTAGCTGGCTTCTTGCCACTCACCTCTGTCTTTTTTCTTCTAATTGCATTGCGCTTTCTGCTTCGTTACGTGCGTGTAGACTGTGTATCTGGATGTGACTTAGAGTGGAAGAGAAACTGTCCAGAGAAAGAGGGAGCAGAGAAAGTGAAAACACTGTGTCGTCATGCAATTCTTTAAAAAGATCTTTTTGCAGATGATATGAGTCATGCTTTAAACAATGTAACTTGGGTGTGCTTGCTTGCTTGCTTTCATAAGCAGTGGCTATAAACATGGTGTCGTCATGTATCTTTGTTCTTAAGGTCTGAGCTTTAACAAATGAAAAACTGTGTAAAAGGGAAAGGGGGTAAAAGACTGAAAGGCGGTATAATTAAGGTGATGAATTGTTTCCTCTTACTGGTACTTTTTTTTCCTTAATAAAAGAAAAGGCAACAAGCAAGAAGCTAGTAAAAATATATAATGCCCATAATCAGAATCCTGTGGCTCTTGACCAGGCGGATATTCTTAGTAGCTTGTGGTGCAGACAAGATTGTTGTTGCTTCTATAGCTGGCTGTGTGTTTTCAATGCAGTAGGAACAGACCACCTGCCGGAAATCATGGAGACTCAGGCAGGGTTGCACTGTGAAGGTGTTCTTGGGATATGGTCCCCTGAACTACCTTCTTACACAGAGCCCTAAAAGGAGCACGCGTCTGTTCTGATAGTCCCATGGCTGTGAACGTGTCTCCAAGCATTTCTAAGGTTGCTGTACTCCATATTTGGATTCCACTGTGTGCCTTCCTGCTGTCCCCCCAACCCCCAATTTTCATCCAGATACAACCAGGAGAAAATGAGCATTAATTAAAGGCTGCCCTGTGGATATGGCTGGGAATCGTAAGGGAGACGCACGTAGGGTAAAGCTGCGGTCAGACTGGCACCTGGCTCCATGCCTCAGATTTTGAGGTAATTTATTTGGGCCCTACAGACCAATCTGCCATTTTCTACACATGACTCTTTTCGACCACCAGTTTCACTCTCACCACCTGCCTTCCACTCCTAATCTTTGCATGCCAAAAAGACACCCCACCCCTGGGTACAGAACTGGATGGCCCACCAGAGTATCTTTCCTATCAGCTTCCTTTTACTCTACAGCGCTGTCTCCTTGGAGCGCTTCTGAGGAAGCAGAGAGAGAGTTCATGCGCATAAGTCTCAGATGAAGTCAGAGAAGCACACTAAACCCCAAAAGCCGCCAGGGCTCCAGATAGGCAGCAGTGGTGGTGAGAATCCTCCTTGTTGCCCCACCCCATCTCCAGCTGCCTAGTTGAGGCTAGAGGCTGCAGAGCAGAGGACAGGAAGAGATGTGTAGAACCACTGTGTGCTGCTTGACTACCATCTCCGCCCACAGGACATGAACAGCACCAGAGGCACTGTTTGTGACGTTTGCTTGCACCCTCAGCATCTTCTGACACGGAATCTAGTGCCTCTAAGCAGCTGCCGGGAGAGTCTGTCAAAGGGCAGCAAAAAATGTTTGTCCCCAACATCTCTCTCCAACAACACAACCTGGCAAGCCTCAGTTTTAAGATGTAGCCTAAGTTCCAGAAGAGAAGTGCCTACTTCAGCCAATACGGGGTTGAATGTTGAGGCATTTTAGACAGACACGGGGGAGGGGAAGAGATGGGGAGTCCCCAAGGTTTCTGCAGGCTCACTGCAAACCTCTAATGAGTCTACTTCTGGATACTTGCTTGTCCAGCAGACGGAAAGACCTTTTCTCAGGGATGCTTTGGACTTTAGCATCCCCTTAAAGAGCACTGGAGGCCTGGCCACATTCTTCCTCTAGCTTCCATAACTTTTCTAGTGGATCCAAGCTTTTTCTTGTGTTTGTGTAATCGCACAGATGAAACAAACGGTTCCTCTGAACTGCCCCTTCTGCTGTGTTGTTCACGGCTGGCATGGAAAGCTCCCCCCCCCCCCCAGCATAAAACAGCTCTTAGGTACAGAGAGAGACCCACCCTTGGTGCCTTTCAGACCATTCCTTTGGGGATGCTGGGTAGCTCCTCCAGGTCCCAGTGACATTTCATGAACATAGCTGTGGGAGACACTTGCTATTTTTCATGGTGAATCTGCATCATGCCAATTCTCTGACAGGTTCAGACAGAGTAGGAGGCAGAGAGGGAGGGACGGCTGCTCCCTGCTCCTGCCTTACTTGGTTAGAGCAAAGTTGTACTATGGAAGACCAGATAATGAATATTCCAGGCTTTGGAGAACACACAGCCTTTCTGGCAAGCACTCTGCCCTGCCAATGAAGCACAAAGGCAACCCCCAAGTAGTGCATAAACAAATGGCAGTGTTCAAATAAAACTTTATTTATAAAACTAGACAATGGGCTGCAGTTAGCTGAGGATTTCGTATACCTGGTTTCAGGCCTGGCTCAGTCTCTCAGCAGCAGTAAGCGATTCTTGAGAGAGCCTTGGATTTCCCTCTGTGCTACTTTGCCCTCTTTCTTGGTTTTCAAACGCTCATCCTCTTAGCTCCTCACATTCCCCATTGAAGACTCATGGAAAATAAAGACTATTCATGTAAAGCCCATGAACCAAGGGCTGACACACTGAAAACATCTGCTGTTGTTGCTGGTCTTACAGCCATGTTTCCTAATTATTCAGTAAGCCAGTGACACTGTTTACAGATATAAACAGGCAGGGAAGGCTCACTCCATAACAGGTAATTTCTTTTCATTTTTCCCATGTGTGACTTCTCAGAATTTCTTTCTCAAATCCCAAATTCTTAGCCTTTACATTTCTCTTCTCCAGGGAGTTCAGAACTTTTGCAGATGGGAGCCTGCTCAACCTTGCAAATGCACTTGGAGTTATTGACTATTTAAGTATCTGTTTCTCATTATCTCAAACAATGAGAAAACTTTGTGGAGAATTGGGAGGGCGGGGAATTAATAAAAAATGGTTGAGGAATTGAAAACATTTTTTTTCCAACTGAAAAGAAAAAAAAAAAAAGATTTGTGAGCAAGTGGTATCAGACCAGTCAAGGGGAAAGTTGGGGCAGACACTGCAGCTCTGGGCAAGGTTGGTGGCTCATCTACAGTGTTTGCTCACAGGTTGGTGTAGCTAGCCCAGGACTCTTTATTTATGAAAATACAGGCTGGTCACCCCATAGGAAACCATGGTCTCACCATGGGGTGGATAAGTCCAAAATCCAACTCCCCATGTGCCCAGGCATCTTTTTCTATTTTCCCATGTGGCACTGTGAGTGGGAAGCACTTCTAGTACCTTCTGAGATCTGTTCTGTGAAGTCTAGTGGGAAATCAGCATTTCCCAGGGAGTCTGAACATTGGTCCAAAAGGTATTCCTACACCATACTATCTATGTCTGTCTGTCTACCTATCTATCCATCTATCCATCTGTCTACTCATCCATCCATCTGGCATTTATTGGATTTCTCCCATTGCTGGAAAGATGTTTTGAGTACAGATTTAACCCTGCTTGATTTATTACCTTCCTTTTCTGTAACTTGCACATCGCGGCCTAATGAGTGCATAACCCTTCAAGGCTGTGGCAGAGCCAGATTCCAAGCCACCGCCTTTCGGAATCAAGTCTCTAGCTGGAGAACGTTCTGAGAACCTTCTGGTGCCTGCAAGCTATCCCTAAACTCCTTTTTGGGACATAAGGAAGGTGCTATTGGTCATGCCCTCTATTTTCTAACTCCTCCAGTGTTAAAAACATAAATTTATATGGTATGTTTTCTCATTCTTCCAAACACGTGTCCAAGAAAAATGTTTAAGAGGTCAAGACAAATTATCTCTTGTTATTCAAATTATACATGGTGAACATGTTGATAATTTTAGGCAAGAGGGCTTTGACGGGAAAGGAGGAGTCCTTTTTTTTTTCTTACTCACTTTACATCCCTCTCACTGCCCCCTTCCTGGTCACCCCTCCCAGTCACCCCTCCCACAATCTTTCCCCCATCCCCTCTCTCCTCATTTCAGTGGGTGGGCCCCTCTGAGTATCCCCCCACCCTGGCACATCAAGTCTCTTCAGGGCTAGGCACATCCTCTCCCACTGGAGCCAGATGAGGCAGCCCAGCTGAAAGAACATACCCTACAGACAGGCAACATCTTTTGGGACGGCCCCCGCTCTAGTTGTTTGGGACACACAAAGACCAAGCTGCACATCTGCTGCTACATATGTGCGGGGAGGCCTAGGTCCAGCCTGTGTATGCTCTTTGGTAGGAAGGAGGAGTCTTTAGCATACAGCGGAATCTGTCTTCCACGGCACAGGATAGCCCTGAGGTGATGAGACGATGGCTCACATATCTGATTCTGAATTCTAATCCCACATTATGATTTATCCTCTAATGGAAGGAAGAAGCATCTCACCACTGTGCCCCCAGTTATGTCTCCCTTCAGAAACATGTTCAAGGCAGCACCAAGGCTTCCTCCCTCCCCAGGTCTAGCTCTTGGAACAGTGATCTTTAGTGCTGAGGCCAGGTGGTGGCAGAGGAAACAAAAATGGCTGTAACTGTGCTCCTATCCTTGTGGCCAGGCACTTCAGTGAGGGCTTGGCTGCCTAATTTGCCTTTTCTCTGATGGGCAAGCTGCAACCTCATTAGAGGATGGTCCTCATAAAGCAGCAAACCAGAATCAGAGGCACAGACAAGGGACACTTTCCAGGAAAAGAAAGATGGCTCTGGTGAACTCTGGAACCACCTGTGCACTTAGGCATTCCCAGCATTGTTGTGAGCTCATGAAAATCCAGGAGCAAGGTAGTCGCCAAGCAGCAGACATTCTTGGTGACCTGAGTCAGGACTTCACATCAGCTGACTGTGACTTGCAACCTGACCACTTCAAGGAAACTTTTTTTTTTTTTTTTTTTTTTTTTTTTTTTTTTGGTTTTTCTGAGACAGGGTTTCTCTGTGTAGTCCTGGCTGTCCTGGAACTCACTCTGTAGACCAGGCTGGCCTCGAACTCAGAAATCCACCTGCCTCTGCCTCCCGAGTGCTGGGATTAAAGGCGTGCGCCACCACTGCCCAGCCACAAGGAAACATTTTCAATACTTTGCTTTCTTTTTCTCTTGTTTCTTTTTGTATGCAAAATTCTCAATTTTAGTACCAATGGCGGGGGTGGGGAATTAAAAGATGGAAATCAGAGCTGGGTATGGTGGCTCATGCCTGTAGTGCCACCACTTGGGAGGTTGAGGCAGGGTATTGTTTAAGGCTAGCTACATGGTGAATTACAGGCTAGCCTCTGCTAAAAGTGAAAACCTGTCTCAAGATAATAAACAGACAAAAGAAGATGGAAATACTTTAGAGGAAAGGAAAAGATCATGCAGTCAAGTAGGGAAGGATCAGGTGTTGGGAACAGCCTCTAGGAGCCGTAGGAGAATGGGGTCTTTTTCACCCTAAAGATACAGATGTGCCTATCAAGTAGTGTGCTAACCAACTCATTTTGGTCAAAGCTCTTTCAACATTGTGGGACTTCTGGTGGCCTACTAGGTACCCATGAAACTGTACCCTGATGGAAGGGGATCCCGAAACTGAAGGAAGCAGTAATTCAGAACCAGCAAGATGGACAAGCTTCATTGTATTTTCTAAGAAAATCTCTCTTATTTTCTCTCACTTCTGAGGAGACATGAGATCTGACATACCACTCAGCTATCTGGGGACCAGGATGTGGGAACGGGAGAACATTGAGAACATTGGGCTTCGGTTCAGCAGTTGCTTCATAAGGCATTTATTGGGCACCTTCACAGGCGTGTCTTCCTCGGTGGAGGCTGAGTCTGGCTTCCTTTACTTCGAGAGCTTTAAGTCTGGTGTGGGCGGGGGTGGAAAGAGAAAAGGTAGCCAGGGCCCTGCCTGTGAGGTGAGCAGAGGTGGGTCCACAAAACAGATGCAGTGACTAGGCAGCTTGCCCTCCTCCCGGCACACCCTGTAAGTAAAGGAAGCATGTTTTAGCCACTAGCACGTGGTGCAAGCAGCTTGGGAAGCATTTCTCATAGGTTAAGCACACATCGTTTTTCAGAAGTAAAGATCATGTCTGCCTTTGGCAAGCTCAAAAACGCCTTAGTCCCTTTCTGGGCCAGATTCTCATCTGATGTAAATCTTTGGGAGAATCGAGTTGTAGCACTATTTTGCATGGAGTGGGAGTCAAGCCAGTCTTTCCCCTGAGTTACCCTGAGCGGAACTCTACTACAGCGTCTCTATGGCAACCAGAGGCTGGCCAGTAAACTCGGTTGCCTCCTAAATCTCCCCACCCCCAGCTTCTCCCTGCTTTTTTCCAGGGCTAAGAATGAGGCTTTCTCGTTCGCCCTCCCTCGCTCGGTGTCCCTCTCTCTCACACTCCTTTATTGCTTTGTGTTCATATTTTTTTCCCTTGCAACTTCTTATCCAATCTGCTTTTAAAACCCTCCATCCAATTAAAAAAATGAAGACGGGTTAGTCATTGCTTGACAGTAGTAATTGACCTGTTTAGACAAGACCAAGCTGATTTCAATGGGCACAGAAACCTTGGCAAACCAAAGTGGAATTTACCTTCAAGTCTAGCCAGCCTAATTAATACGTTGTTGAGAATTCTGGCCAGCCATACCAAATATGGCTTTTACACCCACTTGAAGAATTCACCAATCTGAATACCAGCAGATACTGCAGCATCATTGTGTGTGTGTGTGTGTGTGTGTGTGTGAGAGAGAGAGAGAGAGAGAGAGAGAGAGAGAGAGAGAGAGAGAGAGAGAGAGAGAGAAGGGGGAGAGAAAGAGAAGGGGGAGAGAAAGAGGAGAGAGGAGAAATGAGAGAGAGAAAAAATTTACACATGGTAAAGTCATTCTGGTTAAATAGTAAAGAAAGCTTTGTAAGAGTAGACTCTTGGTTGAAACGTATTTACAACCAGGTGAGCAGCAATTGTTCATTGAAACTCTCTGAGCCTGTTTCCTCATCTGTAGAATGGGTTAAAGTACTTGATGCATAAAGGGACCAGAGGAGATTTTGCAGATTATAAATGACTTGGTATATATGATGGCCGAGTACCGCCTGAGTCCCTGGACCTCTACTGTATGGCCCAAAGCATGTGTGTTTCTCTCTCTCTCTCTCTCTCTCTCTCTCTCTCTCTCTCTCTCTCTCTCTCTCTCTCTCTTTTCTTTTTTCTTTATTTCTTTTTTTTTTAATTGATTTTTTATGAGTCTGCATGCTCTCAGCCTAGCAACACTCTCTGTGTCTCTCCCCCAGGGGGCACCCTCCCGCCAGGGACCGAGCCCACAGTGGACACGGTGCCCGTGCAGCCCATCCCAGCCTACTGGTATTACGTTATGGCGGCCGGGGGCGCCGTGCTGGTGCTGGTCTCCGTCGTCCTGGCCCTGGTGCTCCACTACCACCGGTTCCGCTATGCGGCCAAGAAGACTGATCACTCCATCACCTACAAAACTTCCCACTACACCAACGGGGCCCCTCTGGCGGTCGAGCCCACCCTAACCATTAAGCTAGAGCAAGAGCGGGGCTCGCACTGCTAAGGGCCGAAGCAGGAACAGCACCCCCCAAAACAAGAAAGACTGCAAACATGTTGCCTCGATTTTGCACTTTTTTTCTCCTCGCCTAGTCTCTGCGTGAACCCTCAGACATTTTTCTCTCTCCAGGGTCCCCAACCCTGAGCGCTCTTATGTATCCTACACCATTCTCTGTGGTTCTTGGTTCCTGTTTCTCTTCGCTCTGATACTGTTTGTTTTTATCATTATTTTTTCCTTTTCTTCTTTCCTTTTCAATCTTCTTTTATTCCTTTCTCCCTCCCCACCCCCTTTTGTCTAATGATTTTAAACCCAACTCTAATGCTGCATCTGGAATCCCAGAAGAGACTCACCCCTAAGCACTTCACAGCCCAAGGCTCTGTTGGTTCTGTTCCAGAGACAGGCCCTGTTGTTTTCTCCCTTGCCTTATCCCATCCCCCCTCTCCTGGGCAGGCTGCCAGGTGTCTTGAGGGGAGCCTGGTCCTGAACTGTATGTACACAGTACACTCCCATGTGAAGAGGTGTGTGTGTGTGTGTGTGTGTGTGTGTGTGTGTGTGTGTGTGTGTGTGTGGTGGATTTGTGAGGGAGAGACGATTCACTGTGGAGGGGGGGAGTGTGTGGGTGCATAGAGAGAGGGTCCCCTTCCCTCTTGTGTTGCTTCTTCTGGGGTACTTTTCAAGAAAATAATACGCTGTACACATTTTGTTTACTTGGAGAAGAGATTGGAGCTTTTTTGTTGCCTTATCTAGCTCTGGCTGGGTTTCTGTTGGCTGTCATTGTCATCTCCAGGTACCTAGAAAACTAGAGACCATTCGGAATACAAGGTGGCTGCACCCGTCCTTATCCCCATCCCAAGCCACCTGACCCAGGACTATGGTTCCTCCAGTGCACTCAGACATGACCCCTTTTGTTATGTTTCCTGGTGTCTTTGAAGTCACAAGATAACAGCCACTGGGTGCATGGAGTCGTCTCTACTTCCACCCCTGAAGCAAATGTGTCTCATGTTGCCTTATAAAAAGAAAAAAAAGAACAAAAAAAAGAAGAAGAGGAATAAAAAGTTCATAATGAATGTTTAGCTCTCACGGTCCAGTTGTGGAATAAGTCATAAAGAATAACACACCTGGGATGATGTAAACGCAGTAGTCTGTTTTAATTGCAAGCAGGAGGGGAGGGTAGAAGGGAGGAGGTGGAAAGACCCACATGTTTACTTTGCAGAGTCTCCTCACCCCTGGGCATCATTGCATTGAGCCTAATGTGGGACGGGGTTGAGGAAGAAGGTATTCTTTGGTATTATTTTGGTCATTGTAATAGCATTTGTAAAATATGAGGGAAAGGGGATTTATTTGCTTTCCTTTCATGTTGTTAATGTGTGCCTGAATCTATAGCTATGAAGTATGTGGCTGTCCTCCTGACTTGGTTAAATATTATGAGAAAATAGAAAGGAATCATTTGTTGAAATGAACCTAAGTGCTGCTGGTTAAAGCACTCGAGGCCTCTGGCTAATACACCCCCAAAGGCTGGTCTGAATACACCCCCAAAGGCTGGTCTGACATCAGCAGATGCACTAGCATGGGCAGAGAGAAGATGCCATGGTAAAAGTACACCTTCTCCCCCCCCCCAAACACTCCACCTGGAGAGATGTTAGAGAGGAGTTGCCCAATGATACTGTGCAAAGGCTGCATTAAATAGCAAAGTCGATTTCATTGCAACAAAGTGTCTATTTGAAGATACCAAGTATACTAGGGCTCAGTCTTGGAGCCATTTGTTTTCTACTTTCCGGCTAAAAGGCTTCTTGGAAAGTGAACAATTCTCTCAAGATGGTTGCCTGCTCACATGACTCTCCAGACACCTTCTAAGAACAAAATACTAATGATTCTTCTTTTTTTTTCTTTTTCTTTTTTATTGCTTGGGAGAGAGCCATTCAGCATTCTCTCAGAGTAGCCAGATAGGACCCTCCAGCACACTCTCAGCTTTTGCATCTGATTCCTTTCATCTTCCTGAAAGGACACTGCTCTCCCAATCTTACTCTGTTTCAAAGAGCTATTCTGTCTCAACTACCCAGTCCTGCCAAGAAAAGAAAAGATGAAAGTCTAGAGTGTGGCCACCTTGAGGTGTCCTACCTCAGTGGAAGATGGAGAGGGAAGTGTGAGCTCCAGATGGGCAGCAGCCCTGAGTGCTGAGAGAACCATGCCATCACCAAGGGTTTTTGTTGTTGTTGTTGTTGTTGTTGTTTTTAAACAGAGTTGTTTATTCACCACTAGCTGAGCATTTCGGTCCAGTCATTCCTTGCAAATGATTGCCATTCCTACAGGTGCCCTGTCGAGGCATTAGAAAATCAATCTAGCTTAGCAAAGGAGAGTAGCTGAGGCATCTTCCTCTTTAAAAGAAAGTGGCGGCCAAGTTGTGAACTTTCTCTATGCTCATCTGATGCCCCCTGCAGCATCATCTTCATGTACATGTCACAGATGAGAAGATGGTGAATCCCGTGATACCTTCAGCCAGGACTCATGCTTAAGCGCTCTCTCTCTCTCTCTCTCTCTCTCTCTCTCTCTCTCTCTCTCTCTCTCTCTCTCCTTCTCTTCTCTCTCCTGCTTCCACGATTCCAGCATCTTTCATAGTATTATCTAAAAGGGCAGCTCATGTGTAAAAAGCCATGCCTTGCTGCTTTAAAAAGCAAAATTCTATATCCTGTTAGGGAGGAAAGCGTCACTCTCTTTTAAGAAAACTGGACTGGACAGATGAATCCTCGCATGCAGCAGCGTAGTGTTGCTTCTCAGAAGACAAAGCAGAGATACCAACTGTTGAAATGTGGGAGAGTGTATGAATGAGGTGAAGGGCCAGCTGGGCTAGAACGCATTCGCCTTACTAGAGGTCTCACAAAAACCCTTCCTTGAGAGTATGCTAGCGGCTGCTGTCTCCTATTGCTGGCAAAAAGCAGAAAAAGAAAAACAAAAAAAGTGTAGCATTGCCATTGACAAAATAGGATGCCCAGAATAAAGTCATCCCTTCCCTGTCCCACTCCTTTTGATTCAAACCATAATAGGAGATCCAGTAATATTTTTGAGGTTGATGCCCCATCTTTTAAAAGACCCCCGTCTTTAAATAAAAACTAGCAGGCAAGTAAACACCTAAAAGGTCAAAATCTACCAAAGAACAACAAAACAAGAAAACCTAAAGATTTTTACTTCCTATTCTTACCCCCTCCCTAAAACTGTGACACCTTTTGCATTCCTCAGTTGCCTGTGTGTCAAAATAACTTGTGGACGTTGGAAACTATTTGGAAATGTATTGTGTGGAATGTAATAAAGTGATATTTTTATACAAACATCTGGGTTTTTTTTCCCTGCCCTTTGCCTGTGAGAACAAAGTTAACATGTAAGCTTTGAAAGAAAAGAGAAAACTTGATGTCTCCCAAGTTTACACATCACCTTCTGACCTGTGGGGCAGCTGTGTGGGAGGGAGGGAGGGACGTTCTCTCCTTGAGGCTGAACGCCAGCCTTCCTTCCTTTTTATTTCCATAACTGCTTGTTAGGAGTTTTAGCCAATTTGTGCAGCTGAGCCAACTTTCATGATTGGTGTGGGATTTTGTGAAAGTTGCTAAGTGCTAAATTGCTCAATGTGATTCCACAAAATTTCTCTTGATGGCAAATCCCTGAACACTGGAATCTCCTTTCAAATTAGCCCCTGGGGAGTGGGTGCAGCTCTCAGGCATGATGTGCTCAGCTCCACAGAGACAGGGCCCTTCCTCTGGAAAAGAAGTGATGACCTCTTGTCCCACACCTACCGAGTTATTCCTTCCTGAGGGATGTTGACCTCTAGTTTATGAATGATGTCCCTGGAGCAAGGGGAACAGAAACTTGTAGCATGTTCGGGGCTCAGATGTGGTCAAGATTTTGTTTTTGGATAGAAAATGGGAATAAAGAGATGGACCCCACAAACCCAGAGCTGCCCTTTTATGAAAGGATCATTCTGTAAAAGCGTTGAGGGTAAGGAGCCGTACTCAAGAGTCGGAGCTCATTCAACAAGTTTCTTGCTCTGTTCGGTTTGATTTGGTCCACCTCTGTGAATGGTCAGTGACGTGGTTGTGACGGATGTCCGAATCTGAGAGCCATTCTGTAAGGCAGAAGGGGCATAGGTAGGAAAGTTAACTTCCAAGTGGCTTTGAGGTTTTCAGTAGGAGGCAATCATTTGTCCCAAGAGGATTTATATTGCCTCTTGTGTCACCCCAGAGACTTTTCTAAGAGTCTGAATGATCATCCTAGATGACCTTGAAAGAAGAGACCAGTCCAGAGGACCCTCTTTCTGCCACGGCCCTGACTCCTCCTAGGTCCTTTCACAACCTAGACCCAAGATTCAGCACTTCTCAGATATGAAACCTGTTCTAACACTGCAAAGGGAAGCCTGGCTCCTCAGGTCTCCCAGGAGACTGCTAGTACAGATGGCTCAGGGTAGATGTCATTATCTGTCCTCTACAGGAGCACAGAGCTGAATGTCCACGATTGGAACATTGTCTGCTTTCCGTGTGCCAAGCACAATTACCCATTTTGTCTAAGTAACATTTGGCTGGCCTAAAACTGTGGATTCCTGTTAGCAAAAGGCAAAATGGAAGCCTCTCAAAGTGTTTATTTCCAACAAGGACCCAGACTCAGTCCACACTTGCCTGCGATGACCTACGAGGACCATATGTGCCAGGCTGAATGAAATTAGTTAGAACTTATGTTTTGTTGGCATTACTAAGAGCTTTGGAGCTACTTGTGGGAAGTATTCCACCTTGACCCTAGTGCTGAGACTTATTTTAGGGGTACTCTTTCTCCCAGCGAGGATGGCAACAGCCATGAGTCGATTTTACACGTTGCTCACAGCACTTTCACCTGTAAAATATTCCTGCATGTTTTGTAGACTTAGCCCAATTATCAATGTTACAGAGTTATATTTCCATGAATTATAGGTAGCAGGTGTCAAGGCCCAGTGTGCTCTGTGCTCGCCCCTACCTGGGTCTTCACTAAGACTTAAATGTACACTCTTGCTTCAACTCTGGTCCGCCTAGCCTAGACCACCAAAGCCCCACGATGCCAGGGTGGTATAAAGTTTGTTTTTCTCATGCTCTTCAATGACTGTGGTTATTCTGCACAAACATTGTGGCCTTCTGTAAACTGTGCCAAAAAGAGGCTCATTTTGAAGCTTTGATTTGTCTGCGTTGTGGCTGCACATCTGAGGCAAACTGCAGATTACTAGGCGTGGGCTTCGTTTTGTTGCTCCCCCTTTCCCTCTAATTGTGCAAAGAACTGGGGTCCCGGCTGTAATTTGCCTTTCATCCACTTCAGTGATGGCCCAAAGAAAACACAAAACGAATCCAGCCAGAGAAAAAGGAGGGGAGAGGGAAAAGCAAGTTGATCATCTTAGAATCAGCAGGGGGTGGGGAGAATGGTCCTGTACAAAGGAGTTAGAAACTTGAAGTGGTGCGGGATTTAATTAAGCTTCACCTCTGTCAGGTAGGAGTTTGTGCTGAGGTCAACTCCAACTAGAAATCTACTCCCTTAAGAGTCATCAGACCATGAGTTGCAGCTGTTTGCACTGACCCCTTGGAGTCATTCTTAGGGCACCAATTCTAACTGGAATGGTCCAGGATTTAGGAACTCTACACAGAGCAGGACCCCTAGTTGGGGGGGGGGGGTAACAAATCTAAGAGCTTCAGGTGACCAGCAGAAGCCATTTCTGCCCCAAATCCTACGGACAAGAGACCCACAAACATCTCTCTTCTGGATAATGTCATTGCTCAGTGATTGTCCATCATGACCCTAAAGAGCCACAAGATTGTAATGATAAATAGTTAATGATAATCTAATGTAAATTCTCATAGGCACTGGACCGAGAAATGAAAAGCATCTCCAAAAGGCCGGAGGCAGGGCTGGGTGTTGGGTGGGAAAGCACTTCCCTCGGAACCACACTACTATGGGAGTTATCAACACCAAACAAGGTTGTTGGGGGAACTTTTCAAATGGTAACTGGCAGGTGCTGCTCTCTCTCCCTCCCCCCCTCTCTTTCTGGGTGTGTGTGTCTCTCTGTCCCTGTCTCTGTGTCTCTCTGTCTCTCTGTCTTTTTCTCTCTCAGTTCACAAATGTATATAGCTACCTTTCAAAAAGTACAATAATACAGAAAAGGCAATAATTCATTTTATTGTTGACCAACCCCAGTCTCCTTCCTGGAAGTGACTACAAAGAGGATTTGAAGCTACCTCTTTATATGTTTATAGATACACAAGTTCATGTCAAATTTTGTGGTTTGGTTTAGCTGCAGTTCATTTTGTTTTACACCAGAGTATCACAGTGTTTCTTCTCTTGGCTGGACAACCTGCTTCTTTTCATATGCGTCTTGAAGATCCTTCAGTGGGTATGGCCAGGTTTATCCCACCCTTTCCGGTCATATTGTGCTGATACGCCATGGTTTATTAATTGTCCCCATTTGTGGTTGTCCATGTTCAGATTGTGTCTTAGTTTTCTTTTGTTGTTTGTTTTGCTTTTTACTGTTATCATCAATACTGCAATGGGCATTGTTGAAGTTGCCTCTTTAGGGATTCCTGTTTGCATTTTAATAAACATTGCAAATAAATATCGAAAGGTTTATCAATGAAGGAACCAGTCTTCATTTGGGAGAATTGCAGAAACTGGGGGACAGCCATATTTGAACAAGTCACCTAACCTCTGTGACTCTCTAGAGTAGCCACAGAAGACTTTGGGCAGTTTTAGGGATTTGAAACTCAAGGAGTATTTCTCTAGGACTTAAAAAATATTTTTTAACTGTCAAGTTGTGGAGAATGCAGCCCTTTCTGAAAGTGGCAGCTGTGGACCGAGTTAATTCTGTCCCTGGGTTCAGCAGTGTCCTGTTGTCCATGATTAATGAGTTCTGCTTGGTTTCTCCAAAGAGCGACTGTGCTGTGCCTCGTTGTTATTTATTTATGTTTTCTACTGAAAAATTCATGTAAAAATATTCTTTAAGGTCATCACACAGCATTGTACTGCAGACCAATGATTCCAGCAACCTCAGGTAGACCCACATGCCAAGAGGAAGTCTCAAATCCTAGATGCTCCCCCAAGGCGTGTTGCCCTGAGAGGAACAGATCTTGTGGGCTGAGAGGAGACACTGGTCTTTCTTCCAAGGAGGCTCAGGGCATTGGCAATAAAAGAAAGACATTGGCAGCGGGGCTGTTCTCTGGTGGATGTCTCGATATGTAGGCAAATATATTTACCTCACAACTCAACCAAGGAATAGCATCAGGAGGAGAAGCCAAGAGACCTGAGTCCAAAACACTATTTCTAACAAGAGCACCGCCTTAAGTTCCATTATATGTGAGACAAGAGAGTCATAATAATATCACATTATCTCTGAGCATAGGAAACAGTGTCCAGGGCCATGTACATACCTTGTGGGCTTTTTCTTATCTGCCAAAGATCCAGGGCCTCTTCCCCTTGGACATGGGACTTAAACACTTGAGTCAGGAAACAGTCTTGCCAGTGTGAGACCCGGCAAGCTCCAGATGTCAGGCACTGCACACATTATCTATTTTGTCTTCTCTATGCAGTGTACACTCTTGATCTCTTTTCATAACATTGTCACTACTCAAAGCAAAGGCTCCAACCCAGATGAGAGTACATCTCTGCGACTCACTAGAAAGCTACTATCTCCAATGACAGGAGGGGTGTACAAAGCACTTTGAGCTGGATGTGACCCTGACCAAAATCTTATTTGCTGAGGGTCTGCTAGTTATTGAAACACATTTCAGCACCAAGGAGCTTCTTGTTATATGTATTTCCTTATACTATGGAGGTCTGGAGGAGAGGTGTAATGATTTGGAGAGGCTATCGTGTACCTCTCAATTGCTCCTCTAGGAAAATCCCAACATAAGGAATTGAGAACAAGAAGATGGTCATTCCATTGGAACCTAGACCAAAGCTAACATGAGTGTGTCCAAAGAGCTCCAAGGGTGACACCTCAGTCCAAGCCAACTGTAGACCAAAAGTGTGACCCTACCAATAATGTTCATGGAAACTGTTGGGTCCATCATTACTTCCTGGATCTGAAATTCCAGAGAGGGCCACAGTGCCTTTCTATCTCCCCCAAGGAGGACCCAGTCTCTATCCCTACCTTTGTGCCAGGTGCACTTCATCTTCAGACTCATCTTCCCCTGACTTGGTGGTCCCTTTTCTTCTCTGGTGTCTTTACACTCTCTCTATCATCCTTCTTCCAACGCCTTCTCCCAGAAAAATCATAGTCAGAGTCCTTCACTCAAATGCTTAATTGATTTCCACCAAAGAGCAAGGTTCTTCTCAGAAGACAAATCTTTTTTTTAATTGGATATTTTATTTATTCACATTTCAAATGTTATCCCCTTTCCCGGTTTCCCCTGTGCAAACCCCCTATCCCATCCCCCTTTACCCTGCTTCTATAAGGGTACTCCCCCACCCACTACCCACTCCTGACTTACCACCTAGCATTACTCTACACTGGGGCATCAAGCCTTCACAGGACCAAGGGCCTTCCCTCCCATTGATGCCAGATAAGACCCCTTCAGCTCCTTCAGTTCTTCCCCTAACTCCTCCATTGGGGTCCCTGTGCTCAGTCTGATGGTTGGCTGCAAGCATCTACATCTGTATTGGTCAGGTTCTGGCAGAGCCTCTCAGGAGACAGCTGTATCAGGCTCCTGTCAGCAAGTACTTCTTGACATCTGCAATAGTGCCTACGTTTGGTGAGAAGACAAATCTTAAGCCAACAGAATCTTTCTGCTGGGATTATAGTCCTCAACCCCCAGCAAGCATCTGGAGAAATTCATCTCATGAATGGATTGAAAATGATACCTTATTAGCTGCTGTAAAATTATATTACTGAGTAACTCACTCTTACTTATAAGAATGTCTGCGCTAAGCCCAACTCATAAGGGACATGAGTGGGGTCATAGTAGAATTCATTAACCTTTTAGAAAATACCCATTTAGTTTTTGTTCTTCAGACTGGTCTTCCCTCTTGACCAGGATTGCAGCAAACCACTCTACCTGAGTGATGTTTCTTCTATGTTTACGCTATGGTTTGGGTAACTGTCCCCAAAGGCTCATGTGTTGAAGGGAGAGATGACTGTCAGGAGGGTCCTGACTTCATCAATGGGTTAAGCCATTGGTAAGGAAATGTGGAATGTGGTCAGAGAAAGTGGGTTAATGGGGGTGTGCCTCTGTACGATGTATCTTGTCTTTCACCACTTCTTGTGTGTGTCTCTCTCTGCTTCCCAATGGCTACCATGAGCTTTGTTCTGTTCTTCCTTTCTCATCATATTCTCTGCCTCCCTGAGAGCCCACAGTGATGGGACCAGTGACTGCCAACTAAGTCCTGTGGAGCCATAAGGCAAAGCAAACAGCTCCCCCTTTGTTCCTCTCAGGCATTTGGTCAGCACTGACAAGCTGACTGGCTTAGTACCTCTTGATTACTGAGTCTCAGGGATATAAGAAATGTCAAAAGTTCCCCTAGGAAAAGAAAAATCCCTGGCATATAAATTTAGAAGAATTAGTTTCTTTTACATCTCTAGGAATGTGGGGAAAGAGGTAGAACACTTTCCCCCTGAGATTCTCGGTGTCTTCCCTGCCATCATTTCTTAATAGAAACTAGCCAAAGAAAGAGTGCAGAGAGCCAATTGCCGTTGACACACCTACTTTGGGGGATGGAGAATATCTGGCTTTTCAAAGACTTAGTTGGTTTAAAAAACAAAAATAACGGAATGTTCTCCTCATCTTGTAAGCCCATCCATATTATAAATGTCTCTCTGTCTGCATTTCCCTTATTTCCATGCCATTGGTGAGGCTCAGTGGAGACTTCCTGGGCCCAGTTGTTCATCTGCCTTCATGCCCGAAGGTGTTACTAGATCATTTCACAGCCTTCTCATTTGCAGTTAACATTTCCAAGCCTTTTAAGAGTTTCTTCCTGGTTTTTAACTACGAATAATAGAAAATAATGACTGCATGCAAGATGATACTCTCCCCGTCAGCTCATCCCAACCCCCTTTGTCTTTTCCTAATGGAAACCATATGGAAAAATTCCAAAACTTGCTTTTTTCTCCATGACCCTCCATACATTTGACTGTACTCCGAAAGATTAAAAAGCCATGCTAAAGGATCTTCTGCTGGGCTCCTAAACTCAGGCCAAAACCAGCAAGAGATGAACAGCTCTCAAGTAGCCTGAGTTTCTAATGTAGATTTGGCAAAGGCTGTAGCAACATCTGAACTTCTGGCTCCTCACTGCAACTGGGGATGAACAAACTGAATTAGGGAAATTAAGTATGGTGGGGAGGGAGAACCCTCAGCCAACACTAAATGCGAAACCAAATTAAACATTTTGAAGCGCCAAGAAATATCTCTTTAGTCCTCCATTATTTCTGGTTTATTGAGATCTCAGTGTTGTGCTTCCTACTGGGGGAAAATATAAAACAGAACGGCTGAGAGAATTTTCTGAAGGCGACTTCCACCTGAATGACCCATTGATTTACTGACTGCTGGGGGACGGGGAGGGGGCTTTAGGAACTTGGAATCAAATCTAACAACAACTCTGAGCAGCAGCCGAGAGCATCTCCCAGATAAATCACAGGCTGCGAACAAGGTGCTGAAAATCTGTAGCTTGCTTTCGGTCTCAGGATGATTTGCTCAGTGGCTTTCTGCATTTTTCTACCTTCCTCAGTCCACTTCATCTATAAAAGAGAAGTGTTGACACCTGGTACCTTCACAAATGAAAGCGTCCAGAGGTTTCCTGTAAGAGGTTCTTGAATTCTTTCAAAGCTAGTTGAATGTTAGTGGTTTCAGTAGGCATCAAGACTAGCTTTCTATAAGCTGTTATTGCCCAGCCCCAGTTAAGATGGAGATGTAAGAGGGGCCACAGGGTACCCATTTCATCAGGTCCCCAGTCTCCAGCTAGCAGCAGCAGTTCCAAAGTCAAGCAAGCAAGTGTTGAAAATGTGGAACTGTGTGACTCCCAATGCTCTGTGCTTTCCATGTTCTTCGAAATGACTTAAGAGAAGACAGGGCTGGGGTAGGAAATGATCAGGGGTGGTGTGAATGACAGAGCTCTTGTGTTTGGAAGTCTCCTTGTGTATGTCAACCCCCACCAGAAAGGCAGATGATGGGGTCTGAAGAGACAGATAGCTCGGCTGTTAAGAATGTGTCCTGACTTGTAAATGACCAGCTCACAGCGCCGGTAACTGCAGGAGACCCAATACCCCCTTCTAGCGTCTGTGGCCATTCCCAAATGTGTATCGTGCACTCACACAAGTACACATTAAAACAAAACAAAATAAATCTTTTTTTAAAGAAATGCTAATGATGGAATTCCAGAGCAGAGGGGCACACAATGGACTCAGAGAGGTCAGGATAGGGAGGGGCTCTGACATCTAGGACCAATCAGAGGACTGTCTGCTCCTGGCCTGTAGGTCCTGTACACCCACGCCACCTGTTCCGGTGCAGAGTATGCTTATGCCAAGCGTCCCGCTGAGTGTCTTTGTCCCATGCATTGGGTGGCAAGTCTGGTCTCTTCAGCCCCTGACCAGAGTTGTCATAGAAGGGCCTCATGGAAGAAAATCAGTGTGTTTCATGTTCTGAAATGATCCCATGCAAGTGACCCAGGAATGGACTGTCTTACATTATTTATCTAAAAGCAGCCGGTGGTTTGAAGCAGACTGCCTATTCCCCGGCAATGTTGTAAAGTTCCTTTTACGATACAGAAAGTACACAGAACGCTGTCAAGGCTGATCCTCTCACAGTAAACCATATCATAACAAGTGGAGAAAGTGGAGGCTGAGAATTTCTTGTTAGAAACTGCAGAAAGGCAAACTAATGAAGGTGTGCTAACCCCAGAGAATCCCAATTGGGGGGGGGGAGAAAGACAGAGAATGTGAGATCAATAACCCCTACTGGAGAGGTTGGTGGGGGTCTCCCAGCTGCAGTAGGAGTGTCAAGGGGTGTGCCCCCTGACTAGCATGTGTGGTCTGACAGTATCAGGCAGTATTCCAGACCCCGTTTAGGGAGAAACACTTTCCATTAGAGAATGCTGCTTGTGACTGGGCATGGCTGCTCACCATTTGTGCTGTAATGCCACAGTCTGCTAAGCAGGACACTCCCATCCGTGACACTTCTAGGATGCCTCTGAGACAGTCTAGAGAGATTTTAGTAACTAGCTATGGGACCTCTCTTTCTGAAACACAGCATAACAGGAGCTATGCAAGAACTTGAAACATTTACCATCTTGTGACTATGGGCTCTTGATCCTGTAAAAAGAAGGGAGACCTGAGGAGACAAGGGGACTCCTGGGCCTCAGATTTCCATTGCAACATCAATGAGGCCAGGGTTTTGCTAGTTGGATTGTTTTCATTCTGAAGTAGAGGCAATTCTGCCGCCTTGGTTGCTCACACTTTATTATCTAACGGCGGCATTCAGTCATCTGAGTTCATCTCTTCATCTTTCCGCACTGGTTTTCAGCAGCTGAGAGTGGGCAGAGCTCTGCCTTGCTGGTAGATAAATGCAAGGTGGGAGATTCATGAGTCACAAATGATTGCAACCCAAAAAGCCAAAAGACGAATGTGTGGGTGAAAGGGCTCAGCTGTGATCCTGACAGTCAAACAGATGTGGACATGGAATGTCCCCAAGCCCACCTTGCAGTAGTCTGAACTCTGAACTATCCAGCTCCTGCTCCCACAGCTTCCTAGCTGACAAGGACTCAGCTTCATCTGCCCAGTTCCTCCCCTGGGCTCCAGCAGCACTGTGGCGTCCCCTTTACAAATGCTTCATTTTCCCTTATGCTGCCCTGGTGTCTTTGTTTCCCAGTCGTACTGATACAGCTTAATGGTAGAGACCAGATCTCATACACCTTTACTACCCAGATCCCTTAGTATGGTATCTGGGCACCTAGTAAACCTTCTTTATAAGTGGTGGTTGGCCAATTGGTTAGTTGAGACTGTGCTTTGAATTCGGTTCAGCCTCCTCTATCTGGGTGGTGCCTATCATGGAAATCTCAAAGCTCCAGACTTCAGATCACAAATAAAAAGTCCTTAGAAGATACCAGCAAAGTGATGAGCCAGTGATCCTGCCAAGTGTCTAGAGGACGCATATCCTGCCACTTGGGATCCCAGTCAGGGCGGATGCCTGGTTTCTGGAGGATAAAGTGGAGAGGAGGCTGGAATTTTGGTTCAGTTTGGTATAAGTGTAAGGACTGAAATGTAATCTTCATAAACCATGTAAAAATGCTAAGTGTTATATGCTTATAATCCCAGACACTGGATATAGAGAGACAGATCTCTGGGGCTCACTGGCTATCCAGGCTTGCTGGACTGGCAAGTCCCAAGCCAAGTGAGAGACTGTCTTAAAAACAAAAACAAAAACCAAGAAAAGTAAGGTGGATAGCATCTGAGGAATAATATTTGAGGCTATCCTCTTGTTTCCATGTGCGTGTGTGCATGTGTGCACACACGCGTGCACATGCTCACACACACACACACACACACACACACACACACACACACACACACACACACGGATAGAGCAGTAGAGATGTGTGTGGTAATGCAGTGTACTCCTTAGAGAAACTGAACAAGTCTCATCGCTCCCGTTAGCCCCATTCAGTTTGAGTAACCAAGTGAGGGGGTAGCCATCGCCTTGAGAGTTAGCAGTCAGGCTCTGTGGTCAGACTGGCCTTAGATTGACTCCACACAGAGACCAAGAAGAAAACAGTCATGGAATCACAAAGGTTAAAAGTAGAAGTCCCTTGGGTGATGAGATCTCTTCCTGACCTGTCTGCTGTGCAGCGTGTCTCATTTCACTCTCCCTAGCTCAGACGCACAAACACACTTTACCACTATTACAACTTTGGATCATCTTCTCCATTGAGATCCGATTCTAAATCCTTGTCATCTCCAACCTGTCCTCGACTTCCCAACTGGCACAGCATCCTGAGGCTGACATTTCTCCCTCCCACACAGCTGCCACCTCACTCCCTGCCTGGTGCACAAACTCATCCTTCTTCCTGTCTCATGTGGGAGCCAGGACCCCTCCTTCTGGACTTTGTGACAGCAACTGCCTGTCCTTCTCTTACGTTGCCTTTGCCAGAACTCCAGAACCCCTATACCAACCACCTTCTTGTAGCCTTCATCCAAAAAACCCAAACCAAACCAAACCAAAAGAACCCAAATAAATAAAAGCATCCCTAGTTTTACTTAGTGTGTGCAGTTGGAAAAGCATGTGGCCAGTGAAAAGCAAAGATGCTTTTGAGAGAAAAATCTCTTAATCAAATACAGATATCAAGAACATGAGCAAGGGGACTGGAGAAATTGCTATCAAAGTGAATTGCTTTTTGTACAAATGTTCCTTTTATTTGGGTTTTCCCCAGTGTGCTATTCTCTCTTTAAGGCTTGGTGAACAGATGTGCTTTTGAAAATGTTGATTAACTTATCCTTTTCTTGACCCCTTCCCACTCACCTAAATTCCTGGGATCGTGATTATTCCAAGAGCAGAGCCGAGCCACTGAAGTGTTCCTTACCTTAAGTGGCCTTTGATTCTCCAGGTGCAGAATCTCAGTTGGGACTGAGCAAGCAATTCCATTGAAACTTAGGGATAAGTCAGTACTTAGGAAGCCATCGCACCAGTCCTCTGCCTCTAGAGGTGACAGGCACAGTAGGAAATGTCCTCACCATCACTGCCACCCATTTGCCCTTTTCCCTTCAAGACCAACACCACATCAGTCCCTTTCTAGTCTGTGATCACTGGTGGCCTTGATCTTCTTCTCCGGGGTATGAGGTGGAGTAAGGTGACACTCTAACCTCCAAGATTTTTTTCTGGTCTTTGACAGAAACTGAACACCCAAATCAAGTACAGGGTTTGGCCCCATGGTCACTGGTAAGAACTCCCAAGACTCCTGCCCATATCTGACTCACAAAGTCTTATCCAGTATTCTGTATCCTCTACTCATGAAGATGTTAAGACATATGAGCACCCCGGTTATTAATTGTCAGGAATGTGAGCTTTTTCCAGCTTCTTCTTGTTTTTCAATACATAATCCTATTTTTAAAAAAGCCTGGGTTGACTTTCATAAGCTCGCCGTGATCCCTGTGACAGATACCACCTGCGTCTTGTCCAATCATCTTCACATCTTCATTCCAAAGAAACAGCCTGCTTTGTGGGGGCCTAGAGAATAATGGGCATTGAGGTAGGAAAGCTGGCATGGCCTGCAGGTGCCAGTTGCTATGCTAAAAGCATGCCAGGAACAGGCTGGACTCACAGAGGACTAGCGCCACATGGCAGTGGTCCTTTCCGGTGAATCTGGCAGGTTATTCCGGGTGTCCTTTTCTAGAGGCTGAGGGGATGTGAATGCTTCAGCACTCTAGCCAGGAATGAAGAGGACTTTTAATATGATTGGAAATGAGTAGATTTCCAGGGCAACAGTGATAGATTCATCCTCAGTTCACAGTCAAGGAGATGGTCTCTGGTACACGATACTGATGAACAAGATGTCCCATGTAGTCTACAGTTGTTCTCATTGCTACTTTAGTTCCTGGGGGTTTTAGGTGTCCTAATCAGCTTGAGGCATGGGCAGAAATGGAAAGACCCTGCTTATTATCACATATTGGACTCTCTTTTTAGATGTTTTGGCATTTTAGCTGGGTGATTTTCACTGGTTCTGATTTCTATAAGTTGGACAGTTTTATGCATAAAATCACCCATCTTGCACGTCCTTCAAATTATCATACAAAAGAAAAAAGAGAGGCAATGATCATACTGGAAAATTTCAGAGCAAATTAACTCTATTCGAACCTGGACTAGTCAGATTGGATGCCTATGTTCACTCTGTTCTAAATGGTGTGTGTGGTTGGGGGGGGGGGGACAACCCAAAAATTGCCTGGGATGAGAAGGCAAGAGATAGCCACACACACATGGGAGGGGATCCTGGGACGTTCTTCCAGTTCTTCATACTAGGCCCTCTAATGATAAAGCATGACCTCCTTCAGTTGCCATATGTCTTAGGTATACACATATGGGGGGACACAGTTTGCTACACTAAGTATGTGACATTGTAATGGTGGCTGAGGATGTAACATAGGAGCTGAGGGGCCTTCCTAGAAACCCCAACCCTCAGCTGGTAATGAAGGACAGTTATGGAGCTTACTTGCCACTGACAATGTAACCTTCTTAGTTTGCCTTCCGGTCATTGTTGGAAGAAAGCTCCTTTGTAGGAAAAATAATCTAGCAGCGTGCGTGCAAAATGATCTTAAAGTGGGTATGGTTCTCTAGGTGCTCGCCACAATGGGAGCTGGGCTCAACAATGGTTGGCTCTTTGCCTTATAGCTGTGATGATAGAATTTCTGATAATTTGGTGTGTTTGTTTTCCTCTTTTTTATTTTCATAGTGGACATCCCAGAAATCCATGGGGGAGAGGGCTATGAAGATGAAATTGATGGTGGGTATTACTATGATTTAACAGATAATCATAAAATTCAAACTTTGGTTATAAAAACGTCAACAAAAATAATGCTCTGGCTATTGGAGGACCCGAATTTAGAAATATCGGTCAGAAATACAAGTGAAAAGGACCCAGAGAAGAATGAAGGAACCATTAATTACCTTGCCAGGGTCAAAGCTCCAGATTTAGAAAGCTTGCCGGATCTCCTTGGCCTAATCTGAAACAGGCCCCATTTCAGGCAACTTTCTCTATGGATGGACTTCAAACCTGGAAAATCCCTTCAGAAGTGTAAAGTGAGCCCCTCTCTGCCGTCACTGCTTGACCCCCATCCTCTGTGCTGTCACTGATTGACCTCCATGACCTCCTCCACAGATAGGCTAGAGTGAATTATCTGAACGTGAACAGTCTCAAGCTAGTGTGGACAGCTCATTCGACTGCTTACAGGGAAGCTTTGTAATACTACCCGAGATGCCAGAGCTTCCTTATTCTTATTGCAGATTTAGGAGTCTTGTCTACACTGCCCACCTCATATTTTCATATTTATTCCAAGCTCTAGCTTTGCGTTTCAAATGTACATACTTCTCGAAGCTAATTCCAGAGTCTTGGGAGGGGGCTCAAACACATAGGTGTTATTTCTGCCTTCAACTCAGCAGTGGGAGTGCCAGCCAGGCCTGATCTCTGAGATCCTACACATAGAGCAACTTCAGACCATGCGTGAACATTAGAAGAATAGTTGCTTTTCACCTGACCTTAATCAGAAACTTCAAATGTCATTGCAGAAACTAGAGTGGCAAATCCAAACAGCACCTTGTCAGCTGGCTGCATGATCTTCCTGCAAAACCCACTCCAGTTCTCCTTTTATGGGCAAAAGCGCACAAGTAGCCTATATGGGAGTCTGCAGGCGATCAAAGCACAGGGAGGGTGCAGAATGCTGGCTCCTGGCCCTGTGTTAACTGCTTGCTCACTGCCTGCTGCCAGTTACTGGTCACCAGATCCTTCAAACCCTAGCTGCAGCACCTACTAACAAAAATGAAGTACCACTCTGTTTTCCTCCTGGCATTCTTAGGGGACCCTGAGGATATGGATTCCACATGCAGTCATGTCTTGTCCCTACGATAGACATGTAAGGATATCCTTTTCCTCAGGTGACTGTAGCAAGGCCACAAAGCTTGGTTGCTTCACTCACAGGAATTTATTTTCTTATCACTTTGGAGGCTTGTCCTAGATGAAGGTATGGTCAAGGCTGGTTCCTTCTGAAGGCTATAAAACACACTCTCTCTCTCTCTCTCTCTCTCTCTCTCTCTCTCTCTCTCTCTCTCTCTCTCTCTCCCTCCCTCCTCCCTCCCTCTCCCCCTCTATCTCTCTTTCTCTCACATACACATACACACACATTCTCTCTCCCTCCCTCTCCTCCCTCCCTCCTCCTCCCTCCCTCCTCCTCCCTCCCTCTTCCCCTCTATCTCTCTCTCACACACACATATACACACACACTCTCTCTCCCTCCCTCCTCCTCCCTCCCTCTCTCCCCCTTTCTCCCTTCCTCCCTCCCTTCCTCTCCCTCTTATCTTCCCTCCCTCCCTCTCACTGGTGACCTTTTTCATATTTGCTCAAGTCTATGTTCTCCCTTTCCATAAGGATAACAGTCAGATTGGGGTTAGGGCCCAGCCTAACAGCCTCTTGTTGCTCAGCAAAAGCCTTGACTCCTAGTAAGTCCACATTCTACTAAAGTACTAAGGGTCTGAACTTAAACAAGAGTGGTGGAGTCCAGTTTAACCTGTACCAATGAAGTATACATGTCAGGGGATGTCTGAGGGCCAGAAAGGAGATCTGTTATGTATATAGCCAGGAATGCTGAGTGTAGAAGCTCATGACAGGAGAGCAATCTCAGCCAGTCCTTCAATTTAACTTGAAGCAGCTGGAAATGAGGGACAAGAAGGCAAACAAAGAAGTGTGCCTGAGACACATGGCCATCCTGTGCATTGCAAAGTGACTCCAAGGAATCTGTTAAAACCTGAGGTTTGGAGATACTTCAGGGTGGTGATACACCTGCCTAGCATGCATGACGCCCTGGGTTTGATCGTCCCCAGTGAAAAAAACCAAAATAGCAACAAATCTGACCTACATAATGTAAGTCAGCTTACTCAAGTCTCAGATATTTATTATCAGCTTACTCAAGTCTCAAATATTTATTATCTATCTGTCTGTCTGTCTGTCTGTCTGTCTGTCTATCTATCTTATAGTGTAGGAGATTGAATTTGGGACCCCATCCATTTTAGGCAGGTATTCTCTCACCAACTATATCACCCATCCTTAAAGATCAAATCTGTAGGAGCTGGAGCTGCAGCTCAGTTGGCAAAGTGCTTTGCTAGCATATGCTGAGCCTGAGTTTGATCCCTAACACTGTATAAAACTGGATATGGTGGTGCATGTCTTTGGTCCCACTACTCATGAAGTAGAGGCAAGTTCAAGGCCAGCCTGCAATACCCTTTATAAATAAATAAAGTGATATAATAGATGTATATCTATATACATATATATAGAAAGAGACAGAGACACACAGAGAGAGAACTCACTCTGTGCCAGGCTGCAAGCACTTGACAATTATTAATTCACTTACCCTCCTAATAGCCCAGGGAGGTTGCTTTATTACCATCTCCACTTTATGATGAAAAACTGGAGTCAGAGAAGGGCTTAGGTCACATGCCTCAAATGGCACAGCTAGGACATAGCAAGGTTCCCAAGTGCCTGCTGCTACTGCTAAGCCCTAGAGTGACATGAGTCTGGGGAGCCTCAGTTTTGTCCCCATGCCTACAATCTTGTGTATTTTGTGCCATAGATGAGTATGAAGGAGATTGGAACAACTCTTCCTCCTCTACCTCAGGGGATGGTGGCCCCTCATCTGGCAACGAAAAGAGCTGGCTGTACACACTGGATCCCATCCTGATCACCATCATCGCCATGAGCTCACTGGGGGTCCTACTGGGGGCCACCTGTGCCGGTCTCCTCCTCTACTGCACCTGCTCCTATTCTGGCCTGAGTTCAAGGAGCTGCACCACACTGGAGAACTACAACTTTGAGCTCTACGATGGCCTCAAGCACAAGGTCAAGATCAATCACCAGAAGTGCTGCTCAGAGGCATGACCGATTGTGTCCGCATCGCTTCTGGCGTTTCATTCTAGTGAGAGGGGCTAGCGAAGATTACATTTTTTTTCCTTTGGAAACTGAATGCCATAATCTGGATCAAACAGGTCCAGAATACTGAAGGTATGGACAGGACAGACAGGCCAGTCTAGGGAGAAAGGGAGATGCAGCCGTGAAGGGGATCGCTGCCCACCGAGGACTGTGGTGGTCAAGTTAATGCAGGAACTGGGCCCGTGTTCTCTGCTGGGACACAGACAGGAACGCATCTCTTCAGAGTCACAGTTCTGTTTCCTTTGTGGGTTTGTTAATGATTATGATTGCTATTGTTATATTTTATAATGGTTTTTTTTTTTTTTTTTTGGTCTGTGAGCAACTCAAAGAGGCAGAAGAGGATGGCTTATCCGGTGCAGAAAGTAGAGAGATCATCATTATTCTCCATATCTCTTTCTAGTCAACACTTGAAAAGCAAAGGGGCTTTTCAGCCCTTCCATCCAAATGGAATTTAAGAAACAAAAGCCACCCAGCTTAGCCCACCTTCAGATGGTCTCCCAACTCAAGAGACTTGCTGGGGTGTGTTCAGATTCTGCTAGCCAACCCTAGGAGCTGCCGTTTCCAGTCCTAGCATATTGAAGTAGGATGTTATTACCTTTAGCCTTTTTTTAATCCAGGGGAAGATTGCCATTTTAGGGTCAGATTGAACAATTCTTTCTTATATAAGATTTAAAGTAAACCAGAACAGAAACTTCATACACCAGAATCCATAGACACACCTCTATGGTTAGACACAGACAAGCCTTAAAATGCTTTGATGACTGGGTGCCATTCCTTCAGCTAGACCTAGAGTTTGTGGCTGTGGGGTGTCCCTTGTGGGGCCTCTGCTGGTGGCTTTGCCTTTTCTTTTCCCTCCTATTTGTTATTCTACAACATATACATATATTCACATATGCACGCAGCGTGCTCATACTCAGTGTGCTCATACACAGCTCATGTGTGCTCACACACACACACACACACACACATGCACACACACACATGGGGGGGAGGAAAGAAGGAGGGGGAAAGGGAGAGATTTTGCAGGTCTCTATTCTTTAGTCTCAGAGCAGAGGGAAAGAAAAACAAAGGAGGAGAGAGAAACCCAGCCTGTATTGGGAAGAGTGACCAGTGTGGACAGAGACAATTTGTTGAATCAGTCTCCTTGATAGGTTAAGAACATTGATTTCTTGTGGGGAGGCTATGTCCTTACAGGGACGTAAGTGCAAGGACATGAACTTCTACCCACAGCTCTGCAAGTTCTATGGATGGAGCAATTCACACACAGCTTGAACCTCAGGAGACCTGAGTTCTTATTCATGCACATATGTGCCATGTACACACACACACACACACACACACACACACACACACACACACACACACACACGCAGCAGTTCATGTGTTTTTTATTAAGTGCCTTGAAAACAATGAAGAAAAATGTATTTTCCTCTAGGTAGGAACCACCACTGTCTCACAAGTTAAGACATTCCTCCTGCTTCTCCTGCCCCAGTGACTCCATTGCCAGCTCCCCTACCCACTGCCAACCCACAGCAGAAAGAGTCTGGCTACCCGGGGGGAGGGGGGGAATCAGAGCCCTAGATGACTCCAGAAAGGGAGGCATCAGGAAGAGAATGAAATTGTGTGAAGGATAAGATTGTCCTCATTAAGATCCAAATCTTGACTTTGTGTTAATGCCTAAAGATTGTCTGTGCCCTAGAAATACATTCTAAGCCCCACCAGTATGTCCAGACTGTTGCATATCAGTGGTAAACTGTCTGACCATTTTTGCTGCTGTGATCACCCACAATTTCATTTGTCTTGTACCCAGGCAAAAGGGGGAGGGTGAACGGGACTGGCTGTGGTCCCTTTAAATGTTAACTTATGAAAACCCTAGTTCAGATGGTAATGTCGCAGTGTTTTGTATGCAGAGAGGGAACAGTCATACTGACAGCTATTTATTCCCGTGTGTGTGTGTGTGTGTGTGTGTGTGTGTGTGTGTGTGTGTGTGTGTGTGTGTGTCTTTCGAGCCCTTGAGTTCTCTGTATCTACTGTGTATGTGAGTGGTAACGTGGGACTCAGTGCTGGTGTTGTGATTTTGACCTAGAGCCTGAGTGTTACTGCTGATCTTGGCACTCATCAGCACAGTGGTAGAGGTGAAAAGTTCATTTGTCGAGCCCAGGGGGCATAGTGTTAGGAGCCCTCTGAGCTTGGCATGCAGTAGAAGAAAGTTGGTATTTAGCGCACCCTCCTCTTCACCTTCCCATGCAGCTAGGATTCAGAAAGTTGGGGGTTTCTAGGGAGGAGGGAAGTGCCCACTCTGGGGGTCCTGGCCCTCATGTGCCCAGTGGACCATTTTACCATAATTCCTCCTAAAGACCAGCCCTGTCTAAAGTTATGTGAAACTCAACCTGCATCCCTCTACAAGTCCTTCATCCACTTCACTTTGGCTGATTTGAGGCTCTGGGTGGGTCTTGGGGGCCAACAGAAGCAGGGTCCCCAGGGCTACATGTAGATACCTCACCAAGGCTGGAGGCTGATCTGGTGTAAGATGTAAAAAAAAAAAAAAAAAAAAGACAGCTGGGTTTGATTCTAACTTAGCCAGGGGACACCTTGGTGCATTTGTTATCTCTATCTGCAGGTAGGCTAGCTGGCCCGTCTCCTTGAATTGTTCCCTTTGGGAAATCTAATTCACAGTATTGACCTCCTTTTTTGCCTTGTACTGAATGACACATTACCTCCACGCTCTCCCGGACTAAGCGGTCCACAGGGCCACAGGGTTGCTTTCTCTCTTTTGTGGGGATGGGGAGTTGACAGGGATGAGGGTCCAAGGAATGAGCATGAATGACAAGAAAACAAGGGGAACATTAAGCTTTTCCAGGGTGTGCGGTTAAAGGTATTTGGCCATTCACTGGCTGAGCCAGATCACGGGAACTCGAGAGCTTTTACTGTGATTCTTCAATGTAAAAAATAAAACAATGTCAGACTGTGTTTATATGATTTGTATAAAGCCTTTTTAAGATTACTATTTAAATAAACATTATACCAGAACTATTTTTCCTGCATTGTCTTTATTGAGGACAAAGAGAGCCAGACTTCAGTGACCAGATTGTCCCATGTGCTGGAGACTTTTCTGGATTTTACCACTCAAAGTTTTGTGTCGGAGGAAATACTTCATGTTAGTCGTCTTGGACAACTGTAGCAGTATACTGTAGATCAGGATACTGTAGCAGTATACTGTAGATCAGGATACTGTAGCAGTATACTGTAGATCAGGATACTGTAGCAGTATACTGTAGATCAGGATACTGTAGCAGTATACTGTAGATCAGGATACT
>CM052709.1:54707578-54723382 GCA_028551405.1 Uromys caudimaculatus
GTAGCAGTATACTGTAGATCAGGATACTGTAGCGACTTAGACTGAACCATTTAATGCTTAGTGCTAGAAGTTGAGATCAAGTTCAAGCAACTAACAGCACACTTAGTGTCTTCCTAATTTGTAGACATCTACCTTTATGTACCATCTAAATTCTGACTTTTCCTTCATGAGTTTCTTTGACTGTTTCTTCTTCTAAGAGTATTAACTTCATCCTTGAAACCCAGTCTAAACCTATCATCTAAGACCCCACAACCTACCTCCTAATGCCATCTCAGAGGAAGTTAGACTCTCAATATATGAATTTAGAGAGAATGCAAACACCCTTCATTGTGAATGAACTGAGATGGTTGGTCATTCTCTTGGGACAGTATCACTTGACATTGGAGTTAGCAGATTGTATAACTTGTTGGCATTTTATAAAATGAAGATATTCTGAAGTCAACAATGGCTCATCCAGCCAGTTGGAACACCTAACTGTAGGACTTCCAGAGCTTTGGTCCCTCCTACTACGCCTCCTTTCTTCACTCTGCCATCTCAGATTCCTTGTGGCTCCCTTTCTTCTCTGACTTGATTCTCATCCTCTCTGGTGGCCTTAAGGCCTAGGAGAGATCTCCAGGCATGGCCCTGGGCCAGCAGCATTGGCATCTATTGGCACTTACTTTCGATGCGTACTTTGGGTTTTATTCTGGATCTAATGAATCAGAAGCTCTAGAGACAGAGCCTAGAGTTCTCTATTTCAAAAAGCCCACCAGGGAATTGTGTTGTTCTTTCTGTTTTCAGAACCACTGGTCTCTAGTCTGGGTATTAGTCTCTAATTCAATATATGAGTTCCAAATGCTTTCATCCATTCTATAGGTTGTGTTTTCATTTAGTTTTTATTTTTCAATTATTTCTTTTAGTTTTGAAATTAAAGTTACATCATTTCCCCCTTCCCTTTCCTCCATGCTCTCTTTTAAATTTATAGTCCCTTTTTATTAACTGTTGTTACATGCATGTGTGTACATACATACATAGTCCTAACTATAACTGGCTCTGTCTGTGTAATGTTACTTGCATGTGTGTTTTCAGGGCTGACTCTTTGGTGTTGGATAACCAATCGGTGTGTTCTTCCCTGGGGAAGACTCTCCTGCTCTCAGCATTCCTTAGTAACCTGTAGTTCTCTGTGTAGGGTTTAGACTGTGTGGCCTTTCCCCCAACCACACTAAAATGTCTATTGGTGTTGTCCTCTTCAGATCATTTTTAGGGAGTCACGTTGTTGAGACCTTATAGGTGTAGCTTCTGGCATTACTAGGAGACACAATCTCACAGCAGACTCTCTAGTCCTCTGGCTCTTACAATCTTTCTGCCATGTCTTCCACAATATTCCCTGATCTTTAGGGTCAGGAGTGTTTTATAGATATGTCCCTGACTGAACTCCACAACTCTACATTTTGATTGGTTGTGGTTTTCTGAAATGGTCTCAGCAATTGCAAAGGGAAGTTACTTTGATGAGGCGTTTACACTTCCCTGTGTATTCAGCGCCCTCTCCTGGCATCTACAGGCACCTGCACACATGAGCACACAGACATCTCCTTATACACATAAATAAATAATAAAGACAAATCTTTAAAGAGGGAATAAAATCCTGATGTGCAATTGAATAAATAAAAATACTCATACAATGGAAGATGATTTGGCCAAAGAGGGAATAAAGTACCAATACATGGCAAACCAACTACACAAACAAACCTATCACAAGTCTAAAGGAAATGAATGTCCTAGGTCAAGAGATGGAGGGTGATGAGGAGCTGGGAGATTACAGAAGAGGCTTAAACCCAGGGCCAGGTGCAATGCTGTGCTCTATTCATTCTGAATGAGAGTACACACTCTTCAACCTATGAACATTTACGTAGAATCACATAAGTGACTTCTCAACAGAACTGGTTTCATAACACCATGGTTATTGGTTTACTTGTTGTTCCCCCAGATATTCAGCAGCTGCCATGTTAACTAGGTCATTCTAGACAGCACCATGTTGTCTAAACCTTGAGCCAGTCCTTAGGCTTCTAGTCCCTGCATCCTACATCTATTAGACTCAGGCGCTATCAGAATGGGCCCATGCGGATACTCCTTGTGGGAAACCATAGTCTGCAGCAACGGGAAAAGAAACATGTGGCCTGTAACCAGGCTGTATACCTCTGTAGGTTAGCACGGTCCACTGTCGAATCACTGTTCTAAGGGCTCTCCAGTCAGCTATTGGATCGTCTGTACCTCTGTGTCTATGTCTCATGAGGTAGATGCTACATTTCTTTGATGAGCACAGGTAGTATAACACCTGGCCTCACAAAGGGATTTGAAACAACCCAGACTTTGAACAACGAAAGCAAAAAGGAAGCCAGATACTCCAAGGCCGTATGGTTAAGTTCCCACGGAGGATGAGTCACCAAACAAAGCCAGGCAGAACTTTGCAATGGCCCCTTCCCTGAGGAAGCTGTAAACCAGAGCTGAATTTGCCTCATCCTAATGCTTTCACACACACACACACACACACACACACACACACACACACACACACACAACACAACACACACAAACCCCCCAAAAGGAAATTTGACCAGATTGTTTTATTTAAGAAATGTTTTTGAGCACTTCCTGACTTTTTACACTCCAGTGGGAAAACAAAAAAACAAATAGCCAAACAGACATCACACACAGAATCAAGAATGCTTACGGGAAAAGCCGTGATAGCAATTAGAAGGTGCCTCTAACAGGAATCACCAGGATTACTGTCTCTAAATAAGTCATCAAGGAAGGCCTCCAAGATGAGCTGTTTGCGCTAACTCCTCAAGGGAGGGAGGAGGAGCTAAGAAAAAATGCCTCAGAGACAGCTGCTCAGATCCTTCTGAGGGAAAAGAGGTCAATGCCTTCTCAGGACACAAAGCAGTCAATTAAAGAGTTTGATTCCAGAGGGCATAGATCACACTGGAGCCCGAGGGTCAGAGTGAGGAGACCCTCTCTTATCTGAATGAGTTTGTGGCTTCCCTTCATCTTCAGAAGGAGCAGTCACCCTCTCACTCCCAGGCCTTGCAAGGTCACCACAGCCAAATCTAAAACTCTCTTGGCCCCTCCTGTGATCTTCATGGGCTTCACAAGCCTCCAGAGACCTGGGCTCCCATCAAGTTACTGACCCCTGTAACAGGAACAGAGAGTAAAATGTAAGCACATCTTTCTCTTCCTTTAGTCGAGCTTTGGGTATTTTTAAAATCTTAATAAACTAATAACATCTCCTGGTTGCTAGCCATCTAGTGTTTACAGAAGAACGTTTTTTTCTTATCTATATCCTTCTGGAAATGTTTATGAGTTCCACAGAGGAGGCAGACCAGTAAAATGCTGTTGGAACAGGCCTATGCTTCAGAGAACAGGACCCATCTGGACGCTGAGGCTGTCTCTTCCCTACCACATTGGTGGTGGGGATGGAATGCGGGAGGGGGCTAGAAACAGCAGCGCCTGACTCTGTTCCTGTTCTCACAGGCTTTAGGCTGTAACTCCTGGTCCAGCTAATCAGAATCCCTTCAAAACAAATGCCCCTGGGGGATAGCAAGTGAGGTGGAGTTAGGAACAGAGGGAAGAATTAAGAACTGCTACCTATTGTGGGTCCTCAGATCTACGCTGCTGCCTTGCCAAGGGACTCAATACCCATTCCCACCAACAGCAGGGTCCTAAGAGTGGAGGCAAAGGCCAAGCTTGGCCCCAAATTCCCTCATCTCAATACTCCTAAACATCTCTCGTGGATCCCACCCCAATGTACTAGACTAGTCCTCCTGTATTCCGGGGCTTTCTCTGTGACTATGGGAAGAAGCTCCTGGCTGAAGGATATTCCTTCCAAGTCCTCCCTGGAGACCCCAGCAAGAAACCTCAGAGGGAGCCATGATCCAAATTGTTTCTGCAGCTTATCCAGAAAATGACACCTGCTTCCTTTCCTTCCCTGCCAGGGAACAAACCTGGAGATCGCGCGCGTGTGTGTGTGTGTGTGTGTGTGTGTGTGTGTGTGTGTGTGTGTGTGTGTGTGTGTGTGTGTGTGTGTGTGCCCGCGTGCGCGTGCGCGCGCGCGAGTATGTCTGGGAGCATGTTCATAAGTGGAGGGGCAGAATTCCTGTTCTCACAGGTTTTCAAGGCCTGTACAAAGTAACAAACAAACAAAAGATAGGCTCCTGTGCTAGAGAAATGTGGGCCTGAGCCATTTCTCACCCCTTCTTCTAACACCCTAGGACATCAGTGTAGCGAATTCAGCTTCCGGTGGAAAACCCACAGGGCAGGACCAGAGCAGACAAGCCCAGACTCTGGTTCTGCCTGATCCCACACACACACAGGAGCCCCAGCCACTACAGAAAGGCCTGGAGAAAGTAAAGTCCTGGGGTCAGGCACTGGAGATGTGAGACTCTGGTAAGCACCCCTGGGAAGTCCTTCACCAGACGCCTCACTGAAGCAGCATTGGGCCATGGACTGACCCCCACTCCCAAGCTCAGCCTCTCATGGAAGTGTAGTTCTGCCTGGGAAGCAGCCTGTAGCCCCCACAGCCTTCCCCCCCCCCCCCCCCCAGTCTCCCAAAGACTTCTGCAGAGCCAGGTTGCAGTGGTTTGTAGCAATGATCCACTAATAAATCTCCCAAAGAAGTCCTTGACTGCCTCTGCCTTGAACCAAAATACAGCTTTTCCCTGCACGCTCTGTCTTGCTGACTAGGTGTGCAGGTGGGCAGATGTCAGCACAATTACCCTAGCAGCTCAGCTTGACCAGCTGGGCCTGCTTATCTCTTCCTCTTCCCCTCTCCCTGCCCTCCTCTTCTCACCCCTCCTTGAGAATTCCTGTCTCTCTTTGGAGCCAACTGTGTTTAAGACCCTTGGGAGTTCAAAGCACTCTCCTAAGGTTTTGAAGGTCCCAGTCCTCTGCTTTCCCTGAACTTGGACCTGTCAAGAGGGTAAAAAAGAAACTACTGTTGTTGGGATCTTGAGAGACCAGGGTTCAAGATTCAGTTCTGCCTCTAATTCTCTAAACTTGGGAAGCTGTGACTCACTCGCCTTGGCTTGCTGGTCTGTAAGCTAGGATTTGGGATCTCTGACTTCCAGGAGTGTTTGGGGGTCTGCTGTAGTCGCCAGAGAAGAGAAAGCCTCACAGGTGCTGTATAGAGCCTGCTGAGAGTCTGGACAGGGACACCATGTCCCTACAAGGAGGTAGATACTACTGATTTCTCTTTAACCACGGTATTTTAGGTTAAATAAAATATTCAAATTAAAATTCTGTTGAAACAGCTGAAATGCTGCCAGAGTTAGTCAATAAAAATGGCTGTGGCCCAGGCCTGCTGCCTACCAGGGACCTAGTCACCACATGTAGACAAATGCAGATCTTACCCTCATCAAACAAACTTCTTTGTACGGCAGAAGCATACAATTACAGAAAACCACAACCGGTCAAAATGCAGAGAAGAACTGACCATTGGGTGCCCAGCCCCAGCTGATACATCTACAACACACCCCTACACCTAAGGCTCAGAGAAGATCAAGGAAGAGGAGGTGGAAAGATTGTAAGAGCCAGAGGACCAGGACGTGTGCTGTGAGGCTTTCGTTCTAGCTATGACAGGAATGCTGTACCCATGAAATCTCAACATCATGGCTGCCTAACCAAGACCTTACCAAGTCCAACACTAGTTGACAACTCCAGGTAGGTAGGCAAAGCCTTATAGGCCTTCACCGTACATGAATAACTACAAGCAATTAACAACTGCTGAGAGAATTAGACTTCTCCAGGATTTAAGCCCCTTGGTTGGTTATCCAATACCAAGTGGTCAACAGTAGACACATATACATGCAGGTACCAAACGGACTCAGGTGGTATTTGTATTTATCCTTTTATAAGTATTTGTATCAACAATGTCTAAAGAAGAGGGGCCCATGAATTTGAGAGAGACTTTGAAGAGAGGACATGGGAGGGGTAAAAAAAGAAGGAAAGGGATGGGTTTAATGGTGTAGTTACATTTCAACTTAAACATTTTTAAATGGCCCATGCAGCCATTAAGGAAACAGTACAACAATTCCTCAATATGTTAACCAGAGTCATCACGTGACTCAACAGCTCTACTGCCAGGTCTATAGTCCCTAAGTAATCGAAAGTCCAGATTCAAGAGGATCCCTTGCAGCTATGTCCAGAACATCATCCTTCTCTATGGCCAAGGGGTATACAACATACAAGTGCCCATAAACAGGTTAAAGAGTCAACAGAAATTACTATTATATACAATGGAATATTATTCAGCCTTTAAAAAAAATGACATCCTGATACATACTACATGAATGGATTTTGAAAATATTGTGCAAAGTAAAATGAGCCACAAAATAAGACACAATAAGACAAATGCTTCTGAGTCTACTTACATAAAGTTAGAGAGCTCCAGAGGCAAGAAGGAGAGAGGGATGGACATTTACTGTTAAGGGATATGGAGTCGGCTCTGAGAAAGTACTGGAAGTGGATAGTGGTTACACAATACTGTAACCAATAAATTCTATTTTTCAAAATGGTAAAAGCAATGTAAAAATATTGCATTATGTGAATTTTACCACATTTAAGTTGTTTTATTATTGTGTGTGTGCAGTCTGTGGGGGCACATATGTGTATGTATGTGTGTATGTGCACATTTGGGGTGTGTGTATGTGTGTGTATGCATGTTTACATGTGTGTGTGTGTGTGTGTGTGTGTGTGTGTGTGTGTGTGTGTGTGTGCTTGCCCACATATACTCATGCCTGTGTGGCACATTGTTCAGGGGAAATTCAGATTTAACTGAGTATTCTACATTTCATCTGGCAATATTGTTTCAGAAGCTTCTGTTCTACCAACGATTTCTCTAGAACTCAAGAGCAGTAGTATTAAAACAAACCAACAAAATAGTGTTTGTGGTCTGATTAGAATGAGTGTATAAAACCAGGGCAGAAAACGAGGGGAATGGTGTTTGCCCTAATTATAGACAGCCACAGAGAGGCCACCAAGTGACTCCCTCAGCCCGGCTCACCCCCTCAGTGAGGAGGCAGAGATTAGAAATCTTGGTTGGTTTCCCATCTGTTGTTGAAGCATCATGATCCACAAGTGCAATAAAAGCGAGTTATAAACCCCTTCTTACAATTTGACCACGTGGCTAGAATTACAGTTGCAGATGGTGACACTCACACATGTGACTCAGACAATAGCCTTGTGCCCTGCCATCACCCCAGTCTGTAAGAACCCATGGGGTGTCCAGATGTCTAATGACACCACCATTTGCACCCATGCCTTTGAGAAGAAAGACGCTGCCTGCGCAGTTCACTATGCTACAGGAAACAACAGGTGCAGAAGGCAGAGGCCACTGTGGAGCCATTTGGACCCAATACTGGGGCTTAACATAGCAAGAGTGCCACAGGCTTGGTGTGCCTATGCTAATCTTCCCAGGAGATGGGCCTGAAGTCACATCACAGCCTCATTGTCATTCCAGGTGGTCCCACCTACTCCTTCTCTCAACCAAGATGAAAGGCAGCTGGGGTGGGCATCTCTCAAAGAGATGGGTCGTATCCAACTCATTTTTCCTAGGTGCTGACAAGTCACTGTGAAAATCGGGAAATGTGTAGCACAGCAAAAATACACAGGTCACCATGCGCTGGTGAATGATTACCAGAAGAGAAATTCATTATGTGGGGGCTCTTGGCTCCCATCATGGAAGGGAGTGTTACATTAACAAGATGAAAGGTCCCTGAGGTCCTCTCCCCGGTGCAGACTCCACTGCTACGGTTTATCACGATTTCAATTTCTGTTGCTTTGTGGGATCAGAGCCCAAAGGTGAGAGAAGGTAATTTAGCTATACTAATCAAAAAGGGGGTCACTGGTAGCCAACACCAACTGAAGCTTATAACTTATAACCAGGTAAGAGTCTTTCTTCTGACCGGCACCAACTATGACCACTCAAGTCAGGCACTAGTACCTAGGTCCAGGCAGAGAGGGTCTTTTTATTTTTAAATGTACATCTTGCTTTCCTGTCCAGGGTGCATAGACCTCCCTAAAGATGAACCCAGACATCAGAATAGCATCCCTGTGGGTATACAGGGCAGGGGAGGGGGTTGCTTTTTCCCTACATTGATGTAGATTCCAGCAGGCCCAGCACGGAAACTGAGCTGAGGAAGAATCACCAGACTTCTCTCCGCTCTGGACCAAGTTCGGAGGTGATGGAGAGTCTTCATTCTGGGGTGGCTAGAGGAATCAGATGCCTTCCCAGGCACATCCAGAAGCCCCGTAGGAGGCTTTGCCTGGTGCCCAACCTTTCACCTCCAGACACTGCTGCTGCAAATGTCAACCAAAAGTAGATGAGCCAAGCTGGGCACACTCACCAGCCAGAACAAGGTTAAATATTAAACGTCCTTGGTAGCAGGCCGGCCTGAAAGCTGCCATTTCGTTCGTTCATTCGTTCTGCGGCTTTCTCTAGGCTCAGGAAGAGAGACTGCATCTCCCAGAAGCGCACCCAGAAGCGCACCGTGGAGACCTGCCCTCCTCCTGCTCAGCGCTGAGGAAGCCTTCAAAGCTGTTCAATTTGTCTGAGCCCCATCCATCTTTAATGTCACATTCTACATTTTTCCTTCTCTTCCTTTTTCAAAGCAGCCAAAAAAGAAAATGTCACTGCATCTGGGGCCAATTCAAAAACCAGGCTTAGACGAAATTCTGTTTCATTCTCCTGGGTCCCCCCCATGTTTTTATCTCCCAAGGAGCCTTTAGGGGGGTACCTCAGTACCTCCACCCCTGTGTTCACATCTCTTCCCAGGACTGTGTGTGATTGAAGAGGAAAACACATTGATGCTTACAGAGACAGGGCAGGAGGGAGGGAGACCCCAGGGTGGGCTGTCACCACACCCATCAATTCCTGACAGGGCCTGGGAGATTGAGCAGCTAATGCAAGCATATGTGTCCCGTGCTGCCTTTTAGAAACTGTATTCCCCAAATTTATCCAAAGCACAGACTTTCCCTGGCCATGGAAGGCATGCTTGGGGACATGGTCTGGGTTGCCTGTGGTACCTTGTCTCCCATCCGGGTTTTGAAAAGTCCAATCAAGCTGTGCAAAGGCAGGTGGCAACTCAGATGAGATTGACAGTCAGAATGCATTCATGACAACCCCTCTCCCCTGCCACCGGCTTACCCAGGAACAGAGAGCTGATGCTCTTGACTGATATTTAAGAGGGTGGCTGTCATCAGGGAGGACATGGGCGGGAGATAAGGAACTCCATCAGTGTCAGGCCAGGCCCGACACAACACAGCCATAAATCACTTTGGTTAAGATTCTCAGTTGCTAACTCAGAGAAGGGCAAGCAGGTAAGAGTAAAATAGGAACACATCACTGTGTAGACAGACAAGGTGCTTGGTTTCTCCCCTGCAACAAAGGGCAGACTGTTGGAGTTTTGCTCATCCATTCTCAGGCTAATCAGATACAAGTGTGTGCTGCGCAAGCCCGAGCACCCAAGTTTGATCTCTGGCACCCATGAAAGTTGTCCTCTGACTTCTATGCATACACCATGGTACCCAAGTGTACACACACACACACACACACACACACACACACACACTAATTATAAAATTTTAAATATGGTAAAATCTACATTAGGAGATAGATTGACCAAGATAGATAAATTGATAGATAGATGATTGATAATAGGTTAATGATAGATTAGATAGATAAATAATAATGATGATAGATTATAGATAGATGATAGAATAGATAGATAGATAGATAGATAGATAGATAGATAGATAGATAGATAGATAGATAGACAGACAGGTGATAAACGGGCCAGCAGCCCGGAATGCCTGTGCAGATAGCTTTCTTTCCTCCCGCTCCCACCCACGCCATGCGGGTAGCTGTGAATGCTCTGGCTGCGTTCACCTGACTGATGTGGATCACACGGACTCCGGTGCTCTGCATTTCCATGAGGAGAGATTTCTGCAGTCCCAAAGCCTCAAGACCTTCAGCAATGCCCAGCCACACTCCAGTGAGGTTAGCGCCGGCCAAACCCATCTTAGAGGTTGTCTTTCAAATTTGTTAGACAATTAAAAAAACAATAACCTTGGTGTGTGTGTGTGTGTGTGTGTGTGTGTGTGTGTGTGTGTGTGTGTGTGTGTTGTCCAGGGTAAAGAGACTCTTAAGTTGCAAATAATGAAGGAATTAGTGATTAATTAATTGCTGACAGGTGTGGGGCAAAGCCATCTGCAGATTCTTAGCTTCCCCCCTTCTCTCTTAAGATCATTCTTTCTTACTTTAATTAATTTTTTGCCACCCTAGCACTTCTCTTATCAAATATTCTTAGAAACTAAACAAATAAAGTATACTGAGACCGAGGTACTCAATATGGTGTTTAATTGGAATTGTAGCCTGTTTTCCCCCAGTGTTTTCTTGGGGTACCTGGAAGCTTTCCCTGGCAATGGAATTGGATGCAAGAAGTGCATTTTTAGCATCTAGTTAATCTTTCTTTCAGGTGCCAAGGGCATGGCTTGATTGAAGCAAGGAAATGTAAGCCATCGAGTGGTTTGTGGTTTCTCATGCCTGCAAAAGAACAGAGGTGCTAAGATTACAGTGCTGAATCTCTTCTCTCTGTTCACTTCGCTGGTGTGTGTGTGTGTGTGTGTGTGTGTGTGTGTGTGTGTGTGTGTGTGTGTGTGTGTGTGTAGGAGCTGCACATATGTCATGGGTGGCCTGTCCAACTGTTGGATGGCCAGTTTGGTAAATGAGGCATGCCCCAGCTTCCTGAAATCCACTGCATTGCTGCTTGCCACTGTAAGTGTGTCAGGGGCAAGTATGTGTCAATCTGCATCTATGCACTCAAATCCAAGCCACAGCAAGGGAGAGAGACAGCCTGGTCACACACCCACGCTGAGACCTGCAGCACTAGTCACTCAGGGAATGTGGACTATCTGGTCTACCCTTCCTGTTCAGAATACCATGGTACAGCTAAATTTCCAGTACACAGAACTAGTTCCTGAGTGAGTGAGCTGCCAATCAGGACTGACATCGGGGACTTGGGTCTATAATAGAGCCAGAGATCTGGCTGCTTCAAAATGAGTTTCACGTTTCAGAATGCCGCCCTGGTACTGTCCAACAGTCCTGAAAGTCCTTAGGAAGGAGGGCCTCCACTCTCTCCCCAAAAGTGACGATTGTTCAGCCATGGCCACAGATTCATCCAGAAATGATGATTTGTAGGAATGAATAGGAATGGAGAGGAGTTTTCAAAACGTGTCTCCAGTGGCCATTGCATCATTTGGCCCTAGGCATTCTCCTCCAGATTGGAGTGACAGACGCGATGTGCTGTGACTGATGGGACCCAGATGGCATCACACCAGCACAGCAGGGACAGGACAGGGGTGCCACAGTGTGGGACAATGGGGAAGGCGACGTGTGCTGTAGGGGTGTGGACAGTCAGTTACTTGGTAAAGGGACGACCTGATATTGGAGGGCATTTAAAGCTGCAGGTCACAAGAGACATCCAGCCAGAGAGGGGATTCCCTCTGATATTTCTCTTATTTTCTTTCTCACAAGTTCGGAAACATCAAAGAGTAGAAAGTTGAAATTGGAATCTCTAATGAATTCACAACCTAGAAATGAAGCTTTTCAAATTCCCCAGGACTACTGGGTGGCTATAAACATTATAAGAATGTAAGAATATGGAAAAACCCTTTAAGGCACATGTTTAGGCAAAAAAGTCAAGAAAAGTACAGGCCATATATTTGCATGGTCCCAGGCAAAATAAAATTGTTCAAAATTACTCAGAAGTTTAATAGTCAGATGGGATGGCACATACTTGTAATCCTAGCACTAAGGAAATGGAGACAGGAAAATGACAGTTCCTGGCTAGCCTGGGCTACATAGCCAGATTCTGTCTCAGAAAGGAAAAGAGAGAATTTCAAGGACAATATTAACCAAACAGTGCATTCCAAGCTCCCACAAAGTCAGGCCTCCTGGCTCTCACTCCTGCAAACCTGAAGTGTCATGTAAATAGCAAAGACTAAGGCTTACCAGCGAGGTTGTGGACAATGACAGCAAGGAGGGAGAGAATTTCCACTAAGCATCTACTTAAAATTTTTAGCATCTACACCATTGTGAATGAATTAGCTTTCAAAAAAAAAAAAAAAAAACCCCACAAAAAACAACAACAAAAACAACTAAAAAGAAAATATTGCTAGGGCTCCAGAGAGCCTCATGTTTATCTGTGATTGTATGTTGGGTGGGAAGAAGCTGAACACGGGACATCAGGTTATAATGACTTAAGCAAGACCTGCCCTCTCATAAGGAACCACTCATTGTCAATGAAACAGAAAATGTTACCTATCAAGTTTCCCTCTCCCCAGGGACTTTGCTAGGCTCAGGCCAAGGGCTGACACTTGAGTTCATAGGTTAGTGCTATCTCCAAATCTCACTAAATGCAGGAGCTGGGTGGATGTATCAGAAATAACGAGACACTTCAAGTTTACATTATCCACATACTCCACTGCATTTCCAACATAGCACAACCCAGAGAAGAGAATTAAACAGGCCACACTCCCAAACCACAGCAAGCAACCAGCCTAGTACTTGTACTAAACACCCACGATGTGCTAAATGAATTGCACATTTAATCCTCAGAGTTCCCAGAAAGGCAGGTTGTATTTGTTCTGTTTCTATTCCCATGGTAAACACCATGGCCAAGGCAACTAATAGAAGAAAGGGTTTATTTGAGGCTACCCACAGGGATAGCAGTCCATCATCATGCTAGCAGGAAGTATGGTAAGGCAGGTGTGATGCTGGAGCAGCTGAGCGCTCACATCCTGATCCACAAACAGGAAGCAGAGGGAGCACAGTGGGGATGGAGGGAGGCTTTTGAAGATCACCCCCAGGATCACACTTGCTCCTCACATCACCACACATTGCAAACAGCCGCCCACAGGGAATCAAGTATTCAAATGCCTGAGACTTATGAGATACATTTCATTCAACCCACCAAACAGACCCTACCATTTTTCTCATTCTATAGATAAGAAAACAAGTCCAAAGTGGAAAAGAAACTTGCTTAACATTACCCAGTGAGTAAAAGATAAAGGCAGTTTGAAACAGACATCTACTGTGAGCCTACACCCTGAACAGTTACCCACAAAGCCTTTATTTTAATGCAAATGATCTGTATAATATCAAGCTATGCAATATGTCTTCTCAGCTATTCTACTCTACAGAACCTTCTGAATTCTAGAACACAATAGGGCTGATTTGGAAGTAAGGGCTATTTTCATTTGATTAGATACAACTACAAATTCTTTTGTGCTATTTACTCAGATGAACGCTGAGCTCACCATTGTTTGAAGCTCACAGGAAGGCTCTGTGTGGCCCCAAATCCTTTTCTCATTGCCAGTATTTCTAAAAGTATGACAACTTAACAACTATCAGGAACGCTTCTCTTTCCATATAGGAGGTTGAGTCAGTTAAGGAGCATGAGAGATACTTATATCCAAGAGGACAGAAGTCAAAAAAGTAATTCAGGGCTGGAGAGATGGCTCTACGGTTAAAAGCACTGACTGCTTTTCCAGGGAGCTATGGTTCAGTTCCCTTCGCACACACCTCCCATAGCAGCTCACAGTCATCTGTAATTCCAGTTCCAGAGGAGTCAATGCCTGCCTCTGGCATCTGGGGACACCAGGCTTGCACATCATACACAGACATACAGATAGGCAAAACGTCAACACACATAAACTATTTTAATTAAAAAATAATAATTCAGGCCCTGAGAAGATGGCTCAGTGGGTAAAGCACCTGCCATGGGCAAGCATGAGTACCAGAGTTCAAATCCACACCAAAAAACCAAAAAAAAAAAATATTTAAAAAGTCAGGTACATGTTTGTGGTGGCCTCCTGCATCCTATAATCCTAGTAAGTGGAGAGGCTAAAACAGGGACTCCCCAAGCAACCTAACTAACCAGGCTAGCAGAAACCGTGAGCTCCAAAGTCCAGCAAGAGAACCTTCCTTAATATGGGAATATAATCGTTATTAATAGCAAACTAATATGTTTGCTTTTCTATTGGTGTGATGAAACATCACGACCAAAAGCATCTTGGGAAGAAAAGGGTTTATATGACTTACAGTCCATTATCATCGCAAGCCAAGGTATGAATCTGGAGGCACAAACTGAAGCAGAGACTGTGAAGGAACACTGTTTGCTGGCTTGCTTTCTATGGCATGCTCAGGATGGTCCCTTATTCAACCCAGGATTACTTGCCCAGGGGTGGTACCACCTACACTGTCTGTGCCCTTCCACATCAATCATTAATCAAGAAAATCTTCCCACATACTTTTACCTACTGGCCAGTTTTATGGTGACATTCTCTCTTCCCAGATAACTCCATATTATATCAAGTTGACAAAAAAACAAAACAAAACAAAACAAAACTAACCAACACAATGGACTCCTTTTTTAATTTGACACACAGATATATTGCCATCAAACAATAAACTTTCCTTTCTGATTTAGCCTCAAGTTCTCATGCTAATATAACATTATAAAACATAGTGTAACTTTAAAAGCCCCTACGGTCGTTAAAAGTTCAATCTCTTTAAAACATCAAAAATCCCAGACAGGTATTATAGCACAAGACTTTAATTTCAGTACTCGAGAAGAATCAAGGCATAGTAACAATTAAATAAAAGTAAAACTCAGAGCTGGAGAGATGGCTCAGTGGTTAAGAGCACTGACTGGATCAGCGGCTGGGGACCTCAGCTTGGGCCACAGGGCTCCATAGCCAATTAGGGCCAAGAGAAAGATACCCTCCCAGGAGCTTGGAAAAGCTGGGAGTGGGGCCAAGACAAGCTCCACAGCTCACCAGGAACTGCTCTGAATCTGTGAGACACAGGGACTGAGGTAGGCGGGCATAGAAACCCCCTGGATCCCAACAGCGGCAGCGGTGGCAGGAGACTTCTGCCTGGGCCACCAGGGTTCCATAGTCAAGCACCGTCGTGAGAAAGTTACTCTCCCAGGAGCGTGGAAAAGCCCCAAGTGGGGGCAAAACGAGCCCCAGTGCTCACCAATTCTGTTCGGTTTCCACTGGCCACAGAGACTGAGGAACAGGAACTTCCAGCCTCCATCGGCGGCTGGGGTCCTCAGCTTGGGCCACAGGGCTCCATAGCAAATTAGCACCTGAGAAAGATACCCTCCCAGGAGCGTGGAAAAAACACCTCTCAGAGAGAGCTGGTCTTCAAGGAGTATTGATACAGAGGCCTGCAGGTGAGAAAAGCCATAGCCAGACAGTAAGATCAGCTAACATCAGAGTTAACAAGATGGCAAAAGGCAAGGGCAAGAACCTAAGGCACAGAAACCAAGGCCAATTGGCATCATCAGAACCCAGCTCTCCAACCACATCAAGCCCTGGATTCCCCAGTACACCAGAAAAGCAAGACTCAGATTTAAAATCATTTCTCATGATGATGATAGAAGACTTTAAAAAAGAAATTAACACCCTTAAAGAAACACAAGAGAACAGAGGTAAAGAACTAGAAGCCCTTAAAGAGGAAACACAGAAATCCATTAAAGAATTACAGAAAAACACAATCAAACAGACAAAGGAAATGAACAAAACCATCCAGGAGCTAAAAATAGAAATAAACACAATAAAGAAATCACAAAAAGAGACAACCATGGAGTTAGAAAACCTAGGAAAGAGATCAGGAGTCATAGATGCAAGCATAACCAACAGAATACAAGAGATAGAAGAGAGAATCTCAGGAGCAGAAGATACCATTGACAACATCGACACAAC
>CM052709.1:54731215-54796180 GCA_028551405.1 Uromys caudimaculatus
CGCTGGACTGAGAGTGAGGTCCCAGATGGAGGAGTTGGAGAAAGGTCTGAAGGAGCTGAGGGAGTTCACAGCCCCATGAAGGGAGCAACAGTGTCAACGGGCCTGACACTCCCACCCCCAGTCGTCCTGGAGTTTGGACCACCAACCAAAGAATACACATGGAGGGACCCATGTTTCGGACCACATATGTGGCAGAGGATGACCTCGATGGCCATCAGGGAGAGAGGAGAGGCCCTTGGGCCTGAGGATGTTAGAGGCCCCAGTAAAGGGGAATGTCAAGGTGGGAATATGGGGATGGGTGGGCAGGTGGGTGGGAGGTGGAATTCCCTCATAGAGGCAGGGATGGGGAGGGGATGGGGGTTCCAAAGAGGAGACCCAGAAAAGGGGAAACATTGGAAATGTAAATAAAGTATCAAAAATAAAAAAAAAGAGCACTGACTGCTCTTCCAGAGGTCCTGAGTTCAACTCCCAGAAATAATCCCATCTGTAATGGCATCCAATGCCCTCTTCTGGTGTGTCGGAAGACAGTGATGGTGTATTCATATACATAAAAATAAATAAATCTTTAAAAAACAAAAAAGGTTTATTTGACTTATAGTTTATATAGTCCATCATTCTGGGAAACCAAGACAGGAGCCAAAGGCAAGAAGCTGGAGTCCAGGAACTGAAGCAGAAGCCATGGAGGAATGATGCCTACTGGCTTGGCCTCCATGACTTGCTCAGCCTGCTTTCCTTTGCAGTCCAATCCTACTATCACGTGGGTGGCACCAACCACATTGGAAAAGTCTCTTCTACATCCATCATGAATCAAGGAAATACACTACAGGCTTACCTGCAGGCAAATCTGATAGTGGCATTTTCTCAATTGACATTCCCTCTTCTAAGATGATTCCAGATTGTGTCAAATTGGCAGGAACAAACAAACAAACAACAAACTAACTAACCAGCGCGCTGCCTCAACATATTAAGACGGAGAATAAAGACACCCAGTTTAAAAGAGGCCTCCATATAAATGCACACAAACGTGTATGTGAGCCCACACATGTGAACATACATACATATACACACAATAAGCATTTAAAAAAAGCAGTCCAGGATCACAGAAGGCCAAGTTCAACTGCATATTGCTTGACTAAGAAAATGGCAGGGTTCCAATTGGCTATAGGTAAATTACAAATGTTTAACCAAAGTTCAACAGTCCCTTGGGACATTTGCCCTCCTGAACTGCCCTGAATACCAGGAAGAATATCCACAGAAGAGCTTGTGCAAACATCAGTGCCTCTGCCCTATCTTGCATTTATTCTCTGCTAATTGGAAAAGTCCATTTCAGATACTGTTTTTCTTTACAGAACCAGAAACACAAGACACAAAATGGGTCTTTAATAAATGTTTGTTGAAATGCAGATGAACAAATCATCAGCCAGTTGACACAAAACCTACTCCTTAATGGCCATGCTTGCAAACAGTATCTCGTCCTGACAATGCGAGCCCTTCCTCTAGCCTGCCAATAAACCATTCAAATGACTTTTATTCTAATGATACATTGTGATAATTGCCAGAAATTCTATTCTCAATAGGCAGGAGATGGAGATGAAGCTAAACAAATATCAAATTTACCCCCGAAAAATCGAGACCTAAGAGGGTGGAGACATGACTCAGAGGTTAAGTTCACTTGCTGCTCTTGCAGAGGTCCCTGTTCAGTTCCCAGCACCCATATGACTGCCTGTAACCCCAGCTCCAGACCTCTTCTGATGGCACTGGGCATGAACATGTGTATATGCATTCATGCAGACAAAACAATCATACACCAAAGTAAAAATAAAATGAATATTTTTAATTGAGGTGTGTAAACAAAATAACTCTAACACAATAAAATGGAAGTAGCTTGCAGATCAGCTTAATACACTGTCCTTGCACTGTCTAACTGGGCTGGTGTGATGTCACCTGACAACTCTGTCAGTGCCTGCAAGCCTACTGGGCTTGTTCAAATTAAAATATTAAGAGAAAGGAAAGAAGTTTGACTGATCCAATAATCAAAGTAGGAGGCAAGAAACAAAAGTAGCTGGGGTTGATACAATTGCTAATTTAATTGGAGACTAATCAGCCACGCCATTTAAAAAAATTCTTCTGCCACATCTGGAGAGGATGTGTAGATGAGAAGGCATGGCTTGGCTGCCAAAGGGTTTTTTTTCTTCTTAGAAAAAATATTTTATGCAAATTAACATAAGATTGCCCTCTCTCTCACTTTCAAAATGCTGGGGCATAGGGAGCTTGTCCAGGGCTTCTGAGGAAGGAGGGGGCTGAGCCTTGACCAGGTGATGGGACATCACATGCAGGTGAGCATTTCAAAGGTTCCCAGGAAAAGCGCCAGTGGAACAAAGGCTGCTGATACTTTGTGAGGAGACGCCAGGAGACTCAGATTTCCAAACTTCTCACAGGAGTTAAGAATCTGCAATTGCTCAAAGGAAAAATATGAGTTACCTTTATCCAGGAATAGATAATAAGGGTTGGTGCAATCGAGCTTATGTGAATTAGATTCTTGCACCATTTCTCATGGTATGTTGCTAAAGGCTGAACTTCACTTTCGATAATGTGTTTACTATTTTACGAGTTAGACTTAGGGTCAGGGAGCAGCTCGGTCAGGGAGTTTTACCTAGCAAGCAAAGAGACCTAAATTCAGATCCCAGCACCAACATACTGCAAACATCCACATGCACCCACAAACTACACACACACAAGGACCCACATACTACACACACACACACGCCCATATACTGCACACACAATGTACCCACATACTGCACAAAGAATGTACTCCCACACAATGTACTCCCACACAATGAAAAAATACACATACCTGTTTTCATTATTTGCATTCCTATTTTTTAAATCTCAATAGTGATCTTCAAATCTTTCTCTGCATCAGAATTTACTCTTTTTGAAGCAGAGACCTCTGAATCTACTCTAAGTTGATCAACAAGACCTTGGGAGGAATCTGGATTTGAACAAGCTGAAGGTCCCAGGTCCTTGATAGCTTGTTGTGGGTGAGTCACATCTCTTGAGAAGCTTCTCTGTGACTTATGTCTCGGGTAATGTCCTGACACTGGAACAAGAAATCCCAGCCTCAGAGAATTCACCAAAGTTACAGCTATAATGGAAGAGAGACTCTGGGGTGTCAGTTTAGTGATTTGTCACTAAACTGCAGTGCCAAATAACCACTCAATAAATGTTTCAAAATTTATCTGGCTTGCTCAAGCTTAACATATTTAGAGAATTACGGCTGAATCATTCTTATAATCCTAGCACTTGGGAATTAGAGGCAGGAAGATCAGCCACTGAAGGTTAGCCTTGGTTACATAAGGAATTCAAGACTGCCCTAAAGTATTTAAGACTGTCTCAAAGAAACAAGAGAGTGGGCTGGGGTGATGGTTTACCGGGTAAGTGTGTTTGCTTTCCTAACATGAGAATTTCAGAGTCTGTGCACAGTCATACATGGTGGGTCACACCTGAAACCCCACCACTGTGGGTTTTATGTAGCCCAGGCTGCCTTCCAATGCCCTATGAAGTCAAGGATGACTTTGAACTTCTAATCTTCCTGCCTCCAGCTTCTTAGTGCTGGGTTATGATTGTGTAGCTCCATACCTGGCCTCAGAAATGTATTTAACCACCTTTGCTGCATCTCTCAGGAAGGGATACCTGACAACAGACTTGAAACACATGTTCTAATGATGACTCTTAAGTCATCCTGACTGCTGATCTCTGTTTAACTAGCCGTTTCCTCCTGGGGACTTTTTTGACTAGGAAAGTCAGAGTTAACATCCACACTGACCTCTCTCTTCTCTCCTCAGTGGCAGCAGCAGATGGCACAAGGCATCAAACCCTTGTAGGAAGCAGCTGCCTTACGGTGTGGCATGAGAGAGCTTGGAGCATTTGGCTTGAGTTGGTAATTTGCATGACCGAGGGTGAATTACAGAGCCTATCTGGGCATCATTTTCTTACTCCATTAAAGGGCATCCCTACCTTCCAGGGTTGTGAGGGTTTGAGCTAATGTATGCAAAAGGCCTGGAACATAATAGGTGTTCAATAAGTATTAGTTATTATTTTATGCATGAGCCTTGGACTAATGTATGTATGAACATTTAGTTATTAATTAGAAGGTAAATGAAAACTGGCTGGAGGGAATTGCTTTCAACCTTTGGCAAATTATTGCATTTAGATGTGCTGATGCAAAACTATCACATCTTATGAAGAAAGACGAAAATAAATCTGGCTGACAAAGGATATTTTAATAAATACTCAATCTCCCTCCAACATGCTCCCAGCCCATGGCCACCCCACTGAGATTAGTCTGCTGCCTGGGAAGGCTTTTGTGCCTCTCTCTGTTATAGTCAATCACTGGATCATCAGAAGCCAGATTCTGCTTTTAAAAAAAAAAGAAGAAGAAAAAGAAAGAAAGCCTTTTAAAGTACCTGCATCTAGTGACTCCTTTAAGAAAGTGAACTTCTAGTGCCTTTCCCCCTCCAAATCAGCTTCCCACATCACAAGCTTGGGTACCCTGGTGTTAGCAGAACTTTCTAAATTATTCCTAGGCTAGCTGCTTATCAGCTAATGCAGCAGGATGCTCCCTCCTAAGACTTTGTCCCATTATGTGCCCATTTTATTGGCAGACAGAGAGAACCTGTCAGACTCCGTGTGAAACATCTGAGGAGAGGCCTGTGGGGATCACTTTCCGTGCAGAGCTGTGATTTCTCACAAGCAGATCAAACAGTGTCTGTCCCAGCTGATGAGAAGAAGGGGGGAAAGGGGGGTGATGGCCAGAAAGAGAAGAGTCGCATATACAACTGCGTCGACCTTTTGTGATAATCCTTGGAAGTTCACCTAAGGAAGCAGGAGTCCCGAGTCTTGATGGATGGCTGCAGAATTGAGACAGAAAGACTGTGGAGAGGGCTGGGATCCACAAGGCACATCTGCAGTGGAGAGCAGTACTGGAAGGAGGTGAGCTGCAAAAGATGCTGAGGTTAGATTTCCCCAAGAGAGCCAGGCTAGACCTCTGCAAGAGAGTCAGTGACAAACGACAGACCAGCAGTACTGGAGTATACTACAGAACCCACTGCATTGTAAAGAAAAAGAACTAGAAAAGGAAGTGGTAAGAGGGGATCACTGCGGGCCTTTGGGAACACTCCCCTGTTGGAAAAAATGGTAGAACTCACAACTCAGAGAAACGATGTGAGAGGTTTCCGCTCAGTTCTCTCACCTGAATAAGCCCTGGGGTAAGTGGTACCATCAGGGGTCTCATCTTCTGTGTCTCTGAGTCCCAACCTACGGTAAGAATGGATTAGACAGTCCAACCCAATGAACTTTGCAAAAGGGCTGTGATTAGCTTCAGAAGGCTCCAACTGTGAAAAGCAGCCAATATAATAAGCTTGCATGTCAAGACTGATTACCCCCATTACTGTGCCTGCATATTTCTGCCTTCTAATGCCCACAGCAGAATGGGGCAAGGACTCAGGCAAGCATCTTCAGGATGCTTTTATTAAGCTCATCTTCTAGGCATTGCCCATTCTGCATCCTGAGAAGCCATCAAACCCTTCGAACTTAGCATTTTCATTAGAAGCCATCAATTTTAAATAACGATACAGTGAAATTTGGGGCTGCCTTTTATCTAAGGACTTGGAAATACATTACTACTTATTGCTGCCAATTCTCAGCATTTGGTAGATGATATTCCATTAATTTCCTAGATTGTTAAACTAAAGTATCTGATAGTGAAGTGTAATGATCAGCCACAAAGTCAGGGAAATCTGTTAGAGAGCTGAGGGTGGAACCTTTGATGTAGGTAACTAGACTTGTGTAGACGTCAAGACCTAGTCACAGAATGAGCAAGGGACAAATGCAGCGTCCTGACTATTTACAGAGGACATTGGTCATGTTGGAGCTCCCTGGCATCTTTGTAGATCTGTTTGCTCTATTTGGGGAGTTGAATTTCCCAGGCTCCATTGCAGCTTCATCATACTGCGCTCCCAGGACCAGCAAGTCTAATCACTGATGCAGACACTGCAGCAGATTATAGAATCAAGTTCACGGTGATGACACCATCAGTGATTTTTATGATCTCTCCCATTTATTAAGAAAAAAAATCTACAAAATCAAAATTAGCTTCTGTCATTTGTGGCTAAAATTCTTGGCAGCTGTTAACTTATATCCATGAAAAATAAAAGTTCACTAGCTTCCTTCAGTACTTTTTAGATAGTCTGGCAACTGATGACCACTCCCTGAAACTGAATGTCAATTAATTCAATATTTAATAGATAAATATGTCCAGGATTGTTTAGTACCTACTTTGTGCAAAGTTCTTTGATAACTATTGTGGAAAATATTTTATCTGCTAAGTGCTTTCTATGTGCTATAGAGCAGAGAGTCATAAGGAAAATGAGCAAACATAGACACAATCACCACATGTAAGGGCTCAGTGTCTATAGGGCCAAAAAGGCAATAACTGAAAAATCCAACAGGAAAAAAAATGCAAAATTGTTACCATGACAAGAGATAGTAAGTGCATTCCTGAGTGAGCGTTTTGTTACAATGATTGATGTCTCATTGTAACAAAGTCCTTGAAAAGAGCGCTCTAGGCTCCTCTGAAACACAAGAAGGAAGGTGAACTGGATGCAGAAAGACCAGCTGGGAGGTAAGTTAGTAATTCAGGAGTGGCAACTTGCATTAGGAAGCGAAGCACGAAGACACAGGTTTTAAAGGGATGTGTCTGAGAGATACTTAGAAGGTAAGACCAAGAAGTTAGGGCAGTGGAATTGATATCAAAGAACGTGATGTCTTACAGGTTACTCACAGATCTCTGACTTGAACTACTAGGTTCAATCTGCCCCCAAGATAGCACTGGAAAAGCAGGGCATGATGGCACATGCCTGTTATCCCAGCACTCTGGATGCAGAGGGAAGAGTTCATGAATTCAAAGCTAGCCTGGGCTACATGGCAAATTCCAGTCCAGCAAGATGTATGTAATTAGACCCTATTTTTTTAAAAGTATATTAAAAATAAACATAGAAACATGGGAATAAAATCAAGTTGTGGAGCCGTTGTTAGGCTCCATCACAGACATGACAAATAAGTTTTCTTCAAACATCCAAGAGAGGGCGGTGCATTGTCCTATGACTGGGATCCAGACCAGAGAAGTGGCTAAAGGCTTGAAAGAGTCCGAGGTGGCTGGTGTTAATTATCGAGACAGAATCTAGAATCACCTGAGAGCTGTCAGATGTGCATGTCTGAGATTATCTTGATTTCATTAATTGTGGTGGGGAACCCCACTTTAAGTGTGGGTGACACCAGAGTGAATGAACAAGGGAAAGGGAGCTGGACATACCCGCCTCGCTTTCGGCTTCTTCACTGTGGATGCAATGTGATGAGTCGCCTCACAGCAAGTCTTTTCTGCCATGAAGGACTGTTTCCTCAAACTGTGAGCCAAAACAGACCTCTCCTTCCTTAAGTTGTCTTTGTTAAGTATTATTTTTTACAGCAATGATAAAATAATTAACACATCCAATAACGCCAGCTTATTATGAATCCAGGGAGGAATTAATCCATTGGTTAGGTCAGAGCCCTCAGGATCCAATCATAACCTCCAAGCACGTCAGCTGGCTACTCAGCCCCCAACACATGAGCCCTTGAGGAATAGCTCCTATGGAAGCTGGTAGTCTGTCCCTAGTATGGGATACCAGGATAAGTGAGCCGCTAGATCGAGAGTTATATCCCAGCAGCACAGTCAGGAACATAAGAGAATGCTTTCTGAGGTGAAGAGACAGTGCCTAGAAGCCAGTGGCAGTAGTAAGGATGATGGGGTTTCTGAGTGAAGTTGAAGGTAGCCTAGGGCAGAAGAAAGAAAGGAAGAAAAATAATGAGAAATAGAAGAAACTAGCTCCTGGCATTAATTAATTCTAGCCTCTGATTTCTTTTCCTTCTCAGTACAAGTATATTTACCTGAAGGTTCAGGAGATGCTTTTCATTACATGCCTTCAGATTTGGGGAGGCCTTTCTCAATATTTGTCAGTAGTGCTACATTGTATGTTCTAGTTATAACTGCCAGCTATGAGTTAAGTCTGATATGTAGTTAAGTTAGACTTATTTCTTAGCTTAGTATTACAGTATTACACACACACACACACACACATTATAATCAAGTCCCCCCTTTACCCTACTCCAAACTTAAACTGTAATTATTAAGCCAAAAGTCAAGAAATGCAGTCGCATCCTCAACACACTTGTGGTAATGAGCTATTGTGCTTAGCCTTCCACATCCACTGGGTGAGTCAGACACCCAGCTTCCCCTACCCAGCCGCTGCCAAGACAAACCTCCAGGAAGTGAGAGAAAACCACAGTTAAATCTATTGGAGTTTTCTGCAGATCCTTGGTCGGTATAAGAGTTGGCTTCAAAAATTCCTATTCTGTTGACATTTGTCAGAATTTCTGTCAACAAAAATTGCATCAACCTGCACCTTATATGGTGTCTGGCACACAGCAAATATTTAATATTTGTTTTCTGAAATTTGAAGAAAATCAAATGAAAGTGTCTAATCTCATAGTAGTCAATAGAATGAAGTCATCCACGGTCAGTCACACAGTGAGGACTATGTAACTATTAGCTATTGGTATTACAATCATTGTCTAGAGTTGTTGGCACTTTTCATTCATACTCAAGCATCCAGAAGGGCCTTTTCTACGACTCTACCCCTCTATCCCAGTTTCTTAAGTCTTATCACAACTTTCAAAGAAATTTAAACTCTCCCTCTCTATTTTTCTTCTCTCTGTCGCCCTCTTCCCTAGACACACATACTCACAAATATGCATGACATGAAACCATCATGCATTGCTGATGGGAGTGGATACAACTCCTACAAAGGAAAACTCAACACTGTTCAAATTACACACATGCATACTTTCCAATCCAACAGGTCAGACTAGAGAGGTTCTCCTAAAGGACAACTCACACTCACATGACCTGTAACCTGTGCAAGATCATTCCTCCATTCACAGCTGTTCAAAATGGCAAAAAAACAAAAAACCAAAAAAGACATGGCAAAGTATACATGAGTAGGGAACTCCCCAAGCATTGCCCCAACATAGAATCAAACTTGATATAGCAAAGAAGTTTAACATTTCTGTGTTCTTATATGAGAAAAACCCCCAAATGTCTTGTGAAGTTGAAAACCTAGGTACCAAAGGACAAAGGATAAAGATTCCTACATTTTCTGTAAAAGGAAGGGGTTAAAGATATATACAGTTGGTTTTCCATACCAATAAATTCAGTCAGTCAAAGAGCAAAATATTTGAAAGTTTGTACTATGCATGTGAAGACTTTTACCTATAATTACTCCCTAAATAATTTTGAAGAACAACACAATGTTTCATGTAGAAATGACTTAAAGTACATAGGAGAGTACATATAGATTACATTATTTCATAAGGTATAGAACATGGCTATTGGTGTCCGTAGCAGGTCCTGGAACAATCCATGGTTTCTGAGGAACAACTGCTTTTCAATTTGCTTTACATTAAGAAATTCCTGACAGGTATGGAGGAGACTAACAGGAGTGGTTATCATGGAGAGTTGGGCAGGTGGGGAGGAGATGACAAGGTTAGAGGGAATACCTTTTACCATAAAACTTCTCATTATCTACTCAGATGACATAGAGAAGAGGGAAAGCTACAGCTAGACAGATAGATGATAACTAGGTAAATGATAGATAGAAGATGGATAGATAGATAGATAGATAGATAGATAGATAGATAGATAGATAGATAGATAGATAGAAGAAACAAAAGAGAGAGAAAGTGATCTTTGACCAACGAAGGAGCTTGCTTATTCAGGGCCAATGTTCTACAGCTGTTGTCGATGCCCTTGGCAGTGAGACATCTTTCCCTCAAGGCTTCCTCCACTATCCCCCAAGCCTGCTGCTGCTGCCTTTGGAGTTGAGCCTTGAACTGGCCAGCCTAATGTAGTCTGTTGAGTTATGGCTCTGTTCTTACATGAGTGTATTCCTACTGGGGCACAGAGTATACATTAAGAAAAATTTCTTGGGTCACATTCACTAATATAAATCTTCATTTCTTTGCTTTAATCAGTTCAAACATGGTCTTTTTAATGTGATTTGCAAATAGCCTTATGGGATATGATATTATAGGTCAAAGGACTTCTCAATCCATCTAAAAATACATAAACACACTGCAATGAAAATCCATTAAAGTAGAAATAGCTAATCCTTTACATGGGGAGAATAAATAATTCACCTCGAGGTTCCCCCGCCCCCATAAATCAGCTATGCTGTTATCAAATGCCAATGCCTCATGTGAAAACAAAGTAGATGAATTGAACTTAGGCAATCTTTAAAATGAGACAGAAAAAGTCTTGATGAAACATTGACTTTCTTTCTATGTCTTTCTCAAAACAGATAACTCCAGCGAGAGTGGAGGGACCAGCGATGTGGCTCCATTTCTGGTCTTTACTTTTCACCTCAGGCCCAGGCTTCATGATACATCTGCTTCATACACTAAAGGATCCCAGCAAGGCCACCTGCCAGTCATCAGGTATGACTTGGCACATCTTCAGCTTGCCCTGCTCTGTGAAGGGCTCATAAAAGAAGAGGCTGCCATCTTGGCAGTCCTAAGCTAAGGAAAAGGGAAGGTTCTGGGGCATGAAACAGAGAGCTCATTCTACACTTAATCTCTACTCTTGGGTTTTCCAAACTCAAGTCCAGGTGAAGAACTATTCCCACACTCCTGGTGAGCAGCCAGGGCAGTTGTGGAAGAAGTTAATGATGGAAAAGTCCAAATCAAAGAATGAGGCTCCATTCAACTCAGCTACTCCAACACAGATGGTCCTGGGCAGCCAGAGTCTTAGTTTAAAAGCATTTACATGGTTGTCTTAGTTAGAATTTCATTGCTGTGAAGAGACATCATGAGCAAAACAACTCTTATAAAGGACAACATTTAATTGGGGCTGTCTTACAGAGTCAGAGGTTCAGTCCATTATTACCATGGCAGGAAGCATGGCAGCATGCAGGCAGACATGGTGCTGGAGGAACTAAGAGTTCTACAGCTTGTTCTGAAGGCAGCCAGGAAGAGCCTCTCTTCTGTACCAGGCTGAACTTGAGCACCACAAGACCTCAAAACCCACCTACAGAGTGACACACTTTCTCCAACATGGCCACACCTCCTAATAGTGCCACTTTCCATGGGCCAAGCCCATCCGAACCTCCATGATGGTGTTTGCTTTTGCCATCTGCTCTTCTAAAGGCTTCAAATATCAATTCTGATACCCTCACCACGTCTTTGAAAGGTGGGTTTGATTATATTTTCTTCACCTTTCTAGCAGCAAGACCAAGGAGAGGCAGAATGGTGAAAAAACATGCCAGACTTTCAATGGAGGAAGCCTGAGGAAGCTTCAGCTCATCACCAGCTTCACATGGAGCCTACTGCTATCACTATCAGTCCTGTTCTGAACCCAACAAGGACTATCTATTGAGAAAGCATCACAAACAACAAATTAAGCCTACAGGTCAACCACGATGCTTTCAAATCCTAACAACTTGTTAGACAAGGCACGTTGAGGTTTTTGATGGACTCATTTTGCTTAGCATGCAAACCTCATCCTTCTCAAACTGAAAGCTGCAGTGAAAAATAATTAATAATCTACTTTGATGCCAATTAATAAAACCTATAAGGAGGATGTGGCATCATTCTCAAGACAACCACATTCTCTTTCCTCTGTTGAGATGAGTGCCCCAGAATCCTGACTCAGCATGGCTCCTACACCATAGTGACCAACAGTGAGAATATACACATGTGAGGAAGAAAAGTAAGCTTTGTGTCAATTAGGGATATCACAACAAACCCGGACGACAGCCTCAAAACTCTACTAGATGTAGACAGACAAAAAAAAAAAATTAATTCAAAATGGATCAAAATCCTACATATGAGCTAAAACTATAAAACTTCAACGGAGCCGGGCAGTGGTGGCGCACGCCTTTAATCCCAGCACTTGGGAGGCAGAGGCAGGTGGATTTCTGAGTTCGAGGCCAGCCTGGTCTACAAAGTGAGTTCCAGGACAGCCAGGGCTATACAGAGAAACCCTGTCTCGAAAAACAAAACAAAACAAAACAACAACAAAAAAAACTTCAGCAGAAAATATGGTTTTATGTTATGGTGTAGATATGAAGTATTCTTTAAAAGATTCATGGGTCAAAGACTTAGTCTCCAGATGGCAGAGCCAATTACTGAAAAGGTGCCAGGCATGCTAGAGTATACCTTCAATCCCACAACTCAGGAAGTAGAGGCAGGCAGATCTCTGGGAGTTTGAGGCCAGCCAGTCTACATCATAAGTTCCAGAAAAGCCAAGGTTTTATAGGGACCCTGTTTCAAATCCATTCCCTAAAATGAAAGAAAGAAAAGTGATTGCATCTTAAAGGTTCTGGTCTAACTAGTGGTTTAACCCCTTGATGGATTCATTCATTTTATTATGACATATATTGGGAGGTACAGCCTAATGGAGGAAGTAGGTCACTGCCTTAGTGGCATGCCTGGGGAAAGGTAGACCTTTTGCCCAGCCCCTTCCTGCCCTCTCTGCTTCTCAGACACCATGATGTGAGCAACTTTGTTCCACCACACCATTCTGTCATGATGTCCTGCTCCATCACAGCCTGGAAACATTGGCTGAAGCCTTTGAACTGTGGATAATTTCTTCCTTTAAGCTAAGTCAAGAATTTTCTACAATGCAACAAATAACTAACACAGGGAAATTCTCTATAACCTTGAATTTGGTTGTAGATTCTTGGGTATACCAAAAGCACAAAAGATAAGGTTTTAAAGATTTCATTTTTTTAAAAATTACTTATCAAAAAATAATTTCAAGAAGTTTATCTTAAAAACAAGAGGTAGGGACAAGTATAATAATCTGGATGTAAACTACCCACCACAAGCTCATGTTCTTGAAGGTTGGTCCCCAGCTGGAGATGCTGGCTAGGCCAGATATAGAACCTTTGAGAGCAGAGTCTATCAGGAGGAGGTACATTTCCATGGGGTAGGCTTTGAAGTCTATTGGCTGGCTCTACTTCCTGCCTCAGCTCTGCTTCCTAATCTTTGGAAATTTGAGTAAGCAGCTTCCACAGCTCCTGTCACTGTGAAGCTACCTTCTACCACTCCATTCCTGACATGATGGATTGTATCTACTAAAGCCATGAACCAAAATAAATTCTTCCTTCCCCAAGTTGCTTTGTGGTAGATCACAGCGACAAGAAAAATTTAACTGGTACATCGACCCACTGCATAGGAAAGGATATTTGCAAATTATATATTTGAAAGGTTTAACAATCAAAATACATAAATACCTCTTTCAACTTAACAATAGTAAAACAAACAATCCACTACTTTCTTTTTCTTTCTTTCTTTCTTTCTTTCTTTCTTTCTTTCTTTCTTTCTTTCTTTCTTTCTTTCTTTCTTTCTTTCTGCTTGTTTAATGCAGGGAACATTGACTTGAATAGAGTGTCTCCAAAGATATACAAATTGCTAATAAGCACGTGAAAAAGATTTTAAACATTAGAAATCTTTGGAAAATGCAAATTGAAACAGACTGATAAATAATTATTTTAAACTTAAAGAAAACAACAAAGGTTAATGAGGATGTGGACAAGCTGGAGCCCTCCTATACAGCTAATAGACAAGGACTAGACTGCAGCCTTGTGTAAAACAGTTTGTCATCAGCTCAAAAATTAAATAGAAAAATTCCATAAGACCTGGCAATTTTACTCCAAGGTATATATCCCAAATAATCCAAAACACATGTTCAAACAAAACCTGTTCATAATAGCTCTATTCACAACAGGCAGAAAATAGAAAAACTGTAACATCTGTTGAGTGGGTAACAAAATGTGCTAAGTCCATGTGATAACATGCTATTCAGGCATGAAATGGAATTAAGAATATAGCTGAACCTCAAGATCATGTGTTAAATGACACACAAAAGATTGAAGACAGGGGAGGTGGCTTCATTAGTAAAATGCTCGCTGTGGGGAGAGGACACGAGTTTTGATCCCCACCATCCATATAGAAGCCAAGTGAAGTGGCACACATCTGTAACCCCCACAATAGGAGGCATGAGACACGTGGATTCCAGGAGACTGCTGGCCAGCAAGTCTAGCCACACAGGAGAGCTTCTGGTTCAGTAAGAGACCCTGACTCAAAAAGTAAGGTAGAGACTGTGGAAGGAAGAAACCCAACATCGACCTCTGACCTCTGCACTGCCATATACTGCATGCATGCACGTGCACACACACACACACACACACACACACACACACACACACACACACACACAATTTCATTAAAAATGAATAAATAAATGTGGAAAAAATTAAAGGCTACAATTTATATGAAAGATCAGAATGAACAAATCCTTCAAGACAGAAAGCCAAGCAATGCTTCCTTGAGTCAGGAAGAAAGAGAAGGGGCATGACAGCTCAGTGGTTATGGGTATCCTCTTTAGGTCATGGTAACATTCTGGAACCACAGTGGTGTTGGCTATATAACCTTTAACTAAGTACCACTTTACAACGGTTCGGATGCTGACATCTATGTAAATTCTGTCTGTCTTTTTGTTTTTTAATTTAATCCAAAAGCTTTAATTGAAACATATAAACTTGTTTAAATAACCTGTGGACTCCGTGTGCACAAGGTTATTGAAACTGACAGTCAGACCTGGCTGGCTGAGCTGACCCAAGTTTCCCACATGCTTATCATCTATCATCCATAGACCTCACAGTGCACCCTCTTCTCCTAGTGACCCCGAAGCATAAGACAGAAGGCCAGCATACAACTGTACTTACAGCCTTGGTGTGTCTACTAACATCCCACTGGGCAGAACAAGTCACATAGCTGTACTAAAGAGTGAAGACTGGGAGGTCACGTGACCCCTGGCAGAGGTACGGCAAAGCTGGATGAGAGAGAAGAAAGTTGAAGGGAGAGGGGCCCAGCTAGGAACCATCTGCCATCTTCCTAACCTCTTCTTCCACATGGGTGGCGTCTTCTTCCTCTTTAATGCCTAAACTCCTAGGCAAGTATTCCCTCCATATCCTTCCCACCAGATCCATGCTTTTTTTTGGGAGGGGGTGTCTTCTTCTAAGGATTGGGACCTGATGCATTCAAGGTAAATAGTAATTGCAAAAACACAGCTGAAAATGAAAGAGGCAGTGCATGGGTTTCCAGACAGTTACAAGGTCCTTAGTGGCACGTAACATTTCAGTTGTCTTAGATCACCCCATCACACTTAACAGATTGTAAGACGAACATCAATCCAGAGAAGCAAGAGGATGTAGATGATTGTGAAGGAATTATATGGGCCAAAGAGGCAGAGTACACCATTCCTACATACATTCTATTGGCTGGATCTCAATCATGTGACTGAAAATTTCTGTGCTCCAAAGGACACTGGGAAATGCAGTCCAGCTATGCATCCATGAGGAAAAGATTGATAAAGGGCCTGCTTGGCTTCTTCTGCTACCTTCTACATTAAGCTGCCAGTGCTTGAATGTTAAAACATCCAAAGTTGGCTTTTTCTGTTTTTTTAAGTAGTAGAGCTTGAGGTATATAGCTCAGTGCTCCAGTTGTTACCTAGCATGTTTGAGGCCCTGGGTTTAATTCCCAGCATGTTCACAAAATGAAAGGTGAATGTTGGTGGTGACTTAGAACAGTCCTCACTCAAGAGGAGAGGGATAGAAAATAAGCCTGGGAGTATGTCTGAGGACACTGGAGACAGTGACAGCTGCTGAATTAAGAACAGTAGAATAATTAAAACCAACTTAAAGGCATGGAAAGCTACTTAGGAATTCAGAAAAAAAATGGCACCAGAGGCTCCAATGACCCTATGACTCCAATTCCTAGACTTATTCGAAAAAGTGGAATGAGGGCTTAAAGTGACATTGGATGACAAAGGCCTTGGCTTCACTCAAGTGCAGCCTGAGGATGTGAGACATCTATGTATATATTTCAGTGTCCCATTAATGCCTTCTTCCCTGGACGTTCACAGTGACCCGGAATACATTTAAGATTGAACAAGCAATGGAATCAAAGTGATTCAGACACAAAAACCTCCTTTCCTTTCTCTCCCCATCCTTCTGAAAACCTTCTCCTTATTATACCTGCCCTGGACCTCAGCAGAGGAAAAGTCAAGGCAGAGTTGCTGTCATCACCTCCAAAGCCAACGGAAGGCAAAATGGCTTTCCAGCGTCATACTTCAAACCACTTATCATAACATCCCCTAGCTGGCGAGCGCTTTACTTCCCTGTGATGACCTGTTCTTTTCCCTTGAAATTTCTAGGTGGTTGCCATTTCCACCACTCTCAACCGGAGGTTTTATTATCCTAAGGTGTGAAAAGTTTCTCCAGTTGAAGTCTGCCCAGGAGAGAAATCAGAGTGATTTAAGTGGTGCCCAAGGGTGTTGAAAATGGAAGACTATCCCGGCTGACACATCCAAGAGGAAAAATGTAAGCTTGATGCATTTATTAAGAGAGGTTGAATATGGCTCACCAACGCCCCATGCACACATACACACATCACTCATCCTCTCTCTCTCTCTCTCTCTCTCTCTCTCTCTCTCTCTCTCTCTCTCTCTTTGATGCTGTTTTAGTGAAAAGCCAGCACAAGTCCTCAGCAAATCATAGCTTTGGAGGAAAAATGTCAATCCCTATCAAACCCTGAAAAATCACTGAGCTGATGGCAATCTAAATGGCTCCGCTGCTTTCCCATCTCCCCCTCCATCCCTTCCGACCCACCCCTCCTCCTCCCACCGCCTCATTGGTGCTGCAAATCAACGCCTGCGGACATCCTATCAGACAATGGGAAGGTCTGAAGAAAGGTTAAGGCAGAAAAAAAACCAAATTTATAGACTTAGCATTAAACTCTTAAAGGACCTTAGGAACAGCAATGAATCTGATGTTGGGAAAGGCAGGGGCTGTCAGAGGCCATGGCAGGAAGGCCTGACAAGGGCCATAAATCTAAGCCAAGAGGAGGGGGTGGGGGGGAGGAGGTTGGGCATCCTTTCAGGCCGAGGCAGTGTGATGAAAGGTTCCAACCTAGACTTAAAAGAGAAGCAAGACTGCGGAGGCATGGCAGGGAAGAGGCGGACTGGGGCACAAATACACAATGAAAGAGCAGCAGATTGTGGGGGTGGGAGAGAGGAGAGAGCCTGGCCAGCAGAGGCCAGCAACAAAGACACAGAAATACATTTTTGGCTGTGGGGGGGACTTTGAATCTGCCCTGTAAAGGCAACAGCAAAGATTGTCTTGCTGAGCACTGGACGCAGAATGCAAGCTAACATTAGCAGCAACAGCAAGAGTCAGGTGGCCCTGGGCAATGAAAAAGAGTGGACAAGAACTCCGAGAAAGGCAGTAACATCCAGTGGTTAGACTATAAGTAAGCCTCCAGGAACATCCCCGGTGGGTTCTCTTAGTCATTTTCCCAAGTCTATGTATTTGGGATTTGGGTTCTTTCAGGTTTTCCCCCAACCAGGGCACATGTGAAACATGTTAAAATAATGTCAAAGACACGAAACAATGGCAACTAGAAATAATAGAACACGAGTTCCCATTCAGATGCCAAACTCAAGTGACCTTCCACGGTGGGCAAGCCCAACAGGAAGGACAAGGTTGCTAAGGCTGTCACTACTTACCCTGTGTCCTGGAATAGGTATAGTTTTCTCTGCCTCAGTTTCTCTCAGTAAAAAAGAGGTTGGTAGGACAGGAGTAATTGGATTGCTATCATGACAATCTATTTCAAAGCCCAGCTCTGATCGTGGCATATGTATCTATAGAGATGGAGCGTCAACAATGGTGTGTTGATATACTGCAGATCTCTACACCCACTCGTGAAATGCAGCCTGTTCGCTTGCTGCAGAATATGAGCCAAGTCACCTCCTCCATATGTCCTCTAGTCCTTCCCAACCTAATGGCTTTCTGAGCGATGTTTTCTTCCTTTTCCTAGCTGCTTTTCTCTTCTTGTCAACTCTCTAACCACTTCCATTCCCTAGCTTCCATCTTCTCCCGCTTTTTCATCATTCTCTGCCATCTCTCACTTCTTCATTGGCCTTGGAGACTCAGGAATTCATCCATGTGCAGTGTCGTCTCATGGGTGAATACATATGGCCATTAATATTCATTAGCCCCTTCATCTCCCTCTTCTTTTCCTTCTAGTAAAAAATAAGGGGGTGGGAAACGCTACCTTTCCATGTGTCAGACTCATTAACAGATTGTATGAGCACGTATCAAACTCTCAGTCTATGGAGAACTGGCAGGTCTGAACCAGCAGGTGGTTGATAACTTTCAGCTTGGACCAACTGAGGAGATGGAAATGAGTGAAGCAGAGAGATGATCCTGCAGGAGAAATGTAAGCCTCAAGGTTAAAAGCATCATTATAACTTCAGGAGGTAATTCACTTGAGTGCATTCCCCAAAATGGGGATCATGCAGACTTCCTGGACTCACCAGCTAATCTAAGGGCTTTCCCTTAGCTAAGAATCTTAGGCCCTTCAACTCAGTAAGTGCCTGAAAGGGCTTGCTTTAGTCTATAAAAGTAGATGAAGATCAAGAATAACTGGCCCCTCTGACTCGAACCAGCTTGTACATCTCAACATTGGGCAGGGAGTCAAAAAGATATGTCAAACATCAGAGGTGAATAATAAGCAAAAAATAAATTACAAGATACAAAAATAAACACAATCTCAGATATAAAGAAAGTTGGACACTGGCTCTCTCTCTCTCTCTCTGTGTCTTTCTGTCTGTCTGTGTATGTATGTATGTATGTATGTATGTATGTATGTATGTATGTGTCCATGTGTGTCTGTGTGTGTGTGTGTGTGTGTGTGTGTGTGTGCATCTGTGTGTGTCTGCGTGTCTGTGTTGAGGTGGGGGTGTTAAGTCCCTGGATCCATAGATAAATGGATTTAACCTTATTTCTAACTGATATGGTGAAAAGTTAGTGGGCTAGAAGTTTATTTGCAGAACTGGAGTCTTTCAGCAGCTCAATAACAAGCTTCCTGTTTGACTTTGGGCAAGTTATTTAACTCGGTGATATCTAAAGTTACTCATCCGCACCACGCGTAATACAATATGATAGCCATGTTATTTTTGGCACTCAGGCTGCTCCCAACCAAGGATATGTAACTGAATCTTACAGAGGTATTTTGCAGCATTAATGAATTTCTGCACATGCAGTGAGGCCCTGAGTCAGAGGTTAACTTGGGGCCTCATCGTCATCGAGTCGCCATTAACCACCCAGGTATCATCACCCCCTCCATCTGCTGTGTGTGACCTATGTTGAAGGACGTTGGTCCAGCATCTATTAGCACCCCGAGCACAGCTGTTAAAGAAATCTTGTTAGCTTTGACCTGTCTCACCTTCCCCCTTGACATCCTATAACCTGGCTTCTGTCTATCACCCCTACAGTTTTGTTTCTCAAACTCAATATTTCCCTTACATACAAATCTTTCTACCGAGGAGTGTTCTTTCTCCTGCCTTGCCTGATGTCGTGATGGTTTATGTGTAGACTTCGGAGGTGTCTCCACACAGTAGATCACCAGCCACCTTCCTGATAACTCCTTGATAGAGTCTTATTTCTTTTCCTTCCCAGTGGTGTCCTTCTAACTCTTCTCCAACAGTGACTCACCTCGTCCCGGTATTTTCCTGTCACTAAACATACACTTTCCAGCTTCTAGTCCTTCTCCCCTTCAGATCTTTACTGCAGAGTCTGGCCAGGATCCTTGTGTCCCTTACCCATTATCACAACAATAATTCATAACACATTAACTTCAAAGTTAGTGATTTAAAACTGCCACCAGTTTTTTATTGCTCATGGGTGTGTAATTCTGGTGTCTATATCGTTTGGTAGATTTTTAAGGAAGGGCTATCTCAGATGGCCTCAGCAGGGACAAATGTGATGACTTGGCTCTGTTCATGGGACTGCTTACCTTCCAGTGGGCCATCCTAGGCTAACACCCATGCTAATGTCAGGGTTATAAGATAACAGTGCACAGGCTTGAAATCCTAACAGTTACTACTATCACACACTTCTATCCCAACAAATCAAGACACATGACCAGCTCCTATTCAAGGAGTGAAGGAAAAGACTTTCCTCCTGAGGGAAGGAGATGCAAAGGTATACTTCAAAAGAATACAAGAGCTTGATGAGGTAAAGCTGTGGAGTAGCTCAGTCAATGAAGTGGGTGCTCTCCCAGTATGAAGAGCTGAGTTCAATCCTTAGCAACTGTATACGAAGCTAGACATTGAGGCTCTGGGGAGGTAGAGATGGGCAGATGCCTGGAGCTCATACACACACACACACACACACACACACACACACACACACACACACACACATGTTCACAAACAAATGCACTATCTATATAGATAGATACAGATACATATGTATTGTACACGTGTATGCTTGAGAGGGAGAATAAATGAAATAATTTTTCCAATCATTCTACTGCAATATCACCATGGAAATCTCACCACCATCATCTACAACCAAGTAGATACCTCCCTACCTTCCTAGCCTTGGTCTTAGTCCTATTAGTAATGTAAGACCCTGTGGGCCATAGCATTAGTACTTTCAAATCACCATTCAAGCCTTCTTCACATTTTAAGCATTACCCAGCCTCTCTGAGCTTGAAACCACTCCTCTCCTAACCACTTCATTCCTAGACATCGCTCCCTACACAGCACCTACGTCTTCCAGTAACTGTGTCTTTGACCTCCCTACCGCGTGTAAAACTCCTGGCTTCAGTTCTATCCCTCCACACACAGTGCATATGCATGGGTTGGGGCGCTGCATCGTCAGCATCTCAGGAGGAAAAGAAAATGAGTGAAGGGAGTTTACTAAAAACTGAAAAGAATAAAAAAGGGGGGAAGATAAAATGAAATGCCATAGTACTTGAAATCCTGGTTACCTCTGTAATCAAGCCAAACCCTGAAAGTTCTAAAAATGACACATTAATGGCGCCCATCCATTTGCTCACATAGCTCCTCCACCCAGCTCTGACTATTTAAGATAAACACACGTAATTCTTGGAAAGCCCATTAATCTAGGTCTTGTTGATATGGCTACAGCCAAAATTAATCATCTCTTCTCAAGCAAGATCGTTTTCTCCTTGTTAAATTAATTAGAGCCCATGGCTTAAAATAAAATGCACCTGGATTGTCAAAAGCATGTTATGAAAATTATAAGATTCAAACTTGGTCAGTAATTTCTAAAACAAAGGCTTGCCATTGAGCTATAAGTTCTACTTGGGCTAAAATATAGAGTTGTTTTTCATGGATTTGGTTTTTTGTTTTTTTTTTTTTAAGTTTTGGGATTTTGTTTTGTTTTGTTTTTTGTTTACTTTTTTAGGTTTTTTAAGACAATGTTTTTCTATTAACCTAGGCTGTCCTGAAACTTGCTTGGTAGTCCAGGCTGGCCCCTCAAACTCAGAGATCCACAACCTCTGCCTCCCAAGTGCTGGGACTAAAGATGTCCCACCACCGCCTAACATTTGTGGAGGCTGCAGAATTTGCTCACTTTTATTCTTGTATTATTTTATATTACATTCCTGCAACAAGAATATCTAAAGATGGGTAATTTCTACAAGAAGCAGGCCTCTTTTAGACTCACAGTTCTGGAGACCCAAAAGCACGCACGGCAGCAATGTCTACTTGTCTTCTGATGAAAGGCGCCCCGAGGAGAGGATCACGTAACAGAGGGTGAACAAGTGTGCTGAGTGGGCTAGCCCAGGAGATGCCCACACATCCTGCTTTGCAACAGCTCACTGTCTTAGAACCAACTTAGTCTTATAAGGCCAGACTCACTGCCTTCAGACATAAGCCACCTCTTTTAAAAGGTGTTAATCCATTCCTACTAGTGGCAACACCACAACCTAAGTGTTCCCTGAATGTCCCACTGCTTCTCAACATTGTCACATTGCAAGTCAGATTTGAACATGAGTTTTGGTGGTGACAACCCATATTTCAATCATAACAACTCTGCATTTTATCTATTGATTACAGTTATTGTGCAAAATAATGTGTTTCATGATGACACATTGATACTCGTCCATCACCACGCTCACTCATAGTAAGCTTTCATTCACCCTCTCCCATCCCTGATCTCCAATGCTTATCCTCCTATCCTCCTCAAAAATTGTTGCCCTTCTGAAACCATAGCAACTCATTTTTAAAAATTCTTTAATCCTTTTTTACAGTCCAGTCATTATCCCCCCTCCCAGTCCGCCCTCCGACAGTTGCTCATGCTATTCCTCCTCCCTCATCTCCAAGAGGATGTCTCTACCCCACCCCCACTCCCACCCCCACCTCACCAGATCTCCCCACTCCCTGGGGGACTCAAGTCTCTCAAGAGTTAGGCGCATCTTCTCTCACTGAGCCCAGACCAGGCAGTCCTCTGCTGTATATGTGTTGGGGGCCTCATATCAGCTGGTGTATGCTGCCCAGTTGGTGGCTCAGTGTCTGAGAGATCTTGGGGGTCCAGGATAGTTGAGACTGCTGGTCTTCCTATAGGGTCGCCCTCCCCCTCAGCTTCCTCCAGCTTTTCCATAATTCAACCACAGGGGTCCCCAGCTTCTGTCCATTGGTTGGGTGTAAGTATCTGCATCTGACTCTTTCAGCTGCTTCTTGGGCCTCTCAGAGGGCAGCCATGCTAGGCTCCTGTCTGTAATCTCTGCCCTCCGTGATTGCTTTCTTCCCTCCAAGGTGGAATTGAGACATCCTCACTTGGGTCCTTCGGCTTGTTAACTTTCTTAAGTTCTATGGATTGTATCCTGGGTAGTTTGTACTTTTTTTTTTTTTTCTAATATCCACTTATTAGTGAGTGCATGCCATGCATGTCTTTTTGGGTCTGAGTTACCTCACTCAGGATGATATTTTCTAATTCTATCCATGTGCCTGCAAAACTCAGGATGTCCTTGTTCTTAATAGCTGAGGAGTATTTCATTGTGTAAATGAACCACATTTCCATTCTTCCGTTGTGGGGCATCTGGGTTGTTTCCAGCTTCTGAGTATCACAAATAAGGCCACTATGAACATAGTGGAACACAGGCCCCTGTGGCATGGTGGGGCATCTTTTGGGTGTATGCCCAAGACTGGTATAGCTGGGTCTTCAGGTAGATCCATTTCTAATTTCTGAGGAACCTCCAGATTGCTTTCCAGAGTGATTGTACCAGTTTGCAATCCCACCAACAATGGAGGAGTGTTCCTCTTTCTCCACATCCCTGCCAACATGTGCTGTCACCTGAGGTTTTGATCTTAGCCATTCTGATTGGTGTAAGGTGGACTCTCAGGGTTGTTTTGACTAATGACTTTGAACATTTCTTTAAATGCTTCTTGGCCATTCGAGATTCTTCTGTTGTGAATTCTCTGTTTAGTTCAATACCCCATTTTTTTGATTGGGTTGTTTGTTTTTTTAGAGGTTAGCTTCTTGACCATAGCAACTCCTAACTCTTGCTTGCTCCTCTGTCCATGCTCCTGTCCCACCTCTCATTCACCCAGTCCCTAGAGAACAAGGATTCTGTCCACACCACTCTCCCCCCTCCAAGCTTTCCCACGTCATTCTGGCACACAGTTGGAATTTAGTAAGTCTTTATTCTTTACAGTAATGTTGTGAGTTCCATTTCGAGTGGACCACCCATTTGGTAGTCGAAAGCACAAAGGCACAGGCTTCCAGTGCAAAAGCAGAATCTTTTGAACATCTGGAGTAAATGCCAAGACTTAGGTTTGAACCATTTCCCCTAGTGACTTCAAGTTTGCCTTTCTTCTGTGTGTGTGTGTGTATGTGTGTGTGTGTGTGTGTGTGTGTGTGTGTGTGTGTGTGCGCACGTGTGTGTGTGTAGCTATTATTCTTAAAAACTGGTGTCTGGAGCTGCTCTTCTAGACTTTACATTTATAGTCTAAAATAAATTTAATCCATTGGCAGTTGAATATATATATATATATATATATATATATATATATATATATATATATATATATATATACGTTCGTATTTCTTAGGTTTCCTCTTTTATTTTCTTCATTCTGTCTCATGTGAAACTCCAAATTCCAAGTCTTAGGATCATCATTACAGTCCTTGAGGGGGAACTGCATATCCCACTGATTTCTTGCTTTTTTTTTTTTTAAGCATGAATCTAGCCCTTTCTCCTCAGCTTTCCACAGTGCAGTCATCACTGAATGATGGTCCCATTTGCCTACTTCCAGGTATGTATGCTCACTCTTGGGGCACCACTGATCCTACTTGGCTTTCTTTGGGTGGCTGAATTAGGTCATTGACTTCTGCTTTCTCTTCCTGTTGTTGGCATGACAGAGAGTAGGCCAGAGGATTGTGATAACCGATGAAGAACATTAGGATCAAGATTACAGAATCTCAGGCCGTCTTCCTCTTACACGTCCAGTCTCTTGGATATGCTTCCTATCGTGTTCACTTGAAGCGCCACACTTTACAAAGCTCCTTCTCACCCAGTGCACCTTCACCCTCTTCTCTCCTCTTTCCCACAAGCCCATGGGGCCTTCTTTCAACCCATACAGACAAGCAGTTCCACTTATTAGTTTGATTCAATGCCAAGTTACTTTTCTAAAACACTTTCAGCCTGCACTATAAGCCAACGCTCCCACGAGAGCTGGCCTGTTTCCTTCCCACACTGCTAGTGTGAGGGAGAAAAGAAAAAAAAAAAAAAAAAAACCACTCCACACATCAAAGAAAAATTCTACTCACCTCTGTGATTGGTTGATCCACAATACAGGGTGTGGCTACGCAGCTGGTCATTTCTTCTCCCACCCTCTTTAACCTACAGAATGGAATAATGATCAACAGGAAAATTAAGGAAATCAAACCCGGTTTGTTAAATGAGCTTGTCTTGTCTTTCCACATCATCTGCAAGATGATGAGACAGGAGAAATTTCAGATCAAGATGTGAACGGTAGCCAAAACTATTAGTAGGTTGGTAAATGGGCTGCATTCGGGGTCGGACTTATAAAACCCTGCTTTTTAGCCTATCCTGTGAAATACTAAACAGAAACAACACTCAGATCCATTGAAAAAGACCAACCCAAAGCAGCTGGTTTCCTGAGCTGGTGCACATAGCAGGAGAAATGTTGGCAGAACATTCAATTACCATAAAAGAGAGAGCTATGTAGAAACCACATTAGAGAAAACTCAACCAAAACAAAGTCAAACATTTGAACTGTTTTGAATAGATTCTGATGGAGACCTGAAAAGGGGTCTAGCCTGGATTAATGAGAAATGCAAATGAACTGGTTCAGACATAAACCGGCTCCCTTTGTGATGTGATTCTTCGCCCCTCAGACTTGAGGGTGAAGTAAATAACTGTCATCTACAGGGGTGTTCTAAGGTACATCGTCTCCACATAACTGGTGGCTTGAGCCAGCAGTGCTTGTTCACCATGTACGAAGAAGTGATAAGTCAGTCCGATGCTGAAATGTGCCAGCAGGTCCCCTTCTGCCTGCCCTACCCCCTCTTTCATTCAATGAAGAGCTACATGGAGCAGCTGGTTTTGATCATTCTATCCATGGCAAAGACTGTGAGAAACACATTTATTTTGGTAACACACAGCATGCATATATATATGCGCATATACATATATTTACACATGTTGCACATGTCTGTTCTCTGGGATGCATATATGTCTATTTTTTGTGAGGGGTTGGCAATCAGTCCTTTAGAGTGTCCTCTTATGAGCTGTCAACAGAAACCTCCCTAATTTGAGTTCTTGGCAGCCGATACACCCACCACTGGAAACCAAACTGCCAGGCTTTGGAAAAGCCAGCCCATCCATCTGGATGGGTCTTTCTCAAAGGGACCCTGACTGCCCCTGGATACACTCCCCTCAGAGCTCCTCCCAGCATTATTGCCCCAAAGACTGTCGAAAACTTATTATTAGCTTGAGAATATGTGAGTGGTTCTCATTATACTCCCAGATCGAATCTGGGTGAGAGCAAAGATTCCATGATTTGTTGGTTTGGAGGTTCAGTGAATGGGGAAATTTTTTCCCAAACTAATGTTAACAGAAAGAATTGGGGAGAGCATGAAATGAGGTTGACAGGATGGCTGGCAAGCTTGGTTTTATGGCTCTGACTTCCTGTCAAGGGAATGCACGCTGCCTAATAGCCTTGCTGATAGTGAGTTATTTTCATGAGGGCACTTTAGCAGGCAGCTCCTTCTCCCCTGATAGCCAGGCTGCCCATGCCAGGGAGGGAGCCAGCACCACCCCCACAACTTCTGCTGCCCAGTGCCTGAGGTTGAAAACTGTGAGGCAGCTGTGGGAGATGAGAGCCAGCCATCCCTCTGTTTGTTTGTTTAACTAGTCTGCTGGCCTGGGTACAGTCAGGCAGCTTCCATTTACATGATCTGCTAATTGGGTTTCAGTACCTGCCCATCTTGAGAGGCCCTAGAAGTAGAGATTGGCTATTTCATTCCAAATATGCCCTGGGACAAGGGTGGCCAGACAAGACACCTGAAAACAGGGTTCTTCAGCTTCAGAAGAACCTAACACATTCTCGGTCCCATCCTTATGGTGCTGATTTGGTGCAGTTTGGGTAACAAGAAGCTACATTTCTAAGAACAGAACGATGTCACTGTTAGTCACTGCAAATGGCCCTTTAAGGAAGGCACTGTGCTGCAAGGGAGGGCCATCAGGCATCAGCAAGTTTTGCTTGCTTAAATTAAGCTGAAAATAGGTGTACATTGGAAGTTAGTTTTCTTCAAGAAGAAAAGGACTCTGTGTTCCCCGAGTGTGAATATTTATCCTCCTATCCTTTTCATTGCTGCTCTAAACCTATGACTCCTTCAAGGCCTGGCTCATGTCCCTTTGGAGTCTCAGGCAGCTCCTCTGACAGCAACATCAATGTCTCACTAATCTCCACTCTGCTGAGCTTCAGTGTGGCTTGGTGTTATTCTTAATTGTTCCTTGCATGTGAATTTTGTCATCAACCCAGAGCCCTAATGCAGTTGGATAAAAGCCCTCTCAACACTCACAAAGCTGAGAGCAATCACAGAATGTTCTTTAAAGTGAAATTGAAAGATCAAAGCAGAGCTAAATCGGTAGACTTTGAACATAGTGCAGGTAACATTGGAGAGCTGTGGTCATAAAGACGCCATCAGATCCATGCATCACCATGTCATTTTGGCCTGGCTTCTAAATTTTTTGTTTGAAGTGGCTGGCACAAAATGAAGAAAGGGAGACTCTGCTGTGTGGAACATTAAATGACTTAACTTTTCTGTTTTTTTTTTCCCAGACAGAAAACAGTTCAAACTGTTCCCAAGGTACTCCGAGAATGAAATGTTGCTGCGTGAAGTGATAGGATGGAGACCGAGTGCTGAATGGCAGTGGGACAAGCCTTCCTCTCTGGATAAGTGGCATTTAACCACTGAAACCAACAGAAGAAACACTAAATATGAGTGGATTATACATGCCAATTAAAAGGAAGAGATTATTGCACTGGATAAGAAACCAAGACTCAGCAGATGCTGAGTCTGCAGGGAATACTAACAAGATACAAGTACACAAACAGTTTGAAAGTGAAAGGATCAGAGCACATACACTCAGCAATAGCAACCGTGAAAGCATGGCTACAGCAATGCCTGTGAAAATGCAGATCAGACAAATGATGTCCCTAAGGATAGGAGAGGGTCTTTTATAATTAATAAGATATCAAGGTATAGTGATACCTCCAGCTCCAAGGGAGCCCATGATTTAAGAAGATACAAATCTCAATACCCTAGCCTCCAGTATAAAGAAATAAAAAGAGAGAAAAAACTAAATCCAAAAGCAATAATAAATAAAAATAATAGAGCAGAAATATAATGCCAAAACATAGCAACAAAAGAAGAAAGAAACCAGACTTAAGCATTTTGAGCAAAAATAATAGCACCAAGATGACGCACAGAATTGGAGAAGTAACTCAGATCATCTGATAAAAGACTTGTACTAAGGAATATAGCAGAAGAAGGATCGCTTACAATTCAGAAAACCCATCTAAGAGGTGGGCAAAGGACGTAACTGGACGGTTCTCCAAAGGTGGTGTGCAAAAGTTTAACAAGTGCACAAAAAAAGATGCTCAAAATCATTAGTCAACAGGGAAATGCCAGTCAAAACCACAATGGACTACCACTTCCTGCTCACTAAGATGGCTAAACTGAAAAAGTGAGATAATAACAAGTGTTGGCAGGAATGGGGAGTATTTTTAAGCCTCAGGGCATTGCTGGTGGATAGGTAAAATAATTTCCACTTAAAAAACAGTTTTGTAGTTCTTCAACAAGTTGAAGAGTTATTGTCAAGAGACATAAAAGCCAACATCAATGTAAAAAGTTATATAAAATATTAATGAGATCATGACACACACTAGCCAAAAGGTGTCACAGACTAAAAAGATGGCTTACAGTCACACCACCCACCTTCCCCAAGCCAAGGAACAGGCACCTTTCCCACTACATATAGGCACATGCCAGATGGCTTCTCACTGACCTAGCTGAGACTTTTGCCACCACTGTTGCCGGCACTTTTTTAAGGCTTGGGGAGATGGCTCCTACTGATGTTCATGTCCATGATAGCTAACCTTACCTAGATCTATGGTTTGGACCTGTAGTATCTCCCAAAAGGCATGAGTGTTAACGTCATGGTCCCCAGTGCAGGCGGTATTCACAGGCTAGACTCAGGAGCACTGATTACTTCAGTAAGACACTTTCCTCATCAAACAATTAGCCTAGTAATAGATTCAAGGTTTGCATAGTCTATTGGGAAGGGATGAAACTAGTGGTGGGGGTAGGCTGCGGTTTCACAAAGCAGATCATGGGGGATATCCCTTTCAACTTTATCCTTGGCCCCTTCCAGTCACTATCTGCCTCCTAGCCACCAAGAGGTGAGTAATTTTGATTGGCCCCGGGCTTTGTCCACCACGTCATTCTTCCTTACTACAAGCCCACAGCCCCACAGCAATGGTGTAGAGCAGTGACTGCCTGGAACATCTAAAACTGTGAGCAAAAATAAATCTTCCTTTCCTGCAAGATGCCCTCCCAAGTTCTTGTCACTTTGACAAAAAAAAGTCCAACTAACACACCTGTACTGTAGTCCACCTAAGGAACTTTGAGGTACTGACAACAGCAGTGAGTACAGGTGATGTGTTCCACTATACTAGTTGAAAGTACAACTTATCTCCTGAGTGTAAGTAAATTACGATCCCTGCTAGAGGATTTGACCCATCTGAAGAAAGGGTGTATCTGTGGTAAAAATCAAGGACTTTGCATGAATATCTATCCACACAGATGATGCATCTTGCTGTGTTTTGTTTCATTTTGTTTGAATATCTGGTCCTTAGGTTCCTACAGCTCAGCTTGGCATGATTTAGACACCAAATCTCATTGCAAGTTTTAGTTTCATCACATACACACATAAAGCTGACTTTTCAGTGGTAGGAAAGGAGATTAGAAGTCCACGTGAAATGGCACAGTGGAAGAAGACCAAAGACACAAGAGGTTTTGGGGGTGTTACTTCATGTTGTTTCCTGGGGTGTAATCTCGGAACAGAGGAGTCTCAGGTTCACCCACCTCTGCTACAAGTCTGTGGCAGAGTAACTTGCAGGGAACTGGGTTCAGCTGGCTTCTACAATCTTACCATCTATAATCTTAGTTATCTTAATAGACAATTCCAGGAAAGGCTTTTAACCTGGTAATGTATTAAAAACATACACATAAGTCCTTAAATAGTTGACTACTAATCAACTGTGAGTGGCTTTCCCATACCTTACTATTTAGTATGTTAATTTCCGTTTGCAAATAGAGTCCAGGTATACTTTTTTTTCTAACTTTGATATCATCTCTGAAGAGTAGATACTAGAAAAAAAAATAAATGAATTCCAGCTTGTTTAAAAAGAATGTTGCTATGCTTAGAAATGATATTGTTTATAGTAAAATTATAAAAGCTAACATATATTAAGTACCCATCTATATTAGCTAATCTAATCTCCAATTTTAAACAAAAAATATTTTTAAGAAAGCTACTATTTTAACAATTAAGAAATTGAGAGATTAACTAACCTACAAGTCAACTCCCAGCCTCTTTCCATTCCTTAATGGAGGTTTTGGATCTAAATGTCAAAAAAATCATGAGATTCTGGACAGCCAGCTTTCTTCAAGTACTCTAGAAGTCCAGAGCAAGCTGATGGGACCCACAGGCTGAGATCTCCTCCTGACCTCACAGGTTACATAAATCACACTACCCAAACAGTTCTTCACAGCTGGATGCAGGGAAGGCTTTGGGACCTGGTGGCAGAAGTAGAGAACCTTCCCATGGACCTTCATCATGGGTGATAAAAAGACAAAAAGCCAAAAACAAAACCAGAAGCCACGAGGTACGAAAACACTGATAGGAAAGACAGGGTACCTTCCCCAAGACTGGGCAACCGGATCCCTCAAAAACTTACTCTTCAAGTTTTGGGGAAGAAACTGTAAAGAAAAGTTGAGATTAGTTCGACAAACTTCTTAGTTTGGGGGATTCTCAGAGTGTGTAGCTAGCAAGAACTGAGGCTGGAAGATAGGTCTGCCTCTGGCTATGAGTCTTAAGAAAGCTGTGGAATGTAGAGATTGAGGTTACCAGTTCGTCTAGCACCACTGAGACACAGAGCAAAGTTGGGGGACTTCAGAGGTGTGTGGCAGTACGCCTTCTGGAATGTGGAATGCAGATTTCCCAAGCTGGGAAGATGCCAAGCTCCCATTAAAGGGCCCTTGAGGGCTTTCTAGATGTTATGTGGATTTTGTTGTCGTGGTGGTGGTTGTTGTGGAGGTAGCAATAAGTCCTAGAGCCTGTACACATTCAGCAAGTAGTCTCCCACAAAAACACATCCCCAGCCTTCTTAAAATTCTTTATTTTGAGGCAACATCTCACTAAATTGTCAGGCTGGCTTTGATGGGCTTCATAGCCCAGTTACTCAGTGAACATGCAGTCCTCCCCAGAAGCTGGAATTACAGGCCTGTGCCACCATGCCCAGCTAGAGTTAGGATTGTGACATGACATATCCCCAGGCCCCAAGTCTCTTGGGATGGGTGCTCGGTTCTTAGGTGGTGACACTGTAGACCAGGGATTAAATCATGAGGATGCTAACTTCATCAATGAATTAACTCCTGTATCTAGTAGGATATGGGGCCTGGGTGGGGAAAGTAGTGTGTAACTTGTCCCTGGGCTTCTTCTGGTCTGTTCCTCAGCCTCTTGCCTACCATAAGTTGAGAAATTGCCAAACCATATTTGTTATTGTCTTAGTCAGGGTTTCTATTCCTGCACAAACAACATGACCAAGAAGCAAGTTGGGGAGGAAAAGGTTTATTCAGCTTACACTTCCATGCTGCTGTTCATCACCAAAGGAAGTCAGGACTGGAACCCAAGCAGGTCAGGAAGCAGGAGCTGATGCAGAGGCCATGAAGGGATGTCACTTACTGGCTTGCTTCTCCTGACTTGCTCAGCTGGCTTTCTTATGGAGCCCAAGACTGCCAGCCGAGGAATGGCACCACCCACAATGGGCCCTCCTACCCTTGGTTACTAATTGAGAAAATGCCCAACTGTTGTATCTCATGGAGGCATTTCCTCAAAGGAAGCTCCTTTCTCTGTGATAACTCCACCTTGTGTCAAGTTGACACACAAAACCAGCCAGTACAGTTATGGTTTATATATGCTCAGCCCAGGGAGTGGCACTCTTAGAAGGTGTGGCCCTGTTGGAGTAGGTGTGACCTTGTTGGAGTAGGTGTGTCACTGTGTGTGGGTGTGGGCTTTAAGACCCTCATCCTAGCTGCCTAGAAGCCAGTCTTCCACTAGCAGCCTTCAGATGAAGACATAGAACTCTCAGCTCCTCCTGCACCATGCCTGCCTGGATGCTGCCATGCTCCTGCCTTGATGATAAGGGACTGAACTTCTGAACCTGTAAGCCAGCCTCAATTAAATATTGTCCTTATAATGTTGCCTTGGTCATAGTGTCTGTTCTCAGCAGTAAAACCCTAACTAAGACAATATTCTCCCTGCCATGTGGTCTATCTCTCCACACATGGACCATGGGCTGAGACCACTGAGCCAAGGAACCAAGATAAACCCTCCTCCCTTGGAGCATTTGTCATGGATAGTTTGTCACTGAGACTAAAGTAATAAACACACATGTTGGAAACCACAGGAAATGTCTCTGTATTTTCCTCTCTCCCTCTCTCCCTCTCTCCCTCTCTGTGTCTCTGTCTCTCTCTCTCTGTCTCTCTCTCTCTGTCTCTCTCTCTCTCTGTCTCTCTCTCTCTGTCTCTGTCTCTCTGTCTCTCTCTCTCTCTGTCTCTCTCTCTGTCTCTCTCTCTCTCTCTCTCTCTCTCTCTCTCACACACACACACACACACACACACACACACACACACACACACACACACATACACAGAGTCAATGGTACCACGAACACCCCAGTGTCAGAAGGGAGCAAACAGATTCTGATGGACTCTGAGGTTGAAGTTGAAGTTTAAAAATAAATGAGATTAAATTCCAAAACCAGAATGAAAGTGTTCTAACACACAGAAATGAGTGAAAAATTGTGGCCTCCAACTGAGAAGTTGCTAAGGGAACTTGCTGCCCCAGCAGGAAGGGACCGGCTCTCAGCCAACAGAGCACAGCAGGTAGAAGTTATTGGAAAAATAAAGCTGCTTCGTGATTATTTGCAAATAAGGTAAGATCTCTCCATCTAAACTCTGATGTGCCAAGATGAGGTTTCAGCACACCCAGCCTTGTCAGTGTAGGCCCAGAGTCAAGGTTGTAAAGCCAGTGATTAGATGTCAGAGCAGGTGAGAGCCAGGCATGGGACCAGGCTCCACCCCTTCCTAACTGTACAACCCTGGGCCCAGGCAACTATTATACGGTTCAGTTTTATCCTTTGCAAAATGAGGCTGTTATAGTGTTCCTCTGAAGATGAATCAAGAAAGCCCCATATACAGCAATTAGCCAGTGTCTGGCAGACGCTGGGTCCTGAGCTACAATCTTGTTCTCACTCACTTGCTCAGTAACAAGCCAGATACCTGCCCTCCTCAGCACACCTGTCTCCCTTCCCCTTGCTTTCCTGTTATCTCTCTGGCTCTCCTCAATCCTTCCTTAGTGCTCCCCCTCTCCTGGCTTGCTTACTACTGGCCTGGCCCTCAGCTTTCTCTCCTCCAGTCCCCCTGGCTGTTCTTCTCTTCATCGTTTAAATTATCCCAACTCTACGGCTCCAGTCCAGAATCAAGCCAACAGACTAACTGATGGCTTCACATCTTCCTCAGATGGTCCATGGACCTCTCACACTGAACACCTCAAGAGGTCTAAATATAAGATAAATACTCCCTCACCTGTTCTCCACCCCCTCACCCCACCCCCCACCTATCCAACCTTCAGCTCAGCTTGGAAATGACTTTTATGTCTCTCTCCTCAACACCCTCTTCCCTCAATCCATCCCCAAGCACTCTTAGGTGCACTCTGTCCGTATATACTTTTTTGTGTGGTAAAATTCACGTAACCTACAACACACCATCTTAGCCACTGTAAAGGATAGAAGTCGACAGCACACAACACATTTGCAATGGCATCATCACCACTATCCAGTTCAACATTTTCATCACCCCAAAATAATATGGTACCCACAAAGCAGACACTCTCCTGCTCCTTCCTCCCAGCCACAGGCAACCACCAATCAATCACTTTCTAGAAATTTCACTATTATAGACATTTCTTATAAATGGAATGCCTCAATACGTAGCTTGTGTGTGGCTTTCTGTAGTCTAATGCATTCAAGATCTTCATGTCGCAACTGCCCTCCCTGACTCTGTGCTTCCAAGCTTACCCAGAGTTGCTCACGAAGGTCCCCCAAAAGTTATCATCTATTTAAAACTTTTTGTCAATTGTTTATTGTACTTAAAGACAGAGCACAAAACACTTGAGATGACAAAATTATGAGTGTGTGTGCATGTCCATATTTATTCTTATACACATATGTGGAGGTGTTCATGAGCATGGGTACATGCATGTGGAGGTCAAAGGCTGGATTATGGATTTTCCTCAACCACTCCCCACTTTATTTATTGAGGCCAGGTCTCCAGCTGAACTTCGAACTTGCCAGAATCAGCTAGTCTAACCCAGCTTGTCCCAGGGATGCCCATGTCCACCTTCAAGCACAGAATTACAGACAAGCCACTATGCCAGCTTGGCTTTTATGTGGATTCTGAGGACCCAAACTGCTATGCTCATGCTTGTATGGCTCTATCCCCTGAACCATCTCCCCAGTCCCTGTAAATGTGACAGACGTATGTCGCCTGACCTCCACCTGCCTCCACCACTACCTTCAGCAGCATCTTTCCCTGGTACAATTGGTCCCAGCTTCTTTTTCTCAGCTATATCAAATTCTTTTCCTGCCATGGAGCCTGTGTGTGTGTGTGTGTGTGTGTGTGTGTGTGTGTGTGTGTGTGTGTGTGTGTGTGTACATTTCCTCTCCTCTTTGCTTTTCTCTGAGGAGCATCATCTCCATTGTCACTCCATAGCACAAGCCACCAACAGAAACTGAACATCTGGTTGACCCTCTGTGTGTATGTACCGGACTGTACGCTCAGTGAGGCCAGATCAAAGTCTACTTTTTCCAGGAGCATCTTCCCTGAGACTAGTCATGTGCCTACCATCTAATAGATGCCCAAAGCCACTGAAGACTGAGGGAATGAATAAACTTCCCAGAGCAGAAAGAGGTGGGGAAGGCATCCTGCCACCTGCTATTAGAGTCTAATCCAACGTTGTTGAGATGGATGTAAGCTCTCATTTGCCTTCATCATCGCCACTGTCATCAGCAGCAGCTCCCTGCTGGCCTAATGGTGACTGCATCACAGCAGCCTTGGGGAAAAAAAACACACTTTCTGGGTAATTCCAGTTTTCCTTCTCCAATTTTCACTCCAGGCAGCTGGGAACTAAAGGTCAGTAGCCAGCCCATGGGGAGTGACTGCAAGCTAGAGAGAGCCTGTGGGACAATTTCCCAGCTTCTCTCCCATTGGCCAAGTCCCCCTTGAGCAGCCTTTCGAAGACTTATCCCACAGCCACATGCTTTACTGAGACAAAAAGACAAACAAAACACAAAACAAAAAGCTGCCTTCTGGCCCCTGCTCGTGATCTCCAACAAAGCAGAGGGTTCAGAAGAATGGCCCCTCTTTAACAAGACACCACGTGAAGATTGTGAGAAGTAACCGCTAATGCTCACCACCAACAGAAGTGTAGCATTCATATATTGTCCCTGCAGGAGGCCAGCCTCACAGACCACCAGGAAACCTAGACCACACCTCGAGAGCATCTCTCTGAAAGGGTGTGGGCACTTCCTGCTACCTCCCCAACTCTATTATTGTGGTCCCAGTTGAGGCCAAAGCCAGTTGTGTTAGCATCATTTTTTTAAACCAAGAGCAGAGTCAGCCCCACCAACCCTTCCTTCGCTGCCTCTGTCAGTTGGCACTGTCTTCCTCCTCTTCTGATGTGGTTCCATGTTTGCACATGTCTTGGTCTGAGCCCATGTGGAGCAACCAGGTCCATTAATTCTATTGCTTGAGGGCTTTAAAGTAATCAAAGACCACAAGTGGGTTCTAAAAACAATGAGCGACCACAAAGAGGATTTCAACACTCGTCGCCCGTGCTCACTTCTGAAAATGAGTCCCATACCCCAAAGAATACTGAGTGAGTGGCACATCCAGCTAGTCCATAAATATTTATTGTACGTTACTCACTGCCAGGTTGGGGGCGGAGGCTATTGCAGCCTAGTTTGCAATAAAAATTTAAAAAGTCAGTGACTCTTCAGTGAGAAAATAGCTACAGTAAAGGAAGGGAATGGAGGACTGAGGGAGAGGAGAGACCTGAAAATGTCTGGGGCAAACAGGTAAGGGATACTTATGTGATTCACAGATATGAACACTCCAGAGACGGCCACAGTTAGAAGGAAGACAAACTCCTTCTGCACATACTCGTTGAAGGTGAACACTGAAGGGTGTTTGTCTTTTTTGGTAGATGAACGTGTGCATCCAGAGCTTAGGAGACAAATGTGGACTCTAGAGTCATATTTGGGAGTTGAGAATACCTGTGTGCTTTTAGAAGCCAAGTAGCTAAGAATCTACCTGATGATATCACCCTTGCTAATAGATCCCATCCTAGTGGACTTTACAGGTGAATGGAACCTGAAGGCTGTGAGAGATAAAGACATGAAGTATTGAATAGGGAAGGGAAGGCATTCAAGACAGAAGTGGGACCATGCGAAGTACCAGAGCTGAGATACTTGGAGAAACTAAACTGCTCAGTGAAGCGGGCAGACAGCACAGGGAAGGCCTAATAGGAACACACACCAGTGTTTAATGGACAGGCAGAAGAGAAGCGTGAAGAGGAGATGAAGGACAACCACAGCAGTAAAAGAATGAAGTGGGGGAGGGGAGCAAATACTTCAAGAAAAGAAGTGGCCAGATCACCTGGTCCTGGGACGCATATCCACAGTGCCTAGAAGAGTGCTTGGGACTAAGTGAGTTAAATTATGAGTTCCATTGTTTAATGTTCCTTGACTTTAGCAATAAAGCACTTTAGTGGCCTAGAGAAAAAGAACTTTCTAGAAAAAGAACTGGGGCAAAGGCCCAGTGTAGTGGGTTGTGGAGTAAATATAGACTAATACAACAAATGTTGACAACCCTCCAAGATCTTGGGCTCAGTTCCAAGTTCCGGCTGAATCTTAAAGGGGCCGTTATCTCAACGTGCACTGTAGCAAGATATCCTGGTGACACTCCTTTCAAGTTCCCTTCCAAGCTCAGAGACCTCACCTTCTGCTCCCTCTGCCTGGAGTCTACTTTTCTAACTCCTTCTCACACATGCAGGCTCAGCTGACCTGGCATGTCCTCAGTGAAAGGTGCCCACACCGTTATCCTCTGTCTAACCTCCTGGTAGATCTGTTCCATGCTTACACACAGCATGGCTCCTCTCCATCTAAAGACAGGCACCAACTAACTTGTGAAAATATTATTTTCACTTAACTAAACCATAAGCTCTCCCAAGTTATATGTGCCATGAGGGCAGTAACTGGACCCCAAACCCAAACAGTAACTGTCCCTTGTAGGCACTCAACCAATACTGAAAAGATAAAGGAACAGATAAGAAGCTAGGCAGATGTTGGAAAGAGCCATAGGGTCAAGGAAGAGCTTTTTAAATAACTGAGACAACCCTACATTGAAATGTTCACACGCCTTGCTCAATAAAGGATGAGCAGAGGTGACCAAGAAGGTGAAATACCCCAGGAGACACACAAGGGTGCTGAAGGTGGAGGAGGACCTTCCATAGAAGCAGGAAGTTGGAAAGGAAGGAAGAGGGCTCATGACAGGACTGAGGGCAGGAAGTTGAGGAGGTGCGGGTCTGTGGGCATGTTTCTCCTGTAGGGGAAAAAAAAAATCTAAATTTTCTTATCTCTTCATTACAACAGATCATTCCAATAGATCTTTGAAAGAGACAAAAGAGAGTATATAGGAGAAATGAGTGGACTTCAGGTATGTTCTAGAAGACTTTTGGGGAGTTAGATATATGGGTGTTTCATTTATCTTTTTAGTTGAGTTCTGCCAAACATAAAGAGGAGCTGCTTGGTGCTGGAGCATGGCTCAGCAGCTAAGAGTCCCTCCTGCTCTTCCAGAGGACCTGTTCCCAGCAATTTCGGTTCCCAGCACCCACTGTCAGGCAGGCTCACAAACACCTGTAACTCTAGTTCCAGAGGCTCTGACATGCACGCACAGGCGGTAAACCTTGCTTCACACAAAACACACACACCTGCACATAACTGAAAAAAAAAAAAAAACCAGAATAAATGCATCTTTTTTTAAGAAGCAACTAATTTAAAGGATCAAACACTCTTACACCGGTTACTGCCACACACAGCAGCTCCCACCCATATTTTCTTCCCCAAGGGCAGCTAGTCTCAGCTCCTTCTCCTGGATATCTAATGTTTATGTTCATATCAGTAGATAGCATGTGCATTTCCAGTTCCTGGTTTGGCTGCTTCTATTACCCATGGACTTCCACTAGCGGACAGTGAGAATTTAACTCTACCCTTCCAAACATCCCCACCTCTGGCATTCATGCCCACTCTTCCTTCTTACTCCCAGCTTTGCAAGACTACATCACAATTTTAGGTGACAATAGACTAATGGACTGTGCTTGTACCTGTGAGTAAGAGCCAGGGAATGGCTCAGTGGGTAAGAACACTTGCTGAGTGAGCATGAGGGTCCTGAGTTCAGATCCCCAGTGCTCACATAAAAAGCCTGGTGACATTCCAGCTCTAAGACACTGTCTTAGTCAGGGTTTCTATTCCTGCACAAACATCATGACCAAGATGCAAGTTGGGGAGGAAAGGGTTTATTGAGCTTACACTTCCATGCTGCTGTTCATCACCCAAGGAAGTCAGGACTGGAACTCAAGCAGGTCAGGAAGCAGGAGCTGATGCAGAGGCCATGAGGGATGTCACTTACTGGCTTGCTTGCTTCTCCTGGCTTGCTCAGCTGGCTTTCTTATAGAACCCAAGACTACCAGCCCACAGATGGTACCACTCACAAGGGGCCCTCCCCCCTTGATCACTAATTGAGAAAATGCCTTACCGCTGGATCTCATGGAGGCATTTCCTTATCTGAAGCTCCTTTCTCTGTGATAACTCCAGCTTGTGTCAAGTTGACACAAAACCAGCCAGTACAGAGGCAAAGACAGGAGCATCCTGGGAGCTCCCTAGCCAGGATCAGTGAGAGATCCTGCCTCAAGGAACAAGGTGGGGACTTCAGAAGGTGATACTCAATACGGATCTCCTGCCTCCACAAATACGCACACATGCATCATATATATGCTCCTCCTCACACTTATACAAATTAATCCTCATGTTACCCTTTTGTTTTCCATATTGCTGCCACTCATGCAAACAAATTCACTTCCTCTTGAGTTGTTTAATACAACAGAGAGAAACCCTCAGTTTAACCTTGTTGGGTAATTCTCTTCTGCGTCCTCCTGTCCTATACCTGGTTGGCCTCAGTTCCTCCAGCCCAGGAGCAAGGCTCATACCATGACTCTAGCGTGATCCTCTCTGGTTTGTTGATTCTTCTATCCCTGTCTTCCTTGTCTCCCTCTTATTTACATACTAGTTTAATGGGGTCATCTCCAGTAGCTCCCTGGAAATGGTATATGGGAAATAAAACGATTGAGACCCTACATGACCTAAGAATTTGATTGTACATTACCAGATTAAAAGAAGATTCAGATACATGATCATTCTGTAAATGCAAAATAAAAAAAAAGGCACATAAATTCATGGTTCAAAAACTCAATGTAAAATTATTCACAATAATCAAAAGGCAGAAGCAGCTGAGGCTTCATCTGCAATCGCATGTAAACAAACCATGTTGCATATACAAGCAGCAATATTAGCAACAAAAAAGAATAAAATTAAATAAAGAAATGAAATGAAATTTTAGTTCGTGCTATATGAAAGAAGTTTGGAAATTTTTATGTTCCATGAAATGATTCAGTAACAAAACTGTGCTATGTGACCCTATATATATATATATATATATATATATATATATATATGTGAAAATTTTTGATTAGCCAATGTAATAATGGAGAGTGGATTAAATTACTAAACTCTGGGGGGAGAGGAGGAGAGGAAGTATGGAGAAGTTCTGGAAATGGTGATGATGGCACCATGGTGGAGTCCCTGCCACTGAATCCTGACTTTAGAGGGTCAAAGGGTAAACATGAGCCTGGAGAGATGGCTCAATGGACTTCCAGAGGACGGGTGCAATTCCTAGAACCACATGGCAGCCTATAACTGTCTGTAGTCCAGATCCAGGGGATCTAACACCCGCTTCTGGCCTCCATGGGCCCTGAGCATGGAGGTGATCCACTGATGCCCAGTGAAAGCACCCATACATATAAGATAAAAAGCTAAAATTTAAAAACCATGTTAAGGCAAATTTGCATTGCAGACATGCACACACACACACACAAACACACACACACACACACACACACACACACACATATCCACAATAATTTTTTCAGTAGTTAAAAGCTCTCAGGAAATTATAAATAAAGGAAATATCTTTGTGTGGGGAGGGTATGTGTTTGGGGTGCGTGTAGTGTGTGCACATGTGTATCTTATGTGGTATATGCACACATGTAAGTGTGGGTGTGCATGCCCCGGTGTACATATGCAGAGACAGGAGAATATCGGATTTCTCTTCAACTTTTGGGGGGAGGTTGAATAGGGTCTCACTATGTAGCTCTCTCTGGTGGTCCTGGAGCTCACAGAGATCTGCCTGCCTCTGCCTCTCAAATGTTGGGATTAAGCTGGCTTCAGCTTATTTTTTGAGACAGGGTTTCAGGCTCCTTCAGCCTGAAGCTCTTCATTCTGGCTAGACTGGCTGGCCAGTGAGCTCCTGGGATCTAACTATCTCTGCCTCACAATGCTGGAGTTACAGGCACATGTGGCTAAGTCTAGGTTTAATGTGGGTGCTGGAAATTCAAACTCAGGTCCTCTTGCTTAAACAGCATGCACCCTTACTCCCTGAGGCATCTCCCCAACCCTGAGCAAACGTCTTTCTCTTGATAAAAATATCTATAAAGCAACAGCCTGAGAATGCCATCTTAAATGGGAAAACATTCAAATAATTCATGGTGACTTGCTCTTATTTCTGTTCTGCATTAGTGTCCCTAACCAGAACAAAAAGGGAAGGGGTGGCGGGTTGCCCGGGGTAGGACTAGGAAGAAGCAAGGGATGGGATCGAGGCTGTGAACATGAACACAGTACAGTGTTGTGCCTCTGTGGTGATGTCAGAAGGATGTCATCTTGTCTAGTAACAAATACTTGATTTTTAAAAAAAAGAATGAAAGGGAAGGAAGAAATCCAATTGTCATTAGTTTCAGATGACATCATTTTGCTCAGCAAAGCAAAAAGGATCTCTGAGCAAATTATAACAAATAAAAACATCAGAAGTCAGATGCATTTCTGTGTACCTGGGATAAACAATCGGAAAGTAAAATTGAACAGAAGATGGTGTGGTTGAGAGTGATATCAAGAACCATAAGAATACGTTCCCGCCCTCTCCAGAGAGAATTACAGCATTATATTAATAGGTAATAACATGATCCAAGTTAATTGGAGGGCTCAGAACAGCGCGAATGAGAAGACAAGAGCACGGCGCATGCGTCCCTCCGTTTCTCTAACGTTTCCATCAAATGCTAATGTTTTCATGGCACTCGATGAAGCCGATTCTAAAATTCATTTAAAATAGTGAAAGGGAAAAACTTAGCCAGGATGAGCATCGAGGGAAGACTCACTCAACCAGAAAACATGCTTTTTTGTGAAACTGCAGTAATTAAGACAGGATGGTACTGGCATGGAGACAGGCAAACAGACCGTGGACTAGAATAGGGAGTTTGTAACAGCCCCTCACGTGATGGAACTGTGGTGTATGACAGACACGGCGGTCCAGATCAGGGGAAGATAAATACAGCTGGGTAGAAAAGGTTATCCATACAGGAAAATATGAAACCAGATCCCTGAGTCACACCGTACACCAGAATTCTTTCCAGATGCATTGGAAGGCTCAATGATGGAAAAGTTAAAAAATAAAAATAAAACTTTAAAACTCTCAGCAGGACTCAGATATCTTTTAGACTTTGTAATAGAATAGGATTTCTTAAACTAAGAAGTACTATTTTAACAACTGACAAATTTGCCCACACCCAAATGCAGGGCTTCTAAAAGAGAAAGAAAACAAGCTGAGATGGAGAGAGGACTGGGCGCTCTCTATGCTTGGTCCTGGGCAGCTGGAGGTAGCCTGTCCGGAGCAGCACTTTCTACCCCGGCGGCAGGTTGTGTGAGACTTTTACCCTGGCACACCTGGAGACACCTAGAGGCATGCTTGGAGAAACACCACTCTCGGCAGTGAAGTCTGGAAGCAGCCCAGATGCTGATCAGGAGAGCACCTGAATAAACCGTGCTGCATTCACACGAAGAGACGGAACTGAGCAATCCTTGGGGACAAATCTACACTTATACAGCACTATGGATAAGTCCTGATGATAGAAAGTAAAATAAAAAATAAAAAGAGTACGCCCTGAATAGCTGTAGACACCATGAGATACTTTTTAGGTAGTAATACACTACCTTTAAAAATAAAACTGACTTTATAGAAATATAACTGGATAAGCTAAATAAGTTTATGGCACTTAGTTATGTCATATTAATTCAGTTAAAGTGGAACTGATTTTTCCTGCACAGTTCAGGGCTTGCCAGGGCCTCAGATAACATTTTGCACAGTGCTTGGAAGATATCTCCACCCTGTGCTCAGGAGGTGGGGGCGGGGGAACTGATCAGTGTCACAGCAATTGCACATTGTTACTACACCACTAGCTAATCAAGGTCAAGGGTATCACATAGACCCAAAGCAGCTCTTTGTTCTCCTTCAGCAACTCATGATTCTGGCCCAGTTACTGTAGCTCCCAGACCAGCCGCTGGGCCCCCCTCTCCTCAGCTCTGTCAGGCCCTCCTCCTTCAGTCCTTTCAATACCAAGGCTGGGATCAGTATCAAGCTGATGATGGCCATGCAATGGTTTAACTGACTGTGGCAGCTATAGGGTGTCACTCACCGTTAACAAACTCCATATCCTAGACCATCGCCATCATTCTGTTTCTATGAGATTAAATATTCTTAAACCAAAAGAAAAGGAATGAAGACTATACGGTCCAGCATACTGGTTCTTGGGGTAGGAGAAGCACCTTAGACTCACAAAGGCCCACAGAGCAGATGTGATGTAGTGTCATGATTCTAGCTTTTGTGGTTTGAATGGGAATGGCCTCCATTGGCTGGTATGTTTGAATATTTGGTCCTGGTTGGTGAAACTGTTTGGAGGTGTGGCCTTCCTTGAGGAGATGTGTCACTGAGGTGGGCTTTGGGGTTGTAAAAGACTCCTGAGACCAGCCAACGCTTTCTCTTTCTCTTCCCTGTGGTAGATCAAGACCTGAGCTGCATCCAGCAGTCGTGACCTTTACCCCCTGCAACCCTAAGCCCAGTTAAACGTCTCGATCATGCAGTTTCATCCCAGCAACAGAAAAGTAACTAAGACCAGGGGTGAGTTGTTTATTACATAAAAATAGACTTGAGTAGACCGCCATTTATGAGTCAATGAAGGATTACAGATATTCTAATTACGTGAACCTCGGAGGGTTGAGGGAGACAAGGAGCAACTGTAAGCAAGTGAGAAAGCAGACAATTTCCAGACTTGCTTTAGATGTCGTAACCCTTCCCCACCTCTGCCTACCCCACCCCACCCCCACCCCACCCCACCCCCACCCCACCCCACCCCCACCCCACCCCACCCCTACCCCCAACTGACTATAGCTTAGCTCTCTGCCACATTCAGTAGGGAAAAAGACTAGGGAACATCTTCAATGGGACTGCCCTGTGCCTAGATGACTTCAGGCTGGTTCATGGCTAACTTGGGAACAAAGGAAGCATGGCTGCTGTTAAATAATAATAAGGGGCAGCTTTTGCCCCAACTGAGGATGGTGGAAGCAATAGCTTTATGGGCTATTTTGAAGGAACAAAAGGCTCTAGAATGAACACAGCAGACACCCCACCCTAATGTGTGGAGGTTGGTAAGACAGGTTGCAGACTTGCGTTCGGACTTCCCCTTAAAAGAACCTTCTTAGACACACCAATATCCGCCCCTCTCCGGGGGGGGGGGGGGGGGAGGGGTAGAATCATTTCCTCCCCACACTGGATACAATCTCAAGACTATTACAGTACGCCATCTGACCTAGTCGGGGTTCAGAGCAGGAGACTTTTCTTAATTTAGGTTTCCAAAAGGAGACCCTAAAACATTTGAGTGTGTTATATTTGGCAGATGTATGGGTTAATTTTCTCCTTGCTATAACAAAAGCAACTTGGAGAAGGGAGGGTTTGAGTTCATGGTCTCAAGACTGACTGTCTCAAGCAATGAGCCCAGGAAGCAGCGTCAAAGCAGAACTGTGGGCAGACCGTGGATGAATGAGCACGTGACTGATCTATGCTCAGAGTGCTTGGAACCCTGCAACTGTCCTGAAATATTTGTCAGGCAGATCTCTGTGCTAAAGGAGTGGAGGCCTGTGTATTTATACATCACCTCCTGTCCCTCACAGAGGTTCTTTCTTGAGGAGTTGAATACATGTTACACTAACCTGCTCTGCCATGAGCCAATTCTATTCCAGGGCCTGAGTGCTCTCAGGCAGGGAGATGTGGAGATCTCTCAGATGGAGCTTGCCTGCAGTGACCTCTGAGGTGTTGTGATGGGCACACAGCAGGGCTGAGTGGTTGGTGCTCAGTGCTAGGACATCAGCAGTCAGCAGAGGTACGTGGAGATGGAAATCTTTGGTATCATTTCCTACTCTGTCCTACTAACGGGTCCTCCTCACACCGCCCCTCTAACCTTCTAGAAAGGTCTTCTTGCCAACATATTTCCAGATCCAGCCCTTCATGATGTCTGGCACTTCTGAAAATTTGCATTATATATCCAATATTTGCAATACATTTTCCAGGAGAATTTTCCAAAGTTGGCGTCTGTTGTTTGCATCTAGATTACATGGTACCTGGCACACCTGGGTATATACACCTGGCACCTGGCACACCTGGAGACCATTGCCCCTGACCTGCATTTTAAGAAGGGGAGTCATCTCTCCACACTTCAATTTCCGTATGCACAAAATGAGAAGATTGGAGATTATTTTCAAGTTTCCACTTTATGGTATGATTCAATGATTCTATTTGGGCCAAGTTGTAGGTCAGACAACGGAAACCCAACAAAGCTCATTCCTCAAACCTAAGTTACAAACTCCATTCTCTGCTAACTTTATAGCATCCTCTAAATGCTAATAAGAGGTTGACAAGAACAAGAATGACAGAACAAAGAAGGGTCTAGATTTTCCTAGACCTCTACATGGAAGCAATCCTGTGTGCATGCACACACATGCACATCAAACACACACACACACACACACACACACACACACACACACACACACTGATTTAGGGGAAAAGTGTTCACCCTTTATCCAAAGGAATTCCTGACAGGCAAAGCCAGACTGCCCACAGAATTCCCATCATGCTCAAATCCCAGTCCATGTGAAATTGAATTTCCCCTCACTCACACCACCATGGGGGAGAGTGACACACACAGCCCATTGTTCTCCTCCCGAAGGGATTCAGCAGACAACCGCCAACGTCAGAAAAAGGATGGAGCTGTGGTCGGTTATCACCTCCGAGCTAATGATACAGTTGAGCAAATGCAGCAACGCTGCGGAAAAAGTAACAGACTCCGAGCCGACTCTCCGCGAAGTTATGGTGATTTCCCAAGACGTCCAGGGTGGAGGAGAGATGCAGCTGATAAAGTGCATGGCGAGGATTGAGCAGCGTGAAGAAAGCAACTGACTGCAGCTGTCTGTGTGATTTGGCAGCCCACAACTATTCGGACAAATCTAAACAAATCACCATCCCTGGCTTCCTGAGGCCTCCAGGAAAGTCCTGTAATGACTGCTTGGTGCTGGCCTCCCAGAAAGGAGTGCAGAAAATATGCAGATCCTGCAAGTTTGGGGACTTTCCTGGGGCATCTGCTCAAGGCAGCAGCTGCCACTCTCCCACAGATTTGGCTGCTTTCTGCAAAATTCAAGTTTTCATTAACTAATCATACATTTGCAAGCCTTCCTTCCCACTGTGCCCACAGCCAGCACAGGGGCACCAAAGTCTCTATTCTCTCCAAAGCACAGCCATATGGATTCTGGCACCCAACACGTAGCTCCAGACACGACTGCTGAAATTTGCCCCTGCCCACCTAGCTAGGCCTCTCCAGCTCCGTTCCCAAGGCCGGAAGGAGCCATGCATGTGACCGTCTCCTAGAGACCTATGTCTACCTGTAGTCCCAGAGGCTGGCTCCCCACCATTTCTCCCATAGCTCAGCTGTGACAATCACAGTCACCTAATTAGACACATTTTATAGGAGCTGATAGATGAACCTGCCCATTTCAGTCTAGAGCTGTACATGAAATAGAAAGGAAATTCTACCGTTGAAGTCCCTGCCCCTCAAAAAAATAAAATAAAATATAAGCAAATCAGCCATGTTGCTTCTTGGTCCCGGCAGCATTTCTGTGGGCATCTCTATAGAAGGCCCTGACAGGAAATCCTAGTGGGCCTCACAGGGCTGCCGGGTCCCTGAAGTTTGGAGTTTGAAGCCCTGTTAGGATGCTGCAGCTTAGGGGAAGTAGGTAAGAAGAAAGTGAGGGCAGCTCCTAATGGTGACCTACTCTCTCAGTCAGCATAGCTGGGGACAGGCAAGGATAAGAATGTGCTGCACGATGAAATTCCAGCTGTAGGTTTGGAGAAGTTGATCTATTAAACAATAAAGATGTCCACTGAAACTGAAAAAAAAAAAAGAATGTGCTGCAGCCAAAAGAGCCCAGGTGCCCTAGACAGTGGGACAAGAAGCTTCTAGAAAGCCAGCTCCTTTGGGGAAGAGGACATGAGAGTGCTATCACTTGAGTGAGCCCCCAGAAGCTTCCTGTTTGGGAACTTGGTTCCCAATGTGACAATTCTGGGCAGTGGTGGGGTCCTTCAGACAGGAATATCTGGAGGTTGCTAGGGACATCACCCTTAGACAAGATAGTTCCCATAAATATGATAATTGTACTTCTTTGGAATGACAGTGTTGTTTCAATGTGCTCACCCAATGCACACCAAGCTGGGGGTAATTAGCACCTCTGCCTCCTCATAATCTCTTTGTATTACTAGTCTTTGAGTTCTCATCCACTTCATAAAATCGGCCACTGTGAACTGTAGTCTCCCAGCTGGGCCATTCTTTCTGTCTAGTTGTCTGTCCAGTGTCTGACCTCTCTCTGTCCCACCTCCTCTACCCTGCCCCATCTTCTTAGCCCCCAGCAGCTACTGTCCTACTATTCTACTTTAACATCAATCTACTTAGCTTCTAAATGTAGGAGAGACCATGCCTTTCTGTGTCTGACTTACTGAGTCCCCTAATCCGCTCAGAAGCACCTAAAGAAATGTTCAACATCCTTAGTCATCAGGGTAATGCAAATCAAAACAAGTCTGAGATTCCACCTCACACCAGTCAGAATGGCTAAGATCAAAAACTCAGGTGACAGCAGATGCTGACCAGGATGTGGAGAAAGAGGAACACTCCTCCATTGCTGGTGGGATTGCAAGCTGGTACAACCACTCTGGAAATCAGTTTGGCGGACCCTCAGAAAAATGGACATAATACTACCTGAGGATCCAGATATACCACTCCTGGGCATATACCCAGAAGATGCTCCAACATGTAATAAGGACACATGCTCCACTATGTTCATAGCAGCCTTATTTATAACAGCCAGAAGCTGGAAACAACCCAGATGTCCCTCATCAGAGGAATGGATACAGAAAATGTGGTACATTTACACAATGGAGTACTACTCAGCTATTAAAAACAATGACTTCATGAAAATTCGCAGGCAAATGGATGGAACTTGAAAATATTATCCTGAGTAAGGTAACTCAATCACAAAAGAACAAACACAGTATGCACTCACTGATTAGTGGCTATTAGTCCAAAAGTTCGGAATACCCAAGATTCAATTCACAGACCAAATGAAGCCTAAGAAGAAGGAAGACCAAAATGTGGATGCTTCAGTGTTTCTTAGAAGGGTGAACAAAATACTCACAGGAGGAAATATGGAGACAAAGTGTGGAGCAGAGACTGAAGGAAAGGCCATCCAGAGACTGCCCTGCCTGGGGATACATCCCATATATAGCCACCAAACCCGGATATTCTTGTGAATGCTGGGAAGTGCTTGCTGATGGAAGCTTGATAAGCTGTCTCCAGAGAGGCTCAGGCAGAGCCTGACAAATACTGAGGTGGATGCTTGCAGCCAACCATTGGACTGAGTGTGGGGTCCTGGATGGAGGAGTTGGAGAAGGAACTGAAGGAGCTGAGGGGGTTTGCAGCCCCATGGAGGGAACAACAGTGTCAACTGGCTAGACCCCCCACCCCCCAGAGCTCCAGAAAACAGGACCATCAACCAAAGAATGCACGTGGAGGGATCCATGGTGCTGGCCACATATGTGGCAGATGAAGGCCTTGTTGGCCATCAGTGCTCCCACTGAGAGGCCCTTGGGCCTGAGGGTGTTAGATGCCCCAGTGTAGGGGAATGCTAGGGAGGGAAGACAGGAGTGGGTGGATGGGTAGGAGAGCATCCTCATAGAGGCGGGGGGAGGGGACATGGGATAGGGGGTTTCTGAAGGGGAGACCTGGAAAGGGAAAAACATTTGAAATGTAAATAAAGTAAATATCAAAAAGAAGAAGAAGAAGAAGAAGAAGAAGAAGAAGAAGAAGAAGAAGAAGAAGAAGAAGAAGAAGAAGAAGAAAAGAAAACAAAAAGAGTCCCCTAATCCATTCATTTTGTCCCCAGTGACAGAATGAACTATGTTCTGTTGTGTGTGGGTATGTGAATATGTGTGTTTAAGCACATGTTCTTTATCCATTCCTGATATCTAGTTGTCATGTAGATTCATCCCATGTCTTGGCTGTTGTGGATAGTGCTGCAGCAAACATGGGAACAGTCCATTTTCTCTGGGCACAGTCCCCAAAGTGGGACAGTGCCATACAACATGATACATTTTTTGACTTTTGAGGCATGCTCAAACTAGTCTGTGTAAGAGCTGTGGTCATTTAGACCCCACCAGCAGTGTTTGGGTTCTCTGTTCTCTGATTGAGCTCTTTATCCTTTGCTGGTATGATAACAGCCATCCTGGCTGGGGTGAGAGATGAGTTCTCTGTGACTTTGATTTGTATTGCTCAAGAGAATAGTGTGATTCCCATGGAACTCCAATTGGTGAGGTCATCTTTTAAACACACAGCTGATTCCTTTCTCCCTTCTCCATGGTGTTGAGACACAGCCAGGGCAACTCCCACCAGGGGTCAAACAGCCCTGGGTCTTAGACTTTCAGCATCTGAAACTATGAACTAAATGAACCTTTTCTTTTCAGTAAAGTGCCCAGCATCAAGTATTCTGCCCTCAATAAACACACAGAATATGAACTAACACAAGCAAAGGGGGAGGAGGAGAGGGAGGAGGGAGACAAAGGAGGAGCACATTCTCTGCATGGTGATTACAAGTCAACCCAATCACAGAAGAAACACCAAACACCTAGTTTATTACCACATACACAGCAGGTGCTTAATGGAAACATGCCAATGGCCGAGTTGTATGTGGCTTCTTAGCAAACATGTGGGTGAAACAGGCAGTGAGTTATGGATGTAATTTGAGAAGCAGTGGAAAAAAATCTCTTGCCCCACATTTCGCTCCTATTGGAATTGCCAAAGCATTGGAAATTTCCAGATTCTTTTTCTGGGGTAATGGAGTAATGAAAACTTTGTTGAAAGGCAAACCTTGTAAGTAAGAATAACCAAAGAAGGTACTGTGGTCTATCATTCATCCAGGATTGCAAACAGAATTCAACTCAGCAACCAGCACTGACAGACTCCCAGGGGTGCGGGAAATCTATCCTCTGAGGCCCTGAGACCACACCTGGCAATACTGTGGGAACTGCTTGTGCTGTTGAGGTGTGGAGAGGGGTAAAAGAGAAGAGTTCTCACATAGCTTAAATTCTTTGTACACAGTAGCCCTGATAAAGGGAAGGAGTCTAAGGGAACACGAGCCAGATGCACATCCAGGAATGGCCCAAAGCTTGAGAGTTTTAGTTTTGTCTGAAAATCAAGTTGGGGAGCACGTAGCTGGTGAACACTATACAGAACACTAAGAATCCCTGTGAGGTTGGCGGGGAGCTTGAGAAAAGCTATCAGAATCTAACTTCACCTACTTTAACCTTGCCTTGAGGGCAAGTGTTCTGCCATCTCCTGTCTACAACCAGTATTTTTAATAATGTTTACCAGCATGCATTAATGTTATGATGGCTTTTGTTAGGACATTTTGTGTACATCTACTCTTCTCTTTTTCATATTCCTGTAATTCCCCTTACTCTTCCCAACCCTTTTTACTTTCATTTCTTTGTATGTGCGCATATCTCTGTGTGTGACCTAATGAGTTAATTAGGGTGCTAACATAAGTGTGAACGAGAGGTTAGTTGTAGGGGCTTGAGATACTCACTGTGGCTACACCACTGAAGAAAATGTTCCCCCCGCCTCCTCCTCCTCCACCTCCTCCTCCCCTCCTCCTCCTCCTCCTCTTCCTCTTTCTTTCTCTCCTCCTCCTCCAGTAACAATTAATTGCTAATAGCTCCTCAGGGAGGAGTGGTACGTCATAGGATCCAAGCCCCTAGTAATTCTTAACTGTCTATAATCTTCAGTAGTGGGTAGGGCCTTGTGATTCTCCTCCTCTATTTACAATCAGACTTTTGGAAAGCTCAATCTCGTGATCCCAGGTGATCCCAGCTGCTGTGAGTTCATGATCACAGTGATGATATTCTGCAGAAAGACAGTCTTCCACAACTTTCTTTCTCTTCCTCCAGCTCTTTCTCCCCCCCCCCCTTTCATGATGTTTCCTGCATCCTGCCTGGTAGTGACTTACCATTTAGAACGGAGCATTTGACAGCTGACTTATTCTTAACACATTGACAAGTTGTGAGTCTCTTCAGTTTCTATAGTCTGTTGCAAAAAGAAGCTTCTCTGACCAGAGCTGAGAGTAGAACTAATCTATGTGCATAAATTCTAAACATAAATATTTAGAAAGTAACTTGATAGGCATGACATGTCCACTTGGCCAAAACAAAACCACTAGCTTCCCCATAGCAACTATGACTATCCCAGCCATTGGCTTCTGACCAGGTTTACAGTGCCAAACATGAATCCCTCTCCTATGACGTGGGTCTTAAATCCCAGCAGAAAGTACTTGGTTGATCCCGTAATAGTTGTTCCATTGTCAAACCAGTGAGCATACCTTGACTGGTAGGTAAATAGCATAGCTGAGTAAGACTAGTAATGCCTTTTCTTTAACAGCAGCCTATACAGCACCTTTTAGCATCTTCTGGCCATGAAGCCCATCTTAAACTATTGGTTGTGACCCCCATGAGATCAGATACTGAATGTGAGAATCACACACCCCCCCCCCGAAAATGACAGGAATTTAAAAGTTTCTGGTTACGCAATAATAAAGACTCGATTCAAAGCCAAACAGAGACTGAATCTGAAGCATTTCTGTCAGCACACCACCGAGTGTTACATCACACAGTTTCACTGCAGCCTTCATTCTGAGCGTGTAACGCGCACACTCTGCATAGCGTATTCCATCGTACCAATGCAATGCCCTGAGTGTAACACGCACACTCTGCACATCATATACAATGCCAGAAAGTTCTGCCTGAAACACCTCTTCTCAGTTCAAGACAACTGTGTGGGTTTACTGAATAGGCACAGTTTCCTACTCCTAGGGAAACATGATGGTTTAATTACAGCAAACAAAGGCTTTTAATATTTGCCTACCATCATCATCCCTTAGCACATAAATATCAAATTAGTGTATCTCTGAATTGCACTGTGTTAGAATTGGGTTTTTAAAGTGTCATTTGGCACTGAAGAAAAAAAATAGAAGAAGATATCAGGAGATTTCAAAGACCTCCCATACTCACGGATTGTAAAATTAATATTATAAAAATGGTCATCCTACCAAAAGCAATTTACAAACTCAATTCAACCTTCCTGAAATTATAATGTCATTCTTCAGAGAAACAGAAAAATAATCTTTAAAGCCATATAAAAGCACAAAAGACCCAGACAACTAAAGCAATCTTGAACAAAAATAATAATTCCAGGAGCAACAGCATTCCTGATTTCAATTTATACTACAAAGTAAATAGCAATAAAAACTGCATAACACTGACACAAAAACAGATGCATGGATTGGTAGCGGAGGAGAGAAGACGGGAATATAAACCCATGCACGTACAGCAGCCTGATTTTCAATGAGGGTGCAGAAAAACAGCCCTGTCTTTTGCCCTGCACAAAAATTTTCTCTTCTTTTCTTCTCTTTTCTTTTCTTTTGCTTGTGTTCTTTCTTTTTTTGAAAATGTAATTCTTTATTTTATATATAGAAAAAGAAGTTTTGATTTGCAAATTGAACTTAGAAACACATACACACTGGCCACTCCTCTCCCAATGAACTCCACACCTGAATCTGAAATAATGCTTTCCCCTCCTTTTACTGAAAATATTGTTCTCACATAATATATCCTGATTATGCTCCCCTTCCTCTACTCCCCCAGGCTCCTCCCCACTTTCCCTCCCCTCTGGGTCCACCCCCTTTCTGTGTCCATTAGAAAACAAACCAGCTTCTCCAGGATGGTAATAAAATATAATGAGATAAAACAAAACATTGGAACAGGACAAAACAGAAAGAAAGAAAGAAAGAAAGAAAGAAAGAAAGAAAGAAAGAAAGAAAGAAAGAAAGAAAGAAGGAAGGAAGGAAGGAAGGAAGGAAGGAAGGAAGGAAGGAAGGAAGGAAGGAAGGAAGGAAAGAAGTCTTAGAGAAGGCACAAGAAACAGAGACCCATTCATTTGTACACTCAAAAATCCCATAAAAACACTAAACTAGAAGTGATAATATATACAAATGACCTGTGGGATAAAAAAAGAAAAGAAAAAATATATAAATAAAAATAATAATATGAAAGTTTTAAAAAGGAAAAGCCCTGGCATGACATTATGAAACAAGGAACCTCCGAAGACATTGAGTTTGTTTTCTGTCAGCCAACTACTTCTAGGCATGCAGCTTACCTTTTTTTTTTTTTTTTTTTTTTTTTTTTTGGTTTTTTCGAGACAGGTTTCTCTGTGTAGCCCTGGCTGTCCTGGAACTCACTCTGTAGACCAGGCTGGCCTCGAACTCAGAAATCCGCCTGCCTCTGCCTCCCGAGTGCTGGGATTAAAGGGGTGCGCCACCACTGCCCGGCGCAGCCTACCCTTAAGAGTAGTTTATTTCTCCAGTGAGACTTCCTGGAGAAGTCCCTGGAAAAGGAATCGATCGGAGCTAGCTCCTGGGTTAGGGGTAGAGGTGTGTGTCCACCGCTCCCTTCAACTCTAGAGCCCCGTCTGCCGCAGACCTGTCCATGCCCTGTGCATGGTGCCTCTCAGTCTCTATGAGTTCACATGAGCATTCATCGCTATAGAGAACCTTGTTTACTTGGTGTCCTCCATCCTCACTGGCTCTTACACTCTTTCTGCCTCCTCTTCTGTGGGGTTCCCTAAGCACTGAGGGGAGGGATTTGATGAGACATACTGTTTAGGGCTTAATGTTCCAAGATCTCTTATTTTCTGCATAATGTCTGACTATGAATCTCTCTGTATTTGTTCCCATCCACTGCAGGAAGAAGCTTCTTTGATAATGGCTGAGCACGGCACTGAGCTATGAGTATAGCAGAATATCATTAGGAGTCATTTTATTGCTATATTATTTTAGTAGAACAATAGTTTTGCCCTATGCCCCTAGGCTAGTCTCAGGTTCTTAATTACCTAAGCAGTGTCCAGTATAGGTTGCATCTAGTGGAGTGGGCCTTAAGTCAAATCAGATATAAGCTGGTTACTCCCACAAGCTTTGTGCCACCATTACACTAGCATATGGGAGACAGGATACCATTGTAATTCAGAGGGTTTGTGGCTGGGTTGGTGTTTATGTTTCCCCTTTGGTAGCATGCAGAGATCTTCCTGTACCAAAGACACTGAAACATGAAGATGAAGCCTCTGTGTAGGTATCTACTCAATATCTCCATGTTCAATGAGTTATGTAGGTGTTGTCTTCAGCAGTAGTCTACTGTCTACTGTCAGTTTATGGAGAGAAACCAATATACTTTGAGAACAGCTTGGGTTGTTTGGGGATTCCTATGGGACCTCTTTGACCAGCAACTCCATTGGCTGTAACCCAATCCTGGTATTGAAAGCTTCATTTGGTGACAAGAGATGGTCAGTTTGGGCTCTGTCTGCCCCATTATTTGGCAATTTCACTTAAATTGCCTTTATATGTGCACATATTTTATGAAGCTTCTGTATTAGATTTCCATGCTACCCTTTAAATGGCCCTTAATTTCAGCTGCTCTCCCTCATTCCCTTCTCTCCTCCCTCTCCCCACTTGATCCTCCGTTTCCAGCCACCCCCACCCCACCCCTGCCACCCCCATCCATCCAAAACTATTCTATTTCACCTTCTATATGAGCTCTATCTTTCCAGACCCAGTCTCTTACTCTCTGCCTAACCTCTGTAGTTCAATGGAGTGTAGCTTTCATATCATTGACTCAATAACATCCTCATATAAGCAAATGCACACCACATTTGTCGTTCTGGGTCTGGGATACCTCATTCAGGATGATTTCTTTTCTAATTACATCCATTTACCTACAAATTTCATGAATTCCATTTATTAACGCTGAGTAATACTCCCTTGTGTAAATATATCACATTTGCTTTTTCTGTTCATCTGTTGAGGGACACAGAGGTTATTTCCGATCTCTGCCTATTAGAATAGAACCACTATGAACATGGTTGAACAAGTATCTCTGTGGTAGGATTAGGCACCCTTTCCCCCTGCCTAGGGTATATGCCCAAGAGGTATAGATGCATTGTGAGGTAAATCAATTCCTATCCTCCTAAGGAACCACCACACCGAGTTCCATAGTGGCTTTACAAGTTTTCACCCCCACCAGCAAAGGATGAATGTCCTCTTTACTCTACCTACATCTTCAATAGCATGAGCTATTTGCATTTTGCTGATGACCAAGAATGTTGGAACATTTCTTTAAGTGTTTCTCAGCCATTTGAATACCCTTTTTTGAAAAGTCTCTGTTTAGATCTGTACCCCATTTTTAATTGGGTTATTTTTTCTTGATATCTAGGTTTTGGAGGGAGATCTTTACATATTTTGGATTGTAGCCCAGAATCTGATGTGTAGTTGATAAAAATCTTTGTCCACTCTATAAGCTGCTACTTTGTTGGAATAATGGCATCCTTTGCTGTTCAGAGCTTTTCAGTTTCATAAATTTCCATTTCTTAATTTTTGTTGATCTTAGCATCTATGCTAATGGTGTTCAGTTCAGAAAGTCTTTTCCTGGGCCACTGATTTCAAGGCTATTCCCCACTTTGTTTTCTAGCTGGTTCAGTATATTTGGTTTTATGTTGTGGTCTTTGAAGCATTTGGAGCTGAGTTTGTGCACAGTGATGAGTACTATGGCTCTATTTGGATTCTTCTACTTGCAGACATCCAATTTAACCAGTACCATTTGTTGATGATGCTGTCTTTTTTTCCACTGTGAATTTGTGGCTTCTTTATCAAAAATCAGGTATCCATAGGCATATGGATTTTTGTCTGGGTCTTTAATCCAACTCCATTGATCAGCATGCCTGTTTTTGTGTCAATACCATGCTGTTTTTATTACCATATCACTGTAGTATAATTTGAGGTAACAGATGCTGCTACTTCTAGCAGTTCTTTTATTACTTAGGAAAGTTTTAGCTATCGTGGGTTTTTTATGTTTTCATATGAAGCAGAAAATTGTCCTTTCAAGAACTGTGAATAATTGTGGTAGAATTTTGATGAAGACTCATTGACTCTGTAGATTGCTTTTGGTAGGATGGCCATTTTTACTTTGTTAATTCTACCAATCAATGAGCATGGAAAATCTTTCAATCTTCTGATATTTTCTTCAGTTTTTTTCTTCAATGTCTTAAAGTTTTTAATCATACAAGTCTTTCACTTGCTTTGTTAGAGCTACCCCCAAGATATAGTATATTATTTGAAGTTTGTGGTGGTTGGAATATGCTTGGCCCATGGGAAGTGGCACTATTAGGAAGTGTGGCCTTGATGGAATAAATGTGGCCTTGTTGGAGGAAGTATGTCACTGTGTAGGCAGGATTTAAGGTCTCCTAGTGCTCAAGCTCTGCTCAGTGTGAAAGACAGTCTCCTTCTGGCCGTCTTCAGATCAAGATGTAGAACTCTCAGCTCTGTCATTCATAATGTCTGCCTGTATGCTGCTATGCTTCCCACATGATGATAATGAGTTGAACCTTTGAAACTCTAAATCAGCTCCAATTGAATATTTTCCTTTAGAAGAGTTGCCTTGGTCATGGTGTCTCTTCACAACAATAAAGCCCTAAGACAGAAGTTGGTACCAGGAGTAGGGCATTGCTATGATAGGCCTGACCATGCTTTTGTTTGGAGGAATGTGGATTTAGGAACTTTGAAAAATAGTGGAATGCTTTAAGTGAGGTTTAATAGCCCATCCTAGTAGAAATATAAAAGACGGTACTGCTGAGGGTGATTTTAACTGTGGAAGCCTGGCTCAGGAGGTTTCAGAGGAGAAAATTTTCAGTGTGTTGCCTAAGATCATTCTTGTGACATTTTGGTAAAGAATGTGACTGCCTTTTGCCTTTGTCCAAAGAGTCTACCTGGACTAAGGTAAAGAAATTTAGATTAATTGCATTGACAAAGGAAGTCTCAAAAAGCCTAGTTTAGACTTTGTCCAATGGTTTGCTCTTATGAGGAGCATTTAGATCAATCAAGCATAACAAGTTTAGAAAGGAAAAATACAAAATGTATGGTTCAAAGATTAAAAGGACACCAGGAAGTGGAACGGAGCTAAATCCTGTGTTCAAGGATATTAAATAGAATTAAGAGAGTGGTGACTTGGGGTAAGATCCCACCCAGATAAGCTTATTGTTTATGTGTTTGCAGTTGAACTGGGGTAGTTATATCATGTTAAGCATTATTATAACCTGGTTACTGTTTTCATTTGGGCATTTCAGTTTGACAAGAGATGGATTGTGATGGCTATTCTCAGTTGTCAACTTGATTATATATAGAATGAACTACAACCCAGAACTTATAAAGATCTTATGAAAAGGCAAAGAAAGTCTTAGGTCCAGGTGTAGTGGTACATGCCTTTAATCCCAGCACTCAGGAGATGGAGGCATGCAGATCTCTGAGTTCAAGGTCTGTCTACAGAGCAAGATCCAGGGCAGGCAAGTTTAGTCAGTGAAGGAGTTGGAAAACAGAAAGCTGGTGATGATGTAATAGAAAAAGGAGGCTATATTCCAACCCCAGCAAGTAGCAGAACTTGGCAGCTTCAACCATGTGGCTCTGGCTTTAAAGTCAAAAGTATAAGGGGTTACTGAGATAATTGATGATGGTTAGCTGGAGTTAAGGAATTAGCAGTGATTAAGAAGAGACCAGCATCACTGAGATGAAATCTTCTGGGAAGTGTTTTCTGAGAGCACAAAGAAGCTATGTTCCAAAGATAGGCATCATTCTGGCAACCAGATGATAGTATGTAAGAATCACCCAAGTAGTACTGGTTTTGAAGGCATGAAGAGGTCATGGAGAGCAGCTGAGGTTTGTCATTATGAGAGGACAGGAACAGAGTCGTTGGTAAAGGTGTAGCCACAGTTGCAGATGATGCCTTAGGATTGAATGGGTCATCCAAAGAAGTGGAGGCTTGGCATCATGAAGAGAGCCTATGAGAGGCTATTGGTGAAGCCTGGTTGCAGTGGAAGACCTTAGTGTGTTGGGGATGCCAGTACCATGGGATAACGACCAAGAACAACACTAGCAGTGGAGTGGATTCAACCAGAGCCTAGAGTGCTACAGAGGGCAGACCTGAAAAAATGATGCCAGCCCTTTAAAAGAGCCCAGAGGATCACGTGTGGATTCCAGACATTGGAACAAGAAGTTGTAAAGTTAAAGTTGCCTTGGAGACCCCAAGATGTTAGAGATGCCAGAGCTATGGGATACCTGCCAAGGAAAGCTGCTAACAGGGAGTGGAACCAGCCCAAAAGAAAGAAGTTTGTTGCAGTCAACAAAGATAAAAGGAGTTGGAGATCTGAAGAGTGCTTTGACATCAGACATGGAGAAACAGAGTTTGGAGTTTGCCCAGCTAATTTTCTGTCTTGCTTTGGTCCAGTATTTCCTCACTATGATATTTTGGAATGGTAATACATAGCCTGTGATGCTGGAAGTATGTGGTCTGATTTTTTAGTTTGATTTTATAGGGGACTACAGCTAACAGATTGCATGAATCTTAGAAGATTTGGGAAATTTTAGAAAGTTTTAAAGATTTTTAAAATTTTGGAATTTTTAAACATTGTTGACACTGATAGACCATGAGGACTTTTGAATTTAGACTAAATGCATTTTGCATTATAGACTCATATGTTTGAACAAGCCTATGGGGACCAGGGTGTAGAATATGGTGGTTTGAATATTATTGACCCATGGAAAGTGGCACTATTAGGAGGTGGGGCCTTGTCAGAATAGGTGTCACCTTGTTAGGGGAAGTATATCTCTGTATAGGCAGGCTTAAAGGCCTCCTAGTGCTTAGGCTCCACCCAGTGTGGAAGACAGTCTCCTTCCGACTGCCTTCTGATCAAGATGTAGAACTCTAAGCTTTGCCATCCAACATGTCTGCTTGCATGCTGCTATGCTGTCCACCATGATGATAATGGACTGAACCTCTGAAACTGTAAGCCAGTCCCAATTAAATGTTTTCCTTTATAAGAGTTGCCTTGGTCATGGTGGCTCTTCAAAGCAATAAAACACTAACTATGACAAGGCTATTGTATAAGGTGTCATTTCCTTGATTTCTTTCTTACCCCATTCATCATTTGTATATAGGAAGCTACTGATTTTGTGAGTTAATTTTGTATCCAACTACTTTGCTGAAAGTATATGCCAACCATAGAAGTTTTCTGAAGGAATTTTCAGGGCCATTTATGTATACTATTCTATTATTTGTAAATAAAGATACTTTTACCCTGACATGATAGCTATCCTTGATGTTAAGGTGTGTTTCTTGAATGCAGCAAAAGGATGGATCCTGTTTTTTAATTCATTCCGTTACTCTGTGTCTTTCTCTTGGGGAATTGAGACCATTGATGTTGAGAGATATCAATGAACTCTGTGTGTTAACTCTTATTATTTTGTTGTCATAGGGCATGTGGGGAGATTTCTCCTCCCTTCTTATTTGCTGGTCTTGGATTATTTATTCCAGGTGTTTTGTTGGCTGTGGTTAACCTCCTTAGATTGGAATCTTCCATCTTTCTTGTGCCTTCTTTTTTTTTTTTTTTGACAAAAAACAAGTTCTTTTATTACAATTATTTACACCACCCTAGGGTCAGGGCCCGTGCGTAGTAGAAAACACCTGTGGGCTGCACCTCAGAACACCTGTCCTAAACCCAGGTTCTCGGTAAGGCCTGGGACTCCTGATGGTGGTGGAGCAGCTGCATGTTTTCCTGCCGCTTCCACTCTGGAGGCTGAAACTCTGTCAGTTCCTCCAGCTGTCCCTGCAACCCTTCCTTCCTGCAGGGCCCAATTCCCCGTAGCGTGAGTGCAGCCACACAACAGTAACCAGAAAGAGCAGCCTCAACTGCAGACATGAACAGAGAAGGGATCCAGAGAGCCAAGGCTGTATCATAAATTCTTGTGGGATCAAAGGGGCAGTCAGTGTGTCCAGGCCCCTGGTCCAGCGGTATGGAAGGATCCATCAGTCCTGGATGGCAATCAGCAATTCTTGTGCCTTCTTTAGGACTGGATTTGTTGACAGATATGGTAGTTAGAATGAAAATGGCCCCCATCAACCACAGGGAGTGGCACTATTGGGAGCTGTGACCTTTTGGAGGAAGTGTGTAACCTGGGGTGTGTTTTGAGGTTTCAGAAGCCCAAGCAAGGCCCAGTGTCACTTTCTCTTCCTGTTGCCTGTGGATCCAGATATAAAATCCTTGGCTCATTCTCCAGCACCATGTCTGCCTCTGTGCCACCATGCTTCTAATCATGATGATAACAGACTAAACCTCTAAGCTATAAGCCATTCCCAATTAAATGTTTTGCTTTATAACAGTTTTTATGGTCATGTATCTCTTCACAGCACTAGAAATCCTAACTAAGCTATCACTAAAATTAAGCTTAATATATTAAGTTTAAATTAACCCTAATAGGTTAAGCTATTGCTTAAATTTGGCTTTATCGTAGAATGTTTTATTTTCTCCATCTATTGTAGTTAAAAATTTTGCTGAGTATAGTAGTCTAGGCTGGCATCTGTGGTCTCTCAGAATCTGCAGAATATCTGTCCAAGTCCTTCTGGCTTTTAGAGTCTCCATTCAGAAGTCAGGTGTAATTATAATAGGTCTGACTTTATATGTTACTTGGTCTTTTTCTTTTGTAGCTTTTAGTACTCTTTCTTTGTTCTGTATGCTTTCTGTTGATTATTTGATTATAATGTACCAAGGGGACTTTCTTTTCTGGTCCAGTCTACTTGGTGTATGCGTCTTGTACCGTGTTAGGCATCTCCTTCTTTAGATTAGGAGAATTTTCTATAGGATTTTGTTGAAAATATTTTCTGTGCCTTTGATCTGGGTTTCTTCTCCTTCCTCTATTCCTATTAATCATATATTTGGTCTTTTCATAGTTTTCTAGATTTCCTGGATGGTTTGTGCCAGGATATTTTAGATTTATTGTTTTGTTTGACTGAGGTATCCACTGCTATCATGTTTTCAATGCCTTAGATTCTCTCTTCCATCTTACATATTCTATTGGTGAGGCTTGCTTCTATAGTTTCTATTTGAGTTCCTAAATTTTCTATTTCCATTAATGCCTCATTTTCTTTATTGGTTCTATTTCCAGTTTCAGGTATTGAACTATTTATTCATTTTCTTTACTATTTGTATTTTCATAGGTTTCTTTCTTTTTGTTTGTTTGATTGTTTAAAAGAAAGCATTTAATTGGAGCTTGCTTACAGTTTCAGGAAGTTAGTCCAGCGTAGGCTTTGTAATCTCAAAGCTCATTTCCCCTACCCTCCCACTCCCTGACACACTTCCTCCAGCAAGGCCATAACTCCTAATCCTTTCAAATAGTGTCACTCCCTAAGCAGCATTCAACTATGTGAACCCTGGGGGGTGGGGGGTCATTCTTATTCAAACCACCACAAAGCCACACCTCCTAATAGTGCCACTCCCTGGGTCAAGCATATTCAAACCAACACGTTCCACTCCCTGGTCTCCAGAGGTTTGTTCAAACACATGAGTCCATGGGGACCATACCAAGCCATAGCATAAATGCAAAAGAGATTTAATCTAACTTCCAAAGTCCCATAGTCTATAACAGTCTCAACAATGTTAAAAGTTCAAAGTTTCTCCTGAGATTCATCCAATGATTTAACTGTAATCTCTTATAAAATCAAAAGCAGAAAAGCAGATCATGGACCTCTAGCATCATAGGATATACATTACCATTACAAAACATCATAGTGAAAAAATACTGGACCAAAGCAAGACCAAAATCCAGTTGGGCAAACTCTGCTTTCCTGGTGCCTCTTTGTTTTTTGAACCATATATTTTGTATTTTTTCTTTGCTATGCTCAAAACATTCTTCATGAAAGTAAACCATAGCACAGAGTCTAAGCCAGGTTGTTTTGAGACCCCCTTTGTCAATGCAATTAATTTGACTCTTTTCACCTTAGCCTCAGGTAGACTCTTGGGACAGGGCAAAAAGCAGCCACATTTTTCACCAAAATAGCATAAGAACAGTCTCTAGGCCACATACTAAAATTCTTCTGAAACTAAAAATACTAAAAATCCTCTGAAACCTCTAGAGCCAGCAGGCCTCCACAGTGCAAATCACCCTCAGCAACAATGTCTTCCATATTCCTACTAGGATAGCCCATTAAGCCCCACTTAAAGCATTCCACTGCTTTCCAAAGTCCCAAGATCCACATTCCTCCAAACGAAAGCATGGTCAGGTCCATCACAACAAAACCCCAACTTCTGTCCCAGGGTTTTCACTGCTGTGAAGAGACACCAAGGAAAACATTTATTTGGGACTGGCTTACAGGTTCAGAGGTTCAGTCCATTAGCATCATAGCAGGAAGCATGGCAGTATCCAGGCAGACATGGTGCTGGAGAAGGAGCTGAGAGTTCTGCATCTTGATCGGAAGGCAGCCAGAAGACTCTGCCTTTCATAGGTTTCTTTAAGGATTTTTTTTTTTTTTTCATTTTCTCTTTACAGACCTCTGTCATATTCATTAAGGCCATTTTAAGGTCTTTATCTTATGCTTCAGCTATGTTGCAATGCTCATGGCCTACTGTTGTAGAATTGCTGGACTCTAATAGAGACATATTGTCCTCTCTGTTATTGGTTGTGTTTTTATAACAGTGTCTAGGCATCTGGGTTTGGGAAGATTGTAATTTTAGGCACTGATATTTGGTCTTGTCTTTGTTGGATGGGTGTTTAGTCCCTTGGTTTGTTTCCTCTCTGGTTCTTAGAAGATGCGGTAGCTGGGTGTTGCCTAGTAGGTAATTCTTCTGGGATCCTGATAGGTGGTGGCCACTGAGGGTTTCAGGTAAGATGTGTTTTTAGATATTGGGAATTGACACTTAGAAATGGGGTTGGGCTAGAGAATATGAAGTGATCCACAGGAAGGCAGAAAGCAGGGTTTTCCACCAAAATCTTCTTAGTCTCCTGGGAACAGGGGCAGGGCGTATGGAAGGGCGTACAACAGGTAGTCTGTTATAGAGCTGGGGATGAGACTTGCGGGAGTGTGTTTGGAAAGGGGGGGGGTGAGTGTAAAGGTCTGAAGCTGCTTTGCTGGCCTACTTGCTTCTCTGTGATGCTTGGCTGGCGGATTCCCAGAGAATACCTGTTGGAGTTGTGGACTCAGAAAAAGCAATAAGTAGAAAGGAAAATTGTAAGAAAAGACCTGTTCGGTCTTCTGGAGATGGGGGCAGAGGGAGGAAGGAGGCCACAGCAGGTGTGCTGCTGTAGAGATGGGTGTGAGTCTGGGACTGGATTTGGAGGAGAGGAGGGAGAGGTGAAGATCTGTGGTTAGCCTACCTGCTTCCCTGGCCAGAATGGTGTTTGGGTTTTCATGGAAAGCCTGCTGGAGTTGGGGGCTGGGATAAAGTGGTGAGTGGAGGAAAGGAAGCTTTGAGAGAAATGTCTACATGATCTGTTGGAGGTCATGAGGTCATGAGGTCAGAGAGACACTGAAGGCTACAGCAGATAGGTGCTCTGCTATGGAGCTGGCAATGAGACTAGGAGGTTGAATTTGAAACAGTAGAGGGAGAGGTGACAATCTGCCCCAAATCAACTTCTAATGGATCAATGACATGATGTAGGACCTGAAACTGTACAGGAAAAGGCAGGGAAAATAGTTAAGGAGATAGGTTATAAGCAAGGACTTTCTGATAAGACTCAGGTCTCTCGAGAAGTAAAGCCAACAATTGAGCTTAAAACAAACTTCTGTACAGCAAAAGGAACAAATGTTATTCAAATTAAGAGAAGGTCTACAGAGTGGTAGAAAATCTTCCTTAGTTAACTGTCTGACAAAGCATTAATATCTGGAATATACAAATAACTCAACAAACTAAATAAGAAATTAAAAAACATAACCAATAAATTGGCTATTGAAATGAACAAATAGTTCAAAAAGACAAAATGCAAGTGGCCATTAAAAATCTAAAAAAAAAAAAGTTCAACTTCACTAGCCACTAGAGAAGTGCAATTCAAAATGCTGAGACCCCATCTCACCCCAGTCAGAATGCCAGTCATCAGAGAAGCAAGCAACAACAAATTCTGGCAAGGATTTGGACAAAAGGGAGACCATATACACTGCTGGTGGGAGTGTAGATGAATGCACCCACTACAGAAACCAGTAGGGAGACTTCTCCAAAAGCTAAAAATAGATTACCATATGACCCCGCCACAGCCTCCTGCAGATTTACCCAGTGGACACCAAGTCAACACTTCACAGAGATACTTGCCCCTTAGTGTTTTCTGCAGCATTATCAATAACAGCTAGTTTGTGGAGCCAGCCTCGGTGTCCAGCAATGGAGGAGTACACAAAGAAAATGTGGTACTTACACACAGTGGAGTGTCATCCACGCACGAAGAATGAAGCTATGCCATTTGCACGGAAATAAATCCAATCAGAGATGACGATAGTAAGTAATGTAAGCTGGTCTCTGAAAGACAAACATGTTTCTTCTCATTTGTGGTTCCTAGATTTTATAGAGAAACATAAAATCGTGTGTGGATATGTGACATGAGAGTAGAAATCAAGCTGTCTAGGGCACTAATGGGGGGGTCAGCAAAGACAGAGCAGGGCAACATGGGGTGTGCTCAATGGGCAAGATATGCTCGTAGGAACAATGCAGTGCAATTAATAAATTAAAACCTGCTGTTCAAGCTACTGGCTGAGTTTCGGTTTTTCAAAGGTTAAGTGAATGTTGGCTTTGGATTGGAATGGAATTTCCAAGGATTTCTGAAATGGTCCTGCCTTTCTGTCATGTTTGTGCTTCATGTTTACATGAAGAAGCATTCTCAGAACCTGCAATTATAATATCGAAATATCGAACAACTCTGGAAAACACTGAAGATGTTATATCTGTAGCATCGAATATTCCAGCAAGAATTCATTCTTTTTTTTTTTTTTTTTACTTTACATTCAACTTTTTATTCTTTCTTTTTTTTTGATACTTTATTTACATTTCCCATGTTTCCCCTTTTCTGGGTCGCCTCTTTGGAAAACCCCATCCCCTCCCCATCCCCGCCTCTATGAGGGAATTCCACCTCCCACCCACCAGCCCCCCCATCCCCATATTCCCACCTTGACATTCCACTTAATTGGGGCCTCTAACACCCTCAGGCCCAAGGGCCTCTCCTCTCTCCCTGATGGCCATCGAGGTCATCCTCCGCCACAAATGTGGTCCAAACCATGGGTCCATAGATTTGTATTCTTTGGTTGGTGGTCCAAACTCCAGGATGACTGGGGGGGGGGGGGGGGG
>CM052709.1:54796680-54820028 GCA_028551405.1 Uromys caudimaculatus
TTGTTTCTATTTCTAGTTTTAGCTCCTGGATGGTTTTGTTCATTTCCTTTGTCTGTTTGATTGTGTTTTCCTGTAATTCTTTAATGGATTTCTATGTTTCCTCTTTAAGGGCTTCTAGTTCTTTACCTCTGTTCTCTTATGTTTCTTTAAGTGTATTAATTTCTTTCTTAAAGTCTTCTATCATCATCATGAGAAATGATTTTAAATCTGAGTCTTGCTTTTCTGGTGTACTGGGGAATCCAGGGCTAGCTGTGGTGGGAGAACTGGGTTCTCATGATGTCAAGTGGTCTTGGTTTCTGTTCCTTAGGTTCTTGCCCTTGCCTTTTGCCATCTTGTTAACTCTGATGTTAGCTGATCTTACTCTGTCTAGCTGTGGCTTTTCCCACCTGCAGGCCTCTGTATCAATATTCCTTGAAGACCAGTTTTCTCTGAGAGGTGTTTTTTCCAAACTCCTGGGAAAGTAACTTTCTCCCCGGTGCTGCTTGGCTATGGAACCCTGGTGGCCCAGGCGGAGGTCTCCTGCTGCCGCCGATGGGACCTAGGGGGTTTCTATGCCCGCCTACCTCAGTCCCTGTGTCTCGCAGGTTCGGGGCGGTTCCTGATGAGCTGTCAAGCTTGTCTTTCCCCACTCCTGGCTTTTCCAAGCTCCTGGGAGGGTAGCTTTCTCCCGGCACTAATTGGCTATGGAGCCCTGTGGCCCAAGCTGAGGTCCCCAGCCGCCGATGGAGACCGGAAGTTCCTGTCCCTCAGTCTCTGTGGCCCGTGGTTTCTGGGCAGACTCCTGGCTTTTCCAAGCTCCTCAAGAATTCATTCTTTATGTAAAGTAAATAAGAGAACTGGAGAGATGACTCAGCTTTAAGAGCACTTGGCTGCTCTTCCAAAGGACCTGAGTTCAAGTCCCACCACCTGCATTGTGCCTCACAACTGTCTGTAACTCCAGTCCTAGAGATCTGAGTTCCTCTTCATGCCTTTACGGGCATTGCCTAAACTTGATAAATACACATGTATGCAGGCAAAACACCCAGGCAGACACATAAAATAATTTAAAAAATTTAAATAACTGTAAACAGCTATCTCACTAGTTTGCAAGCTTCCTTTTGTCTTTGATAAATGATAAAATTATATGTATGCCAAAGAGTCATTCTAAAATAAGTTACAGGCTGGAGAGATGGCTCAGCAGTTAAGAGCACTGACTGCTCTTCCAAAGGTCATGAGTTCAAATCCCAGTGACCACATGATGGCTCACAACCATCTGTAATGAGATCTAATGCCCTCTTCTGGGGTGTCTGAAGACAGCTACAGTGTACTTACATATAATAAATGAATACATCTTTAAAAATAAATAAATAAATAAAATAAAATAAGTTACATCATTATTTACTGTCAGTAAATGCTTTGTTAGTCCATCTGTTTTACATACTCGTATATCTGGGATCAGATAAAAATTCCTCAGGTGAAAAGGAGTTGCAAGAAGTCCTGGCCTGACCAGCAGCCATGGCTTTTGTCCCCAAAGGAATAATGTATTCAGCTCTTGTCAAACTTCCCAGTCAAGATCCCCCAGAGAATAGAGCAGAATAATGAGCGACCCATGAACACTCAGGGTGAGCACCAACTGCCACAGCAATCAAGTGTCTTCAGTGTCTGTTAACCCTGGGAAGTCTGCCATATAACAGCCAGGTGTGGTGACAAACCTGTAATTCCAACATTTCAGAGGCAGAGACGGGAGACAAGTCCAAGGCTAGTGTGAGCTACATAGCAAGGGCCTACTGTGTGTGTGTGTGTGTGTGTGTGTGTGTGTGTGTGTGTGTGTGCGCGCGCGCGCACACGCGCACACACTTGAGAGAGGGGTCAGGGAGAGGGAGAGGAGGAAGAGAGAGACAGAGACAGAGAGAGGAGAGAAACAGACAGAGGAGAGGGAGACACAGAGGGGAGACACAGAGCAGGGGAGAAAGAACCTTGGGAAAATAGCTTAGTCAGTAAAGTTCTTGACACCCCAGTTCCAGCACCAAAGTTTGATCCAAGTCCAGCATGGTGATCTAGACCTGTAACCCCAGCAGCGAGGGGCAGAGGCAGGACCCCAGGGTCCATGTGCCAGTCTAGCTCACCTACACCACATGCCGTCACATGATTGTTTTCATGTAGAACAGTTTAAATTGTCATCAGCTGTATTTGAGCATCGCTATCTGCTGTACTGCTGTAACAGAGTGAGCTCAAGCCTCAATGGTGTAATACTTCACAAACTTCCATCAACATAAGGTCCATGTGAGTGGGGCTGGTCGGTTGGGCAGCCTGGACACCTGCCATGTGACCTTTAGGAAAACTACATGGTTTCCACTCAATTGGCAGATGGGGGAACAATTGCTTAATTCTTGGACCCAGAACTGACAGCATTCTTCCTACATTCCATGAGCAAGAATGTTTCACATGGCGCCACTGATGTGTGTGGGTAGCTGCAAAGTATGGTCCCTGACCACCCACGTGGCTGCATTTACACATATGGGTAACTGTGAGTCTACCTCATCACTTGTTTTAGCGTCTCCAGATCCCCAAGTTTGTGGGATAAATTAACCTTTCAGAGCTTTACCCCACATCTCCCCTCATCCCACATGTCCATGTTCCCCCAAAAGGGTACCCACCTCACTTTATTATTTATTTTTTATTTATTTTTTTTTCTTTTTGTTTTTTGAGACAGGGTTTCTCTGTGTAGCCCTGGCTGTCCTGGAACTCACTCTGTAGACCAGGCTGGCCTCGAACTCAGAAATCCACCTGCCTCTACCTCCCAAGTGCTGGGATTAAAAGCGTGCACCACCACTGCCCGGCCACCTCACTTTAGAAGCAGAGATTTAATCATGTTTCAGCACACCACAGATTTTATTTGTGGACTCACTGAAAGCCACTTTAATGCGTTTTCCTTTTACTTTCTCCTCTCTCTACCATCTTCTTTCTTGCCCTCAATCCAGTTAGGTACCATCAGGATTCCAAAAGTGGGCCCAAAGCCATGCAATATTGTCAGAAAATGGCTGGCTGGCCGTCCACCAAGAGGCCTTCCAAAGTGGCATTATCTTAATGAATTTTTCACGGTTCACGGTCTGGCCAGGAGACTTACAGATCCAAAAATTCAATCTTGTTAGTGTTCCAGGATTTGTCTGACTTAGGAAGGCTGTCTTATGTAAACTAAACTCACAAAATACCCAAATTCACCAAAATGTCGATAGCTCTATTGACAAGAGGCACACAACTGCCAAGAAGATCAAACACCCAATTATTCTATTGAGGCTTCTTTTTTCCTCTCTGAAGAAATTTTGCTAAGAGGATAAAATTATAATCTCAAAGCTCCCTGGTGAGTCTGGAGTCCAAGCAGGGGCTCTTTAGTTAGATGATTTGAAAGCTTAGTAGCATCAGGCACCTGGGGGCTGTTGAAGCTTCTGCCTCTGGAACGTTCATCCAGCTTGGAGGGACAGGGTTGAATCTTAACTCCATGATCATCAGCATCCTTCTCTGACTGACATATTCTTTTTGGAGACTCATCAGTACCATCAACAGAGTTCCTACCAGATCTACACTCTGCCGGACATGGAGATTGAGGTCTCTACGGTGCTTTTGTGTGTTTGGCCTTGTCCGCTGTGCTAATCATATAGTCTAGATTTTAGATACTGATCATATCTGGTGTCACCAAGAATGAAATGAAGAGTTTATGTGGTGATCTTGATAGAAGCAGTTGAACGTTTGTAAGTCTGACTGAGGGAGGGAGACTGTCTGGAACCAAGGCAGACCTGTAAGATGCCAGCAATCCTCCCGTCCAAGGTCAGAACCAAGAGCTGCTGGCAGCAAGCACATACTGAAGGATGAATCCCAGTGAAAGCCAAGAAGTATTGCCAAGCTCAGAGACAGGCTGTGGTTTCGGTAAGAACTAGAGAGTAGATTCGGGAAAGGCCACTAGCAACGATGCAAGAAGCAGGCTTGAGGGCCCAAGTGATTTCCATGGGCAATGTCAGGAGATGGTAGAGACAGGGATGGAGCATGAAGAGCTAGGAGGAAGCAGTTGTATCACATGGCCCTCATCCATCCAACCAACAATGAAGAAGTGTTGCAATTAGAAAAACTTGACTTTCCAAATTCCCTTTGCCTTCTGAGCCTTGGTGGTGTCGTCTGTTGAATAAAAACCTTGACATCAGTGCCACCCCGGGTCATCTTGTGATGCTCTTCTGACTACCATGACAAGACACTGCATACAAACATGTGAAGAACAGCAGTTCTGTGGTCCTTTACTGTCACAGTCATTCATGTTCAACGCTGAAGCAATCAGCCTGTTGGGAAGGGTTTAGTGACTTTTTAAAAACTTTTGCACATAAAAGATATGCACATACATATTAAAAACTGAACAAGCAGCCCAGAGAACAGCTTCCAGACAAAGAATCCAGTTGCCTAGCAACATGCCCACGGCTTCTCGGTGTCCTCTTCCCTCCCCACAAGAGTAACTACTATCCTAACTTCAAACAAGGTGAATTTTGTCTGCTTTAGGACTACCTAACTTGAGTGTCACAGGAGTTGCTGCACGTAGCTAGGTGTGGTCAGTTTCTTATTGTCTTACAGTCCTATGCTGTGTGAATCGCTCATGAATGTATATTATTGCTGGACATTTGAACTAATCCTTACTTGGATATTATGAAGAATATTGCTATGTAAATTCTTGTACATGTCTCTGAGTACACATCTATAAATATTATATATTGTCCATTGTTGCATAGCTTATTTCCATAATACTGAAAATAATACCTATTTGTTATCTCACCTTACTGTGGGTCAGCAGTCCAAAAACATCTGAACTGAGTCTGCTGTAATGAGTGGGTTTTTGCTTTTTCTCCCCCTCCCTCCCTGCCCCTAGGAGTTAAAGAGTTCAATTTATGTGGCCAGGCATGGTGGCACACGCCTTCATTCTCAGCACTCAGGAGGCAGAGGCAGGCAGATCTCTTTGTGTTTAAGGCCATCCTGGTCTACAAAGTGAGTTCCAGGACAGCCAGGGCTGTTATACAGAAAAAATTTTCAATTTATTTATCAATTTTAATTTTTACCCTAAGAACATATTTAGAGGGGAAAATATAACTATAGAGATGGGTAAATAGCATGCTAAACTATGCTTATGCTGTTTCTACTGTTCCCCTTCTTACATAGAACATTATAGTTGTTTTTTGAGAATTTCACACATGCGTACCATGTATTTGATCATAGCTACTCCTCATATTCCCTCTCCTATGCCCCTCAACACATGTCCCTCCTAACTTGACGTCTACTTCTTTCTTCATATACATAAATGTCGGGAACCAACAGGTTTGTAGCCTTTCTTAGTGACCTGAGTGAAACCATTTTGTGTTAGAGTTAGGCATAGAATAATCGTAGGCCTAAGTTTCGGTTTCCTGAGCCTTGGGCTCTGGCTTCTCAGAAATCAGGTGACCAGCCTGCGGTTAAACGGTTGAGCTAGAAGCATCCTGTTTGGCAAGAACATCGTGTGCCTCTTTGGAAATTCCCCACCCCTGCTGCTTCCTCCTTTTGCCACTATATATGCTGTGTGGAAATAAACTTCTTTGGAGCTTGATCAGAGAGATTCTGTCTTGCTCCCAAGTACCTGTGTCTCTTGTCTCCTTTTTCATCCATCAGTCCCCTCCTCAGGTCCACGTTGAAGACCCCGCAGGCTGGGACACATAAATCCACTGAGCCCAATCAATGCTACCTGTATGCATATGGATGGGGTCATATGCACCATGGGCAACAACATATCAGTGGCTACGCACAGCCCCGAAACTGGCTGTCCCTTGTGAGTTCCTCCAGAATCTATGTTGGAATTTTGGCTGGCTTGATCTTGTACAGGTCTTGCACAGTGGCCACAGCTACTCTGAGTACAAGAGTGTGACAGCTTTGTCATGCCCAAAACACAGCATTTCACAGCACTCTTCTCCATTCCCTGGCTCTTACAGTATTTCACCCTCTTCCATGATGTTCCCTGATCCTTGGGGGCAGGAAGTTGCCTGATCAAGAGTCAAACATTCACAGTTACTTATTCTCAGCTCTTTGATAAGTTAAGAGTCAGTGTGTTTCATAAGACAGGATTAGATACTAGCTTGGGCTGGAAGGCTCAACTATAGGAGAAGATTTGCTTGCATGATTCCTTTTGGAGATGGATAGACTACAGCTTCAGGTCCAGGCTGGATGTTTCTCAGAGGTACCCACTTCCCTGCCCTGTGGGTGCCAGCATCGAAGAGTAGACACCCTGGAGCTACACAATCTTCTAGCAAAGTTAGTTTTATGTAGTATAGTTATGCAAGTGATGGTGCATCCCAACTGCTATATTCCGTTGGTTAACATCAGATCACCTCACAATGGGTATTACACAGGGCAACAATCCCAGGGACAGAGATGATTGGCATCTCCTTACTCTGGCTGGGACTGTCACTGGGAATAGAACTGCCCAGCTGTGGACCTTGCTTCAGTTTTGAAAAGCCACTAGTTTTCTAACATGGTGACACCAGTTGATATCCACACAAGCATCTGTTCTACATCTGGAATTGGGCTTGACACGGGTTAACTTTTGGCACAAGTTATCAAGTTGTACCTGACAGGAGGAAAAATGGGCCTCACCCCTGACTCAAGTTCTCTGTCTCACATTACTTACACCTTTCCTCATACTCCCTCAAAATGGCTGGTCCTTGTAATACAAAGTCAAAAAAAGATCAACTCAAGTGACAACATTGGTGCTGGTGACCATGGAGTGTGAGACATTGGAGACAAATGCCATTTGCACACTCATCCAACTCCCCTGAGAGTTAGTCACTATCCACCCAGGGAAGGCCTATTTAAATTCCCTGAGTAGGTCCTGACCTGCAACCCAGCCCTATAGTGGTGTTGGTGGCCAGTGGCTCGAGTGGCTTTGCCAGTGACCCTCTTTCACAGCAAGGCCATGGTGGCTCTCATTCATTGTTTAGTGATGACACTCTCCAGGCATCTGTCCCTCATAAATGCACCCCAACTTTTTATCTCAAATGGAACGCTTACCCCAGATGCGAAAGGATTCAGGAGAAATGCAGTAGGTAGGATGTATTGGGGGAATTTTGATGAGTTTAATTAATATTCCTATCCAATTATGTCAGGCAGGGTAGACACCGAAAGCCACTCAGTGGTGGCAATAACAGCCGTGGGGTGGTGATGTGAGTTCCCTGGATGTGAAAAAGTTTTGAGCATGTTTCCAGAGACGTTCTTAAGGGGCAATTGATTTGAGTAGGTTCTGCGTAAAACTCCTTCGGACACCTGTGAAATGTTGAGGCTAATTGGGGCTTCTGCTGCTGATTGTGAAGGAGTCTGGGGGTTGCCGTTTCTCCTCTACTGGATCCCAGCTCCTTTGCTGCACCCCCTTTCATGGGGGCTGTTAGTGTATCGGATGTAAAGGGCATTAAATGGAAGTGTGCTTTTGTGTGGAAGTCATTACTGTGAACACCTGTTCACTGTTGAGTTTAATTGGACTACAGCTGGTGCTGATTGTGTGTGAAGGGGGGCTGCTCCTCTCACTGAGGCACACACTGTCAGTGGTAACAGTGGGGAAGTCAGCTCGAATGCGGTACAGTCAAGAAGTCTGTGCCCTGTATGCTTAGTTGCCTCTGAGGAGCACCATGGTAAATGCAGACAGGAGAGAAGGGGGGGGGGGGGGTGTCACGCCTTGCTCTGCTTTATTTGCTCAGCTAGGCGCTGTACAAAGAAATTCAGGGAAATATGGAGATGATAACAGACACACATGCATAATTATTTACAAAAAGAACAAAGGAATGGTAAGTCTGCCTAGAGTAATTCTTCAGAATATTAACTGTTCTCCTATTTCCAGAGGTGATAAGAGTGGACCAGACGTAAGGAAAAGAGCAATAGCACAGCTCGGCTAATGGTGAATTAATATTACATCCTCGACTGAAGCATAGGAAAAGAGAATACATCTGTAGCCTTTAGTAATGAGTGTTTTTAAAAAGCTCAAATTGTTGACTTAAAAAGAACACTGCTGACGTGCTTATTCTGTTTAGATGTAATTCACATTACTTATTCATTTAATATCAAAGTGCGCTGAGACAATAGAGCACTGAATCCACTTTACAAAGGCTCTTGCTCTCCATGAATATTAATATAATTAGCTTCTAGAATTATGAGGATGACCCAAGTGTCCCAGACATGGCAGTAACTCTGAAAAGCCATGGGTGGCCACGCCAGTGCTGCTGATTCTTGGCTTTTGACGCTGACTTTGGTTTTTTCAACTGACTGTACAGGTAACCAGAATGGGGTTGTGGCCCGTCTTTGGTAGAGATAGACACACTGCTCCTGAGGGTAATGAGTTGGATAAATCATTTTACCTAAGCACTGTGCCAACGCTGAGGATGTAGCTCAAAGATAGAGCGTATGCCTACCATGTACAAGGCCCTGGCTTTGATGCCCAGCACGTGGGGGTAAAAGAAAAAGAAGACACTATCTCAGTCTTCTGCTACTTCGGTATCTTCACATTCTCACTGTCCATTGCATATAAAAGCCACTTGACCATTTGTGCTTGCTAATCTGAGGCCCACGTTTTATGCACCTCAGTCCAGGAGAGAGCCCAAGGCTGGGACTTTCCCTAAAGCCAATGACAGGCTTGACATTAATAATAATAATAAAAATAAATAAATAAATAAATAAATAAATAAATAAATAAATAAATAAATCGCCCTTTCCTGGTTTGAGCTCAACAGCTTCTCCACATGGTGACACCCTTGGTCCTTGGAGAGGCAGCCATCCTGAACTACATGTGGACCCCTCAGAGCTCCGATCCAGCTTGCTTGTGTCTAGCTGTGCGGTCTCGGGTGAAGTCACTCCACTCCTGTGGACAGAAGCAGATGAAAAAAAATTGCAAAATGCTTTGTCAACTGCAAAGAGCCTTACAAATATAGAGATGCTTATGACTCAAGGGGCACGTTTTCAGTCAGACTGAAAACAGATTTTTCTGCGTGAGAAACTGTGTTGCTGTGAAAGGCAACAGTGGCAGCTCAAAGGATGGGAAGCACTCGCCCTGGACTCAATTCTCTTTTGATTCCTTGAGATTAATGGTCTGTTTAAAACAGACACCAAATGTGGCTTTGCTGTTGATCAATAAATGTTCCTCCCAAGTGGTTTCTATTTCGGCTCTCTGCTCCTTAACCAAATCTTACCATTGTGTTCTCTGAGGAAACACATCTATACACACACACACACACACACACACACACACACACACACACACAGGCACATCCTCTGTTTTGCAGCACAGATGGCAAGCAGTTTGAGTTCATATAAATGAGGTCAGAGGTACTTCCTTCTGCACTGGCATGGTCTTTGGGGAGTTAACTTAGTCCCCTCCCAGTACCCCCAGGAGGTAGAAAACATAATACGCCCTTGATTCAATGGTAGAAGCAAATCAAAGCCCTTGGGAATTACCCTTTGGGAAATGAGGTCTAAGGACTTTACCTCTGTACTCACCTCAGGGCCACTTTGCTATTTGAAGACTGTGGCGTACACTGGGTCAGCTATTTCGCTCTTAAATGATCAGGCACCATGGAGTCAGGCTAGAAGAAGAAAAAAAGATTGATGTTCATTTTCCTGAATTAAGAAAGGGAACCATACATGGTAAATTCCCAAGCTGGAACTTACACTGTACTGCATGTGGTGACTTGGGCCTGGGTGAGAAGACTTGCTATCCTAACTGCCTCCCTGAATCAATTCAGAAACTTGGCTTGCTGGGAGCCACACAAGAGGGGACACTATTGTCTATGGGAAAGATGTAACAACACACTTGCCTTCTTTGGTTTCAATGTGCAAGGCTATGCCACACCCTTACCCCCACACACACATACAAAAAAAAGTTCAAATACAGGTTAAAAAAAAAAAAAAGCTGAGCCCACCACATGAGCCCAGGATACCACATAGTGGCAGCAATCTCAAGTGTGTGCATCTGGCCAATTGAAGAGTCTGGGGAAGAGATGCAGGCCGTGCATGATTAAAGCCACAAGTCCCGGTAATTCGGCATCTGATGACACAAGATAAACACACCTTAGTTTGAGCCACTGGTTCTCACGAGTGTCAGAATTCTTCTGACACTTGTGGGGGTTTGTATCAGCTCTGTCCAGAAGCCACTGCTGGAAATTAGCCCTGCCCATCTGCTCTTGACATACTCAAGCCACTCCCACAAATCTGGGCCAGTTACCCTTCATGGGGGGGTGGAACATTCAGACAGGTCCACCTGTCTGAATATCTTGGTGAGCAGGCTTCCTCAGACAGTGCCAGCCCTGTCTCCTGTGATGGCTCGTGTAGCCTAGTTGCATGGCGGGAAGAGACCGGGTGGGTGTGCGTGCCTCACACGCAGCTTCCTCCCTGAGCAAAGCCACATGTTGCCATTCTCCAGGGCTGCTCTACTTCACTCAACTAATGTGGAACAGTGCTCTTGACCCCAGAATAAGTTTGTATCCTGCGCTGTGGCCCAGGGCACTCCGTCTACGCGAGGATTAGCAAATTCCAACCCACCCATTTGGTTGTTATCTGCAGCCTACCCTGGACTTTGTGGTTTTGTCTGTGTCCTAGGGATGATACCATTCTAGCAGGAAAGTTTACATGGCTCTGGCATTCCAGTGTCTGAGAAGAGCCATGAAGACAGGTCCCTGTGTACTATCCTGACTCCGGCGGAGAGGAAGGGAACTTGGAATAACTGTTGCCTAATGGTGGTCTGATCATTCCAAACATTTTACTGAAAATACATATTCCTGAGCGTCTGATGATTCTGGTCCAGGAAACTGGACTAAATCCCTGGAATTTACAAGTTTGTTAAGTGCCCTCCCCCAGATGAACCAGGAGCCTTATTTGGAGAAACTACCTGGGAAGCTGGGTGTGCAAGGCTCAGGGCCCATATCTGGTGGTGAGTCAGTATTTCCTCGGGGTGTGTCCAGGAAGCACCTTATCTTAATAAATAAAATCAATGATAACAAGAGAGATTCTCCAGTTTGCTGAGGGCACTATGGGATGCATCTTTCTGGAAAAATCTAATAACTAGTGAAATGGAGCAACAGAGTTCAGACCGTTAGCATGGTAATTCCAATTAGGAAGACTATACACTATAATCATGAGAGGGAAAAATGCATTGCTTCATTAGAAAGACAATTTAGATAAGAGAGAATTGGGGTCCCACAGACAACATGGGATAGGAGAGCTGGGGTACCTGGGATGAGCTCTACCTGGCACTGAAACGTGTGTATAATCCAGGAGAACATAGCTGAAACCCATCTGCTCCCACAGAGCACGAGGTTGCATGGGTGAAAACTGAGCTTGCACACTGAAGGCTTCGGATGGTTAGTGGTTAACTTTCAGTTGGTTCTTTTTATGTGCAAAACAGCTCACATTCATAGAAACTAAATAAAAACAAATGAGGCTGCTGCCACTTGGCTGGCCTGGAGCTCCTGGTAAACGTCTCAGGAAAATGATGAGGAGAAGCAGAAAGCTGGGCTAGGAGCAAAACCATCTGAGACGAGCATTAGCTTTGACAGACAGAGGAAATCACTCACAGATCCCTGGGTAAGTTCTTCTCCAGTTTCCTCCTTTATGCTCCCCTAGGCAGCTCTGGGGCAACCTTGGAGTCCTGTATCCCCAACCCCCTTCCACTCTGGATGCCCTCCATCACCCAGGGTCTCCTTGGCCTAATCCCAGGAGAGCAACACAAGTCCTCCTGTGCCCAAGGCAGCTCAGCCTATGCAGGAATGGCCCTTCCCAGGAACACACTGTGCAGAAGTATGCTCTGCACATAAGAGTGTGCTCTGATCTGCCCTGGTCAAGCCTTCTTTGTCTCTGGTGGTTCCTACTCCACCCATTTTCCTTTTAGAAGCTTGAAAGGTCACCACCCTGGGGGTGGGGGAGTCCTGTGGACAACAGAGTGGCATCACTAGGGGCAAACTATCCATAGGCTGCATTATAAATGACACCAGGGGAGGGCTGGCAAGAACAGTGCCTACGGAGAGTGAATCAGGTAGAGGGAGAAAGTGGTTTCTAAGAGGCCGTGCAGCCGCCGCCCACCAAGCAGCAGTAGCACATCTTCCAAAGCTCAGGAAAGGCAGCCAAGGCAACAGCATATTAAAGCACTATGGCTTTGGCGGCTGGTGCCTTCCAAAACAAAACCAAAACGTAGCAATGTCCCTAAGCCCGTGTCTGCTAACAGCTCTAAGACTGTCCACCTGGGAGATATGCACCAGGCTTTCTTTTTTAGAACAAGAAAAGCATTTAATATTTTAGCATTGCTTTCCAAGTCTCACCAAGGATGCCCTTTTGCCATTCCTGGAGCCAGACAATGAGGTGGCCCTCGGACATTAGATATGGGGATGGAACAGGTAGGGACAGGAGCATCAACTAGAAAGACAAAGTCGCAGCACTGGGCCAAAGTCTCAACTTTAACACCACACCTGTAGAGCACATTCAGGAAATATTCAGACTCTAGACCTTCTGTGATGCAGGGGATTGTCTAAAATGACAAAATGCAGCCCAGCTTTTAAATGTCCAATGCCAGAGAATCCTATTTTAAATTGTTCATAATTTATTCAAGCCTAGATCCTCAGGTGGATTTACATGTTAATACCATGGTTGCATGGTTTTAGTAGAGTATTCTGAAATGGCACTGAGTCTAGAAATCTTTCTCTTTTTTTATTAAAGTGAAAACTTACATGACGTAAGTTTATTATTACTTAAAAGCTACAACTAAGTAGCGTAGTACGCATCCACACTGGTGTGCATCACAAAGCCATGTAGTCTCTGGGCCATTTCCATTACCCCAAAAGAGAGGCTTGTACCCGCTCTGCAGTCACTTCCCACAGCCCCAGCCCTCAGCCACTGCCAAGGCTTCTTTCTCTATGGCTTTTCCTATTTGGGATGCTTGCCTCCTTTATATGAAAATAAGCAATATTGTGACCTTTTGACCCCAGTGTTTGAGGATATAAAACATTATAAACGATACAAAGCAGGGCATTGAGTCTGATAAGAGTTGAGAATCACTCCAAGTACTGAGCTACGTATCAGCCATCTGCATCTGTGGGATGAGATGACATTCACACTGAAGAACTGGCCAGGGCAGGGTGTCTGTATCGCTCTGACAAAGGACCACAGGTTCTGTTCCTACAGTTCTAAGGGCAAAGGTGTGGGGGCCTCAAAACTGTTCAGTACAGGATCACAGGTGATAGCATTCTCAGTGAAGGTCCTAGACAGTACAGAAAGGGACGTGTGTAGTGTCTGTTCAGATGAGGAAGTGTTCTCGGGTGCCTCCTCCCAGAAGGATATCTTCCACTGAATCCTCAATAACAATCTCCCCCACTGGCAGAGAAGGGAGGAGGGAGAAGGTCGTTACAAATAATAAAACAGCAGAGAATTTTGAGAAGGTTTAGCCTCCTTAGACTTCCCTTGCAGTAGTAAATTAGAAACGAGGAAAGATGGAGCTGTCTGTAAAACAGTTGATGAAAACAGTACTTAAAATAGCATCCTACCCACAAAATTCATGATAGTGGCTGCCTCTGGGATGTGGGAGAGAATAACTCTAGCAAAAAAATAATTCACTTTCCTTGTAATGTTTTATTTCTTTCATTTAAGAAATTCCATAAAACAGATTAGCATGTTGATATGTAAATGCTAGGAAACTGTGGCTGTGAATATTGATTTTATAGTCTCTGTAAATTTCTGTATTTTTTTTAATTAAATATGTGGCGAGGAATGGGGCTGGAGAGATGTCTCAACGGTTAAGAGCACTGGCTGCTCTTCCAGAGGTCCTGCATTTGATTCCCATCACCCACATGTTGGCTCCCAATCTTCTGTGACCCCAGCTCCAGAGTGTCCAATGCCTTCTTCTGGCCCCAACACGGATCAAGCATTCATGTGGTACACAGACATACATGCAAGCAAAACACCCACACACATAAAAGTTTTGAATATCAAAAAGAAAAAATTTAAATATGTCTGTAGTATCTTCAAATAATGTAGAAGGCAGAAATTGAGCATTCTTGTAACTTTTTATTTTTAAGACAAATGTGACCCATCCCACCCAAAATTATAGGAATCACAAAGAAGGGACAATATGGGAACAGTATGCTGGAGAGGGGAGAGAAGAAGAGGACTTGATCAAAGCATTTTCCTGTGACTTCTTCCTGAGGTTGGAGAAAAGTCCCTACTGGGGGACTCACCTCCATACAGATGACAGGCATTAATACCAGAGCCACAAGCAAGGTAATTGTAGTTTATTGTTTTATATCTATAGTTTCATAGGCATTTAAATTAAAGCCTTGAATTTTCAGTCTGCATTGGTTCCTCCATTTCAGTTAATCTTTTATGCTCTCTGGATGGCATTCAGAGCTGAAGAGTGACCCCAAGCACAGGTCATCAGAGGTCAAATGGGACCCAACTAAGGTTGCAGCAAAGAGTGGATGCCTATGAGAGCCGAACAATAAGACACCTGCACTAGATTAAAGGTGACCACAAAAATATGTGCTTCTTTCCCCATTGTCTTAGGGTTTCTATTCTTGAGCAAACATAATGACCAAGAAGCAAGTTGGAAAGGAAAGGGTTTATTCGGTTTACACTTCCATGCTGCTGTTCATCACCTAAGGAAGTCAGGACTGGAACTCAAGCAGGTCAGGAAGCAGGAGCTGATGCAGAGGCCATGGAGGGATGTTTCTTACTGGCTTGCTTCTCCTGGCTTGCTCAACTGGCTTTCTTATAGAGCCCAAGACTACCAACCCACAGATGGTACCACTCACAAGGGGCCCTCCCCCCTTGATCACTAATTGAGAAAATGCCTTACAGCTGGATCTCATGGAGGCATTTCCTCAACCGAAACTTCTTCTGTGATAACTCCAGCTTGTGTCAAGTTGACACACAAAGCTAGCCAGTACACCCATGAAAGCGATAAGTACATTTTCCATTCCCTGAGCCTGAGTTGGCTGTGACTTGAATTATATTGTTTGACCGATAGCTTTCAGAAGCACTTCTAAGACTGCCCTGGCCAGCGGGGTGTTCTATGCAGACCTAAGGAGGGGACAGGCGAATGAAGAGACAAGAGACACAAGGACGAGAGCAAGACAGGATGTCTGATCAAGCTCCAAAGAATTTTATTTCTCACCAGATTTATATAATAAAAAGAGAAGGAAGCTTAAACAAAGTAACCAAGGATTACACAAAGCAACAGGGCTGGGGAAATTCCAAGGAGTTACAGACTCCTAGCCAACAGGACATGTTACCAAGGCAACTAGCTGTTTTCTGCTAACCACCTAACCATAAAGGAGTGAACTATTCTCTGGGAAAGAATTCATCTCTTAGAAGACAGAAGCCTAAACAAAAGCTTAGGCCCGTAGCTACTTTAGTCCTATAGCTACTACAAAATGGCGTTAGCTAAGCCAAGGAAAATTCTTATTTCTATTGGCTCCCGGCAGAAGACGAGGCCATAAAGGCTTGCAGCTTCCACTGTGACTCTCAAGAGGGCTCCACCTCAGAGAAACCAGTACCTTAGAAAGACAACTAGCTCACAGGCCTCCAGCCATTACAACTTGGACACCAGAGCAGAAATGAAGAAGTTATGTTGCACACTTCAACCCTAGCAGAGGCAGACATGACATGAAACAAGAAAAAAAATGAGAAACCCAAGTGTCAAATTCACAGCCTCAGATACATGGACCCAACTGAACTGTCCTAACATGTCCAACCAAGTGAGCCATCCCTGTAATTGCAGGACAGAAATAAACCATTCCCAATGAGCCCACCCAAAGTTCCAACCCACAAAATCCTGAGCATAGTAATGTTTAACACCACCAGGTTTAGTACTCAGACATTCCTTCCTTGGCCTAACAGTACCTGAAATCAGATGGCTCCCAGGAGCTAAAGAGATGACTCCCAGGTTAAGAGCAGTTGCTGCTCTTCCAGTGGATCCAGATTCGGTGTCCAGTATTCACATGGTGGCTCATAACCATCACAATTCCAGTTCCAGGGCATCTGGCCCCGTCTTTTGACCTCCAAGGCACAAGGCATGCACAGGATGCATATACATACATGCAGAGAAGACTCTCATACTCATAAAATTAAATAAAACAAATAAATCTTTTTAAATGTTTCTGATTACTGTTGGGTGGAGAAATAATTTATCAGTTAAGATTACTTGCTGTTCTTGCAGATAACCTAGCTTCAGTTCCCAACACCACGTAACTGTGATTACAGGTACTACAAGGTAGCAAGTCAGGGTACAATTTCACACTGATGTTTTTTTTATCTTCCTCTAAAACTAGAAACTCTTCTGCTGACCCTTGGTCCCAGCACCTAGAGGAGCAGCAGGCTGGCTGCTTCATCCTCATCTCAATTGCTCTTCTGTGTTTTGAGCAAGAAGCAGGAGGAAGGAGAAAAGATGAGCAGAAGTCCACAGTAGCTAAGTTCACCCTACAAACACTCTACCAGCTCCAGAGACCCACCAGGTAGGTTATTCTTACATCTCATTGGCCAAGACTGGGTTGCTTAAGCCCCAAACCTGCACAAATGTACCCACCCAGAAGGGGAAATGTTTTTAAGTAGGCACACTGTAACCCTGAATGAAATAACAAAATAGAGCTACTACATAAGACAGAGGGGTAGACTAGGCACTAGACCAGCCGCGATGCCTGATGCTAGATGAAACTAAAAGCCTGGGCCTGTTTTCATCATTGAGAAAGAAACAAGGACCTAAAAATATGTGTCTGGACATGTTTACCCACAAGTAAAGACAGACTTCATTTCATTTATGTAAAATTCTACTGAGAAATGCACGTTCGGCTGGCCCCTGGAAGTATCCGCTTACTGTAAGGGTGGCTTTTTTTTTTTTTTTAAATAAATCACTTTGCTGTCAGGAATTGAGCACAGCCCCTCATCCCTCCGGCTCCTTAGTGAAGCACTAGACCACATCCCTTTCCTTTTATTTGGCCGTGTTGTGTTGCAAATTAAGTTTTAAAAGACATTGTTTTTCTCCAAAAGAAAATTTAAAGACTAGTGCAGCCCACATCTACCACCCAGGATAATGAACTATAGCTGCTGTCATCCCGAGAGGCCTTAATGACAGTGTTCAGTGTGTGTGTGGACAGCTGAAGCTTCCTTCAAAGTTGTCCCTGTGAATGGGTTTCAAGATGTTTTGACTATTATCTGTTACAAAGAAACGCTCTATTAATTGCATATTGTCATAGCTCTTAGTCCAATGTAACTGTTAGCCCAACAAAGCATTCTCTGCTTGGGAGAAGAAGATGAGAACACAGCCTAATTTTCTTTCCATTGGATAAGTGCTTTTTAAAAGTCCCATTCCTAAAGTTTTCTTGCAGAAAATCAAGTGGAGGGCGAGGCTGTTCTCCATGCCTGGTGTCAGCTCTCCTCCAGGCAGGAGTGAGGGCGGAGCTCTGACACTCTGATACCCTGAAATAGCCAATGTGGCACCTCTCCACAAAGCTTATGGGGGACAGTAGGAACCCAGAAGTCACCCACGTCTGAGACGGTGGCAATGACTGCATCCAGGCTTCTCCCCTTGACTCTCTTCTGCTACCTGTGTAATCTGAGGCTGGAGGTGTGATTTAGGGAAAGTCTGAAGAAAGTAATATGGTCAGAGAGGAAAGGAGAAGAAGGAGTCATGGTCACAGCTTTTCTTTGCAGGGATATAAACTATTATTTAACCCTAGAAAGAAAGCAGGGCTATGATTAGTATGTTATGTTTAAGATTACTCCAGCCAGGTGTGGTGAAGCACACCTTTAATCCCAGCACTCAGGAAGCAGAGGCAGGCAGATCTCTGTGAGTTCGAGGCCAGCCTGGTGTACTGAGTGAGTTCCAGGACAGCCAGGGCTACCCAGAGAAACCCTGTCTCAAAAAAAAAAAAAAGAAAGAAAGAAAAAAGAAAAGAAGAGAGAGAAGAAGAAAAAGAAAAAGAAAAAGAAAAAGAAAAAGAAAAAGAAAAAGAAAAAGAAAAAGAAGAAAAAGAAAAAGAAAAAAGAAGCCAGGTAGTGGTGGCACACGCCTTTAATACCAGCACTCGGGAGGCAGAGACAGGCAGATTTCTGAATTCAAGGCCAGCCTGGTCTACAGAGTGAGTTCCAGGACAGCCAGGGCTATACAGAGAAACCCTGTCTTGAAAAACCAAAAAGAAAAAAGAAAAGAGACAAAAGAAAAAGGAAAAAAGATTTTTACTCTATCTTGGATAAATGCAGAGTGCCAAACCCACTTTACCCCTGGTCCATTCTCTATACCCCAAGGATTGATCAGTTCACAATAAAGATCAATCATGCCCTCCTCTTCCATTTCCAAAGTCTTTCATTGCCTACAAGATGAAGCCCATGACATACGGATTCTTCACAACAATCCCAACTCTTCTGCCAGCTCTGTCCACGGCTACTGTCCTCTACTCACCCCCTGCAGCTACACTCGAGTCACAGTGGGCACATGCTGCTGCTCAGTCCAGTGTGCTTCATGCCTTCACACCCTGCCTTCCCATGTTCCATCTTCCTACAGTACCACTTCTTCCTTCTTAACTAATAATCTCTTGTTCATCTGTCAGGTTCCAATTCAAACATTAGATCAAATGTATTTCCTCTGACAGATTGCATCCTGCATCCCCTGGGCCCATGCCCTTTGCTCCTACCTCAGTTGTAGCCCTGATCACACGGTACCAACCACATTTCTATATCTACTCTGAAGTTGTAAGTGATACTCTGCAGAAATTGTCTCTCATTGGCTGCAATAGTTCTGGCAACCAGTCCAGGTAGAAGAAAAATAAATAGTTGGGCGTGGTAACACACTCCTAAAATCCTAGCTCCTGGGATGCTGAGGCAAAAGGATTTGGAGTCTGAATCTAAACTGAGTAAAACCCTATCTCCTGAGAAGGAGACACACACATACACACACACACACACACACACACGGGGGGGGGGGGGGTTAAAGTAAAGTATGTTTGAAGATGGGAAAGAATGGATAGACAAATTGAAAAATAGAAGTAAAGATGGATAGGTGGATAGATAATAGATGCTAGATAGATAATAGATAATAGCTATGGTAGATAGATAGATAGATAGATAGATAGATAGATAGATAGATAGATAGATAGATAGATAGATAAATGGTAGATAGCATTCCATAGTTCCTTGGAATATTAAAGAAAACTCACAAGTCTATGAGCAGAAAGAATCAGTGATCTGAGACTCTGTTGATCCCAGTCCTAGAAGCTTCACGGGTCCCAGGATCCCTATTTAATAAATAAAGAAGGCATTTTCTGCTCTAATGATCTGAGTCAGTGATAATCTAAGCTGTTGACACCCAGTAGAACTTTCTGCAGAAATGCAAATGTTCCATATCAGCATTCTGTTTCTATGTCCTCTCCAGTCATAATGATGGTCTTCACAGCAGGCTTTTCACAGAAATTACTGGCTGCTGTAGTTCTAGGAATTAGAATAGGTAGAAGAGGACTAAAGAGCCAGGCGTGACAACTTGTTCTGTCCAGTAAGGCTAGTATTAGTCACGTGTCAACTATTATGTACCTAACTAGTCAGCTGAGAAACTGGATTTCTAATTCCGTTTAACAATAATTAATTTTACCTGCTATTTAAGTCGGCATATGTGGCTGGTGGCTGCTCCACTGAACAGTGCAGATGTAGATCATCCCGTGCAGGCTCTACATTGCTTAACGCTTACTAGGCAAGGCTAGATTCCTTCTTGACCAGGTGATAATGGTAGCATCAGGTTGTATGTCTTTATCAATAACACTTAACCCCTCCCCTGCCTTTGGTCCACTAGCCTACAAGCACCAAGCTGGTCTTAATTCCCACTGAAGGGTGAGAGTTAGCCTGGCCTACAAGCACCAAGCTGGTCTTAATTCCCACTGAAGGGTGAGAGTTAGCCTGGCCTACAAGCACCAAGCTGGTCTTAATTCCCACTGAAGGATGAGAGTTAGCCTGGCCTACAATCACCAAGCTAGTCTTAATTCCCACTGAAGGATGAGAGTTAGCCTGGCCTACAATCACCAAGCTGGTCTTAATTCCCACTGAAGGGTGAGAGTTAGACTGCAGATGTTCAGCCAAGAGAACAAAGTCTACTGATGCATCTCAAAGTATGATCTGAGACATCTTCAGTTCTTGGAGTCTTCATCTTCCAAGTTACCAGCCTGTTAGGACAAGAGGCCTCTTGATCATCATACAGTTCTTTTAACATCCAGAATCATAGCCAGCACTCAGCAAGCCCTCGTTTAAACTGGCTACATTAATTTGCCAAGATTGCCAATGAAGAGAAGAATTCTAATTTCCGTCTTGTACTCTCATGACCAACAACCTCACTCCAAAGCAGCTCTCTACCAATCCAAGGTGATTAATCATAAAACTTCAATATTCCACAGTGGACAAGTCTTACATACCTTTTATTGTCTGAGGCTAAACATTTGGCTGTTTACTCAAGACCTAGCCTATGGAACACATAACATAAAATCCCTTTCCTTTAAAAAAAAAAAAAAAGAAAAAGTCAATATTTAGCCTCAAACACAAATACATACCTGTTCTAGTCCTAGAAGCCATTGGTTCCAATATATATACACACACACACACACACACACATACATATATATATACATGTGTGTGTATGTATATGTGTATATGTATATATGTATGTATGCATATATACATACATACATACATATATACATACATACATAAGCATGCCTTCATTCTTCATTTAGAATGGTTTTAAGAATCAGAGGATCTTGTGGTGAACATTGGGTTGCACAACTCAGAACCCCTTTAGTGAAGATCTTGTTAGAGGTACCATTGACTAGTCTTTATCCAGTTACTGGACAATTTGGCAATAGAGTGACCTTGTCCCCACATCCGAGTTTTGTATAATCCTAAAAAGTCACCTTAGCTCTAAAAGAGTTCAGCTGATGCTGACCTTCTGTCTACATCCCAGCTCATGTTCTTTCTCCATGCACCCTTCTCTGCCCTCCCTAAGGGTTTCCTCGATAGAAATCCTCCTTGCTGAACACTGTCTCAGAGCCGGCTTCCCGGGAAACTCAACTGTAGGTTGTCAGAGAAAAATGGGAAGTTGATGGAATTTCAGAGCTGTGACACTTTCCTCTGGCTGGCAATGAGACCATAGGACCCTTGTTGAACTCTTAGTCCCTGGCAAAATAGCCCAGTCCAGTTATTAAGACAGTTGCTAGTAAAATTCTGGGATGCCTCCTAGATTTATTCAGTGGTCCTGTGAATCAAGCGTTGGATAAATATGGCTGCAATAGGAATTATAAAGTGTGAAATAGCTACTACTTAGCTTCACTGATACTCTTGGTGGGGCTGGACATAGAAAAGGCTGAGAAGATTAAGCCAACTTAAAAGCTAGTGTGGAAGCCTAGCGACTTCTCAATAGCATACAAAGAGTCCTTTGTCCCCTGCATTGGAAGATCAAAGAAAACTGGACTAGGGCCAAGACACTGCTGCCAGGTAGCTGAGCCCAAAGTTTAAACTCCTAAATAAGAAATGTCTACCTTACTGAGGTCAGAGCTAAGCTTAGAGAAAAGTAAGACCCTGACCCAAGAGCTAGGAATAGCTGGATTCATCTCCACACCAAACTTTCTGAGCCCACACCAAAGGTCCCCCTTCCCTATGAGGAAATAACACTCTACCTCTGACTGAGACCTTTGAGAATTCACTTATAAGGCCCCAAGTGTCCCATTCAAGATCCTCCCCTGCCTCCCTTCTTGGTGAATGAATGATCCTTTAACTAGGGTTAGTTGAGTTTTAATACAATCGAGGCTAGGATAGGCTACATCTGCTAGGAGAGAAAATGAAACTGCGTAGCTAAGACTCTCCAAGATTTAACCAGCAAGCATCAGCAGAAGCAGCAGGGCTCACACGGAATTATATTTTGAAGGTGTTTGATTAGTAGGCTCGAGTAATACGCTGGCGAAAGAAGAGTGTCAATTTGAGAATCTTCTCCCAGGATAAAAATGTGACTCTGTGACAAGAACCCTAGCAGGTGGCATAAGCTCACACCTATGGTTCCTAAAAGAATGGAAGAGGTAAAGTGCATGCTAATCAAGATGGAAGTGCAGCGTCCCCATGACTGGCCCTGGAGGAAGAGATTAAAATATCCAGAAAGTAGAGGCTTGGAAGATGGTGAAGAGAATAGGAGCATTTGTCATCCAAGCATGGGAATATGAATTTTAATCCCCAGCACCCACACAAAATGCCATCAGTGGCTGAATACCCACACATTCAGTAGGAAGCAGAGCCAAGAGGACCACTCAGATTTGCTGGCCACCAACCTAGTTCCAGTTCCATGGGAGATCCCATCTCAGGGGAATGAGGAAGAAAATGATAGATCAGGGTACGTGAACGTCCTCCTCTGGCCTCTGTACTCACGCCTGCATGCTTCTGTCCATATATACATGAATATACCACCTACTCACACACACAAGAAAAAAAATCAGGAACATGGAGATACCACAATAGACATACAAAAAGTAACCAGAAAAAAAAAATTGAAAAGATGATGAGATTCTCAAATGTGCCCAAGAATAGATGGCAGCTCTCCTAGACCAAGGCTGACAACAGAAAGAACCCTACGTGGGCTGGTGAGGAATGTCAGGCTTACAGTGGGTCTGAGGATCCACCCAGTGGTCATTTCCTCAGACCCTGAGTATACAATGCGAATAGATAGAAGTTCGCACAACTCTACATTGTATCTATGTTCTGAGGGGAAACTTCCACCTTAGAGATGATAAGAAGGAATAAACTCACACTAGGAGTGGGGTACAAGCAAGAGCGGTGTATCTCTTTAAAAGCTTAGTCACCTGTTGTTGGTAGCCTGACCACATAGGGTCACTGAAGACTTGAAATGTTGTTAGTGCCACCAAAAAGCTCATTTTCTTTTGCTTAAAACTTTTTTTTAAACATACATGATTTGGGTTTTAGAAAACTTTAAGTAGATTTGAAGTAACTTAGTCACGTATGTCTACTGTTGTAACTTTAAATGTATGGGGTCTAAATATAGATTAAATGTTAGCATCTGAATTGGAATTTACTATAAATATAAATAATTATTACCCCCAAACTATAAAGTATGTCAATTATATTTTATACTACTCTACATTGAAATGCTTTAAGAGAAATGAGTACAGTGGCATTATGGGACTGTTTAGATGGTTTATCTGATCCTGACTTAGCTTTGGTATTTGATATCTGTCTACAAAATTGTCCATTTCATCCAGATTTTGCAGTTTTGTTGAGTATAGGCTTTTGTAGTAGGATCTGATGATTTTTTGAAT
>CM052709.1:54820528-54832163 GCA_028551405.1 Uromys caudimaculatus
CCATATTTATAATAGCCAGAAGCTGGAAACAACCCAGATGTCCCTCATCAGAGGAATGGATACAGAAAATGTGGTACATTTACACAATGGAGTACTACTCAGCTATAAAAAACAATGACTTAATGAAATTTGCAGGCAAATGGATGGAACTTGAAAATATCATCCTGAGCAAGGTAACTCAGTCACAAAAGAACGAACAGGGTATGTACTCACTGATAAGCGGATATTAGCCCAAAAGTTCAGAAGGCCCAAGTTTCACTTTACAGTAACCACTGGACTGAGAGTCAGGTCCCAGATGGAGGAGTTGGAGAAAGGCCTGAAGGAGCTGAGGGAGTTTGCAGCCCCATGGAGGGAGCAAGAACGTCAATGGGCCTGACCCTCCCCCTCCCCCCATGGTCCTGGAGTTTGGACCACCAACCAAAGAATACACATCTATGGACCCATGGTTTGGACCACATATGTGGCAGAGGATGGCCTCATTGGCCATCAGGGAGAGAGGAGAAGCCATTGGGCCTGAGGGCGTTAGAGGCCCCAGTAAAGGGGAATGTCAAGGTGGGAATATGGGAATGGGTGTGTGGGAGGTGGAATTCCCCCATAGAGGTGGGGAGGGGGAGGGAATAGGGGTTTTCCCAAGAGGAGACCTAGAAAAGGGGAAACATTGGAAATGCAAATAAAGTATCAAAAATAATATTAAAAAAAAAGAAAGAAAGAAATGAGTACAGTGGCGGGCATCTGTGTTTCCAGCTACTTGGGAAGCTGATGTCAGAAATCTCTTGAACTCAGGAGTTTGAGCTTAACCCTTGGCTCCAGGAAAAAAAACCAAAGAACTATTTAACAGGTTGGATTAGATAAAATACACCACTAACGTTAATTTCCTGCCTCTTCACTTTTTTAATGTGGCTATTAAACCTTTTTAATTAGGTATGCAGCTCACACTGTGTATATGCTGTGGAGAGCCAAAGTTTAAAAGATGGGAGACAGTGGTCCAGTCTACTTAATTCTCACCAGTCTGGCCCTGCGAAAACCAGACTGATCCCAGAGATTAACTATCGGCCCCACTGAGTCCATAGGTGGAGGCCCCACTACAGCCACCATGACTAATATGATTTCTTCCCTAGAGCAGCGTACAAATTTCTTAGGCCCATGCTATGCGGGCCTTGATTTGACAGATATGTTCTTCAAGAGGACCCAAGGCACTTGGCATTCACACAGCACCGACAACTACCATTTTGCTGCAATGAACTCAAACTCCAGTCCATCCCCTATACCTTCATGATTTGGGTAAATTCATCTTCCCCAGGCTCACGTTATTTCTCATATGTGAAATCAGATTAATTATATCCATTTTGTAGGGCATCGTGAAGGCCAGTGGAAGCTAATATGTGTGTAGTGCCTGCAGTAGGCCAGCATCCTAGCAACCGTGGAAAGGTCTGCCTTCCCTCAATGGTCCAGGATGCAAATGTGACAGATAAGGCACAGAAAGCACTGGCACCAGCGTGACAGTAACCTCCCTTTGGTTATGAAGTATGATGCCTATGGCAAAGGCTGGCTCTCAACCTGTGTCAGGGTGTCTATGACTCAACTGGTGTGCTCAAGGCTTGGGTAATAGGAAATCACCTTGGAAAGCTCTTTAAAAATGAATGATAAGTCCAGAGATTCTGAAAATTTAAAGTTTTAATATTTACACTCAATTTGGTAATTGGAAAATTTTTTCAATATTTTCAGAAGAACTGGTCTAGACTATTTTTCAAGCTCTCACCCCAGCTCAAGAGCTACTGACAGATGACAGCTTCCAAGGGAGAGCCAGTTTTCTGTAAGGGTGTGGCCCTTAGCACACCAACCTCCAGATGAGAGTGTGATGAAAGGGTGTGAATTTGGAAAAAGTTAGGGAGGCACATGGAGGATGATTTTAATCAAAATATATTGTGTAGATATGTGAAATTCTCCAAGAACTAATAAAACAGTATTTAAACTTCCCTGAGGCAATTCTGACATCAGTCAGGTTTGAGAGCAACTGTTCCACTGGGCATCTCGTCCTGCGTACCATCCTCCCCTCCTGTCGCCCTTCTAAATTAAAGCTGAACACCCATCAGCTCCAGATCACAAATAATGAGACTGTAGCTTCTGGTATGTTCTCAGAGATCCTTGCTAGGAAAAAGGAGACTCCAGATATAATTAGGACCTTGTCATTATTATCACAAGTTTAAAGTGGACATTAGAAGGAGACAGACTTCTCTCCCGTGTGTTCAGGCTCCTCCAGTCCTGAATTTATCACTCTGAGGGTGTCATGAGATCCGAGACCTGAGGAGAGTTGGGAAGCATGATAATGTGGAGGCCAGCCCAGCCGGCCCAGGTGTGTGCCGCTGGGGTGATGTCGTCATTCACTGTTAGCTCCAGCAACCCCAGAGTCAGCAGACTTGTAACACATTTCAAGATTGGGTCAGGAGGCCAAGAGCTGATGATGGGTTTTCTATTTATTTATATATTTCTTTTGCTTAGTAGCAAATTTGAGATTTGTAGGGTTCTCAGGCAGCTGCTGTCAAATTGTCAATTTCAAAGTCTGAGACCCATGAGAGGGGAAAAAAGCAGATTCTGAGGGAGACATTCTGTCTGGTGGCTTCTTACCCCTAGCTCATGCCTCCACCCAATTTCTCATATCATGGGAAAATGATTCCCATGTCTTGTCAGGGCTGTGACAGAGGGTTGTTGGTCACTGGCCTGTTGATTGCGGTGCTGTCCAAGGCCTGCTTGCCTGCTAGACAGCAAATCAACTTTCTATTTCGACTAATTGTTCAGCTTTGTTGGTACTTCACATGGGTGTGGCCAGGTGCTCCCAGGCCTGGTTGACAATCTATGTTCTACCTCTCATGGACAAGTCTCCCTAGAAATGCCCCTGGGCAAGGCTCCAGAAGGATGGGCCCTTCAAAAACAGGAGCAAACCTCATGCTATTAGTTTATGGTAAATTATGGTCACACACACACACACACACACCGGGGAAATGATCAAATGTTATTCCCAACCTCCAAAAACAAAAACCCAATTATCTCTAAAATACAAAACTATTAGCATCGAAAGGTCCTGAGGAAAGAAGTCCTTTTATTCCCAGCTATTAATGCTTTCCTCAGCTTTTTGTTTGTGCTTGATTGTGTCCTGTGATGGAAAACAAATTGGTGGTCAGGATGGAAATGGATGGGCTCAGCAAACTAGGCTGCCCTTCCCTCCCCGGTGACCTGTTCAGACCTGCTGAAGGTCGAAATAGAACAGCTAGGGATTGTGAGCACACACGGGTCAAGAAAGAGAGGTTGCCTAGCATGCACAAGACCTGGTTTGGATCCTCATGCACACACACACATACAGAGACAGAGGGGAGAGAAACAGAGGCAGAGACAGACAGAGAGAGACAGAGGCGGGGAGACACATATACAGGGAGCAGCAGAAGAAAGAAATCATATCCCCCCCCCCCCCTTATTCCTAATGCCAAAGCATTCCATCCGTATCTCCTGCTGGTCCCAGGCTCTGGCTTACATCATCAGCTCCCTGGTTCTCAGACTTCAGACCCTTATCACCATTTCACCACAGGCTTTCTTGAATCCCCAGCTATAGATGGCAAAAGTCCTCCATAACTGTGTGAGCCACATCTGCAGAGTAAACTTCCTAATTGCATGTGTGTTCCCTGTCCCCTCGGATAAATGTCCTTCAGAGTACTAGACACCAAGACATGGATGGGTGTTTCCAAAAGACCGGAACCAGGGTCAGCTCCAGCCTGGAGACCTTAGCTCAGTGACAGCAGATTCAGCTAGTCAACCAGACAGCCCAGCCCCAGAGCTAGCAGCACAAGGTTCCCCAACAGCTTGGAACTCCATCCCAAAGACATGCTGGCCAGTCTTCACTTTCTTTGCTTTGTCATTTCTTTTCTCTGTCTCTGTATCTATCTCTATCTCTGTCTCTGTTTCTGTCTCGGTCTGTCTCTCTGTCTCTCTGTGTGTCTCTGTCTCTCTGTCTCTCTCTGTCTCTGTCTCTCTCTCTCCCTCTCTCTGTCTCTCTCTCTCTGTCCATTTTTTATTACCCTCTTCTCCCACATGCCTAGCAACCAAACTCTGCCAGTCCAATAGCAGTGACACTTCTAAGGCTCCTTTACATTATTAACCTCACCCAAGTACCCCCCAAACCCTAAACAGAGAGAGAGAGAGAAAGAGAGAGAGAGGTGGATGCACACGTATCTCTTTTAATCTGGCCCTCCCCTGGAAGAGCACTATTTTGTATGACAACAGTACAAAGAGCTGGCCCTTGAAAGTAGATTGGGGTTGGGCTCAAAATCTAAACCTAACACACAGCTGGTGCCCTGAGCAGTTCACCTCTCTTAACCCCTAATTTTCTGATCTGTAAAACTGAGGTTTACAGATCACCTTTTAAAAGGTGAGGAGTAAAATTGGTATTGTGAAACATATCACTTTGTGCAACAAGTAATATATGTCAATAATAATATAAAAAAAATAGGGGCTAGAGAGATGGTGCCACGGTTAGCAGCACTGGCAGCCTTGGCAGGGGACCCAGGTTCAATCCTCAGCATCTACATGGTTGCTCACGGCTAGCTGTAGCTCCTCTTGTGGACTCCATGAGTGTGGCATGAATATGGTGCACATGTTTGCACATAGGCAAACACTCATACACATAAAAATAAAACCAAATACTTAAAAAAACAACTTTTTGAATAGATGAGTGAAAGAGAGAAGCAAATGTATAAAAATATATAAATGTATAAAGCAAATATATAAAAAACAACTCATCACGTTAACAAATTAAAGAGGAAAAACACATGACTGCCTACATAGGCAGAATGTTCTAACAAAACATCATTCACAGAAAAGACTATATAAACTGGGAAGAAAAGAGGATTTCTCTGATGGATAAAAACTGTACCGTAATAAACTATAGCAAACGTCACGTTTAAAATTAAAGTGACAGTTTCACCATGTGTACTCAACACGGAATTTAAAGTCTCAGCCAGAGCAGTAAGGAAAAAAAAAAAAAACAAACCCATAAATGTTTATTCAGTAAGAATTTGTTATTGAAGTTCAAAAAAGAATAAATTAAGCTGTCATCCATTTCTGGTAGTTAATATAACTGTTGACCTAAAGATCCAACAGATTTTACATGAAGACAATTACTAATACGTGTATTACAATATTTCTGTTATTTATTAAAATTATTAACAGGGTTGTTGAAGACAAATCAAAATGTGAAAATTCTATTCCTAAATAACCAAGGACAGACAAATTATTTAAGTTTTAAATGCTGCGTAGTGTAGTTTGGATTTGGGCTACGTGCCAAAGGCCCATGTGTTAGAGGCTCGCACCTCAGATTAGCATGATGAGAAGGTTCTGGAACCTTTAAGGGAGGAACCTACTGAGGAGGGATTATGACCCACAAGTCTTTCCCCCTTGCTCTTAGCTTACAGCCTGAGGAACTTCTCCCTTAGTCTTACGCCATGGCACACTGCCGGCCAGAGCAATGAGCCAGTGAAGTCTGGCCTGAGACCTCTAAATCTGTGAGGATGGAAGTTATTAAAAAACACACTGTATACATGTAGGAAACTCTCAAACAGCACATTTTAAAAGTGTATATTTATAAGTGTGTAACTAAGAAAAGTATCAGTAAGACACACGCTGGGTATGAACACGGCAGCATTGTGAATTATTGACAGAAGTCCTGGGAAAGAAAGCTGCATCACCAACAGGGCGGTCACAGAAATGAGAGCAGAAACTCTGAAGCCATTGGTGACAGACAGTGCATTGGGGACTTTTAATTGATGTTCATAAGACATTTTCACAACCATGTTTTCTTCGTGCGTGTGTGATATGCAAATGCATACTCCTGCGTGCGTGCGTACATGCGCGCATGCGTGTGCGCGCATGCATGCGTCTGTACGTGCAGGCCGGAGGTTGCCTGGGAGGGTCTGCCTATTCACGGAGACTGTATCTCTCACTAGAAGCCCTCTCACTTGAAGCCAGAGCTCACCTGGGCCCGCTTGCCCCAAGCAATCCCTGTCTCTGCCTCCTGAGTGCTGGAATTACAGGTGAGTCGCAGCTAGCTGTCTGCCATTTTCCTGGGTTCTTGGGATCTGAACTTTGACCAACAGGAATGATAAATGAAATCATTTCTTGGTTAGTGTTAGCTTTGTATGTTTTAAAACCGAGCATTAAAAGGACTGATGCCATTTTTCACAGCTTTCGGAGAAGACCCGGAGTAGGAAACCCTCACTAAGCACAGTGTGACCACCTGCTCCTTTGGGGTCAGTCCAGCGTTGGGCTCAGCATCACAGCCCCTCACTGTCTCTGCTGACATCTCCAGCCATCCACAGAGTACAGGAAGAGGCACTCTGAGGGATGTTTATATAATCACTCATGAAACTGCCTATAAAAAGAAGGTTTTTTTTTTCCCCAATGTGATTTGTACTTTACCAGGAACAGCAAAGCAGAGAAACATTATTTTTAGAAACAGAATTTAAAAAATAAAAATTAAAAAAAGGATGTTGAGGGGTGTGGTAGAAACAAAGATGCCCCTATTTTTGTGCCCCAGTGTTTCTCTGGTACCACCTACAGATTTACCGACAAGGTAGTCTTTTTTTTTTTTTTTTTTTTTTTTTGTCTTAGACAATGTTACCAGTGAGACAAAAGTGATTTGTTTGGAAGGGCAGCCCAAATGTGAAGACACCGGGCCTCCATGCTGAGAGGAAGCCTGCTGCCTTCAACCGGAGAGAGACCATCAACCGAAAGCCTTTTGTTATGCAAAGACTTTGATTTAAGGATATTTTGCTGTGATTTCCATTTGGAGGGGAATAAATTAAAGGTATCAGGGGAAGAAGAGTTATAATTTATTTCCTTCTTGGTTGTCCTCTGTTTTCCAAATTTTCTGCAATGAATATGGATAACTTCTATTACCAAGCTATTTTTTAAGAGAAGCGTGAGGTGACAGATCCAGTCGGCTCCCTGGCATCCTTCAAGTGTCCTGAAGAGATGCCACTGTCTCCTGAGGTTCCTTGAAAGACTTAACTGAGAAAAGGGATTGTTCACTTCAAAGGAATACAGCTCCAAATGCCCAGTCTTGGCCAACAGATAGAGGGAGGCCGGCTCCTGCTTTCTCACTGCGGAGCACACGCCCGACAGTAGCTCCCTGAGCTGACTCCTGGGCGAACCTTTGTATTTAGACTCCCACTTCCTCCCCTAACTCCTGCCCCACAGACAACCCTTGGGAGTCGAATCTGTTTTCATGAACTTCTAGGGCACCAAGTGACAAGTGAGCACTAGCTCCTGCCCACAGAGTGGACAGTGGCCACTCCTTCCACTTAACACAGGGTGTCACTCTATAGAATTGCTTCCATTGCTCCTACAATGGCATCTTGGTTTGGGCCCCTGATTCCTGAGTCTGATTTCTCCCTTTTTCAGAACCTGAAAGGGATTAAAGTCCTAGGAACACCTTGGATCTTAACATCCTTAAGGAAGGACCTCAGAGCCAGACACACTACCCAGGCCCGTTTGAATGGCCTTCTGAATTATAACTCAACCAGCCCAGAGAACAGGATTTGGAGCTGGTGCTTTAGATAACAAAACCCAGCCACGCCCCTTCTCCTCCCAGGCACCTTGGCCAAGCTTTCACTCTCACCAGTCTCGGGCTCCTCACTAGAAGTGTAAGGACCGCAGGAAAAGGCACAGACACAAGCTCACTACACTGGAGCTGGTTCTTCGATATTATTTCAATACTGTGTTTCCGCACACCCCTAGATTTATTTACAACCTGGATAGCAATGCATCAAAATATGTTTTGATTATCAACTACTATCTTCATCATTTTCCTCGACTCCCGTGACCCATTCAATGGATAGATAGATCAATATCCAATAATTTGATCTTTGGGTGGCTTTTGGGTTCTTTCTTTCTTTCTTTCTTTCTTTCTTTCTTTCTTTCTTTCTTTCTTTCTTTCGCCAAGGAAAACTAGTAAAGAAATCGAAAGAGTCCATTTTTGGTTGGTTTGGTTTTGGTACTGGAGTCAGAACCAGGTCCTTGTGAGCATTCTCCAAATGCTCAATCACTGAGCTACATCTTCAGTCCTGCTACCTTTACACTTTAAAAATGCCCCTAGGATCTTACTAAATATAAGTACGTATCAGCTTTTTAAATTATGATCAGTTAAGTGTGAGAACAAGAGAAGGGGCGGTGAGGATGTAGAAGGATGGGGCTGTAGCTGAATCGGAACAGTGCTTGTCTAAGGAGCATGACTCCCTGGTTGTATACCACATAAACTATGCATGCTTATAATCCCAGCTCCAGCGCTGGTGGATAAGGACCAGACACTGAAGATCGTCGTTGCTTACATACGGTTCAAGGCAAGCCTGCGTGACATAAGACCCTGTCTCCAAACCAAACCAAAAAAAAAAGGTAAAGAAGAGGGAAAAGGGAAATAGAGGGAAGTGAAGAATATGAAATCCATCAGGAGGGGGTTGCCCTGGGACAGAGGCTGGATGGGGGGGGGGGGCAGGGGGCGGGGCTTCCAAGACATCCAAGGAAATCAGTAAATCAGTGTATGCAATGGAGGGATGTAGGGACAAGAGTGTTGCTGATTGAATGAAGAGGCTGTGAAAGGGGAGAGAAATAAACCTCTCCCACCCAGGACCTCTGACCAGTCCCTTCTACCTCAAGCTCCTGCCTCTTCCCTGGAGAACTCAGCCAGGCCACAGGCACTTCGAGGGGGGACAGCGCCACCTTGTGGACTATTTGTTCCTGGTTCGGGAGCCCTCACGAGGCCCGTTGCTTTTTACTACCTTGAACACACTTTTTTTCAAAAGAGAGAGGGGCGTCTGAAGTATTTTTGCTTTTTGGGTCGAGATCAAACACGATTAAGGTAAGGCCTGCAGATTTTCCTCACTGACACTATTCATCTGCAAGTATCTGACTGTTTCCAAATGCCCACTTTGGTGACCCTACCTCACACCCTTCAAAGGACAGCAGGGAAGCTGGCAGAAACCTTGAGGGTCAAGTGCAGCCAACTGACTCTGCTTGGGTTCTGTGCTCAGCCTTGTATGGAAGAGCTGAATCAGCAGGATTCTTGCAGGGGTTGATGGCAGGAGGGATGGGGGGAGTACGTTCCCTTTGACTTCTGGTAAGGCTAAGAAAAGTCCTGGAAGTTTCCTTTGATAAATATCATTATACACAAAGACTTCTGCATAAGAATTACTTTATGACTTGAGTTATAACTCTGCAACCCTGCCAGCAGCCTAACGGGCCAATGGGAGGACCGGACAAATCAAGAACAATGCCAACAATTGGTGGAGTGGTATGCAGCCGCTAAAAATAGCACCGTTCCCAGAGATTCACTTTGAACCTATTTCCTAAAAGAATTATTGGTAAATATCAGCAAAATGCTTTGCATGCAGTCCCGAAGAATCAATAAAAATCCTATATCTTAAAAAATCACTGCATTTCTAGCTAAATTTTTTTCTCTTTATGTATGTGTGTCATCATTTTCTACACTGAATATGTGCTACTTCTTAAGTCAGGGGGGAGTATATTTTATAAGTTTCAATGCCAGCCAGCTTTCCCTTCCATTCTTACCTGTGCCTCACAGGCCCAGTGAGGGAGATACTTTTAGCAGGGACAAGAAACATAGGCTATTTAGATGTTAGGTGAAAGAAAGGGGCTCCCCGGTCTCTTGCTGCAGCAACATGAGTGGGAGCACCTGGAGCTGCGAGCTCAGAACCAGAATCCACGAGTTGTAAGAAAATGGCAGACAAGCGGGACATGAGGGAAATCGCCAGCTTTTCGATAAAGTCAAGCTGAAGAAAACCGAGACGCAGGAGAAGAACACCCTACCGACCCAAGAGACCACTGAACAGGAAAAGAGGAGTGAAATCTACTGAAAGTCTAGGAAGATTTCCCCACCCCACCCCGTCATCTCCAAGATCCCCTCGTGATGTGGAGGAAGAGCCACCTGCAAGATGGACGCGAGCCATAAGCTACACTGTGAACCCGGGCACTCCGCGCCAAGGCCACCGGCCCGCAGGTCTCTGAAGGGGATCTCGCCACTAATCAGACTGCCAAATTCACCGGTTTGCCCTGGGATATTATAGAAAATTATTTGTATGATTGATGAAAATAAAACACCTCGTGGCATGGAGAGAGAGAGAGAGAGAGAGAGAGAGAGAGAGAGAGAGAGAGAGAGAGAGAGAAAGAAAAAAGAAAGAAAGAAAGAAAGAAAGAAAGAAAGAAAGAAAGAAAGAAAGAAAGAAAAAGAAAGAAAGAAAACGAATCCTCAAGTGCGTTAGTTTCTGATGCCAATTTCTGAGCGAAGCTATCACCCACAAGTTCCTCCTGCAAAGGACTCTGGTTTTGTTGGTTTGTTTGGGGTTTGGTGTTGTTAGGGGGCATTTTATTTTCCTAGTGCTGAGATTGAACCCTGGGTATTAACACGTACTGGGCAAGCGCTCAACCGGTGAGCTACAACACCCAGCCAGGAAGCCATTTTTGATGTCTGTACACTAGGAGAGATGGGTATGACAGCGCCCTGCACTCATTGATTCTGAGCTGGCCTGGTGTCAAGATCATGTGCTTAAATTTTCACTGCTATATCCTCGTGTGCAGTTTGGATCAGGAGGCTTGACTTGCAACTTCTTCATCTGGAAAGTGGAAATGACCGTTATATCTCTCAAGGTGACTGACAAATTAAATACCGCTGGGTTGTGCCACATGAAACTGCAATTTTTATGGATCAAAATGAACGCTGGCAATTTAGAGTCATGCAATCAATGCATATAAAGTGCCAGTCAGCTCAGTCATGTGTCCTCAAAGAAATTGTATCCCCTCTTCACCAATCACAGACTGTATGGGTAGAAAGTGAACCGGTACTAGGCTGCAAAGACAAGGGCCTTACAAGGCTGAGGGGAGGAAGGAAGAGCTGACAGAGTCACCCTCAGACAGTCACCAAAGGTTGGCCAAAGCTGCCCTCACCTCCTTTTAAAGTTCCATCTTACTCCACCACCTCACTCTCCTGACCTCATTAAATTTTCTTGCGCAATGGAACTTCTCCTCCGGTCAGAGGGTCCCTGTGAGTCCCACCTCTTGACTCCACAGAGCTGACAGGGACCCTGAACCCTCCTGTCCAACATTTCCCTGGGGCACAGGTTTGCTGGCAGGTACTAAAGGGGCAGTCCATACCTACACCAAGGAAGGTGGTGTGATGTAAGCAGACTGGCTGTGGTCCTCATCCTGGTCCTCATTACCTGCACCAGAGACTAACAGACCCAAGACTGAGGAATGGAGACCCTCTGTCAGGGGCAGGAACAGAGAGAATCACCACTTGTCAGCCTGTCGGGACCTCTGCTGGCAAACAAACCCAAATTTGAGATGGAGAAGAAGGAGAAGAAACCAAAGAGGAGGAAGAGGAGGAGGAGGAGGAGGAGGAGGAGGAGGAGGAGGAGGAGGAGGAGGAGGAGGAGGTGGTGGTGGAGAAGGAACCAAAGAGGAGGAAGAGGAGGAGGAGAAGGAGGAGGAGGAGGAGGAGGAGGAGGAGAAGGAACCAAAGAGGAGAAAGAGGAGGAGGAGGAAGAGAAGGAGGAGGAGGAGGAGGAGGAGGAGGAGGAGG
>CM052709.1:54832263-54867859 GCA_028551405.1 Uromys caudimaculatus
GTGACAACAAGCAATCCCAGAGTTTCAGTGGCTCTCAACAGCTCTCACTAGCATCTCCCTTGGATCACAAGAACACATGATAAGCTGACTGAAGCATCACTCTCCTGTGTTTTCTCAGTCTGGGACAGGCTGAAGAAGTGGCTCATGACTGGACATGCTACAGGAAACCTTGCTAAACCACTTACCTGCAACTGAAGCCAGTGTCCCACCATGGCCACACATTAGAGGGTGGATGTCCCACTCCCTCTACTGGAGCCACAGGAGGAGCAGGCATACGTAAATTATCACCAAGTATATGCAAACCACCAAAATCTGTAGATTTCTTTTCTATCAGTCAATATTAAAGGTAGAAGTCTGGGGTCGGGGGTAGGGTGGGGGGAGCACTGCTGGGGTGGGATACATTGAAATCTGTTTCTCACTCTGATTACCTCCGACTGAGCTCCATCAGCGTTTGTCATATGAACCAAGGCCAAAGAAGAGATCTCCAAAAGGGAACTCAACATCCAAATATTGATCCTGAGGTCAGACTGAGATTGCCCCCATTTGCACCGGCACAGAGGGGCTCCCACTGAAGCCTGGGATGACGTTGACCTATTCCATTCGCCTCCGCAAAGAGGGAGTGTGAAATGACTTCCTTCGATCAACAGGGAATCTAACTGAACCGCAAGGAAACGGGAATTCGTGCATTCACAAAACACCTATATTGTGACTCCTCTGTTGTGCACTGTGACACAGCTGCTGAGACAAAAGCAGATCCCCATCTCAAAGCCCTCCCAGCTGAGTGGCATCCCAGCCTCATTTGACAAGCAGTCCGCCACGCTTCCTCGACTCAACCAGTTTCATATAGCAAGTCAGTGACCACAGAGGGACTCCGGCGGACTGTGTTAGAGCCAAATCACTTGCCTCTCCACTGTATGTTTCTCAATGAGTTGTAGCTCTTCAAGTTGCTCTCTCAGGCTCAGGACACAGGGCCCACTCCTCGCTAACAAAAGGAAAGTGTTAGAAAGTACCGCATGTACCCAGAAAGCAGGTGTCAGCTGTCTGTGACCAGAGGCACCAAACAAAAGACTCCACCCATTTTTTTTAATTATGTAAATGATGAAAGCTGCTTCTTGCTATTTTCTTTCCATCAGAACTCTTGGAGCATCCGCGGCTTTGATGAATGAGGCCATATCCAAAAATGGTGTTCAAGTTACCCAATAAAGACACCACAGGGTTGTTCTGGGCTCAGTTTTGGCAACTTGCTCAATATTCAAGCTGGGATTTTTTTTTTAATTTATTTTTTCCTCTTGTATCTTATCAACCAGGTACAAAGGATGTTGTTTAAATGAGAAAATCTCTTCCTTTGCTTACTGTTCTAAACTCAGTGGGTTCTCTTTGCAGCCAGGTGAGAAAAAGTTGCAATTTCAATGCAGAAAGCCCTTCTGAATGCCTGCGGCCTGGGAGGTATAATGAACAAGGCTCAGTCTTGGATCACTTCCCAGACCCACAATGCAAGAACGCTGTGGTGTCTAAACAGAAGTCCCTGGCTTGCTTTCAGTCCCTAGTCTTATTAGGCTTGATGCTTCTTTATTATGTTTTGTTCTGCATCTCTAAATCCCCCTTCTGAAGCATAATGCTGCAAACATAGGGTCTGCGTGCCCAAGAGCATTGTCCCCGGGTCGCCATGGTAACTCAAGCACATCCACCAAGCACTTTCCTTGCTTGCGCTCTGAGCTTGCACCTTGCACACACCCAACCCATATTCGCCACCCCCCACCCCAGGGAGCCAGGGGGTTGGGGGGGGGTCTGTTTACAAGCACGAGCCAGGAGAGCCAAAGGGGAAGTATGACTGTGTTTTATCGATTTTATTAAAATACCTTGAATACATGTTCAGTTTCTACTCATCATTGCTTTACCTGTGCCGAGAGAGGAGCTGCCGACACTTGATGAGCAGCCTGAGAGGATATTGGGTTTCTCTTTGGTGCTGGTGGGTTACAGATGCCAATATGTGGCTTTCCTAATGATAGGACTTTATACTTCATAGCGTCTTTCATCAGGGAACCTCAAAGCCTCCCTCATTAGGTTCCATAGCACACCCCCCCCCCCAGAAGGAGGTGGGTAGGTGAAGTAGGTCTCCCACATAGCAAGCCCAAGGCAAGAAGGGGCCTCCAGCTAGCTGCCTAGACATAAACAGGACCCAGCACCACACACAGGGCATGGGAGCCCACGTCTGAGGAAGCTGTTCCAGCGGTTTAATTATACCACAGTTGAGCCCATCATTTGCATTTTTAATTCTACTCATTAAACTGACGGTTTCTGTCAAGGGAGACTTGTCTCCACACATCTCAACGTCGCAAACGCCTGTAGCTGGCCCTGTTCTGCAGTAACCAAGCATGCTGACATAAAAGCCAGGGACACATTCCCTTGGTCCTACATTACAGCGCAGGTAACCTGCCTTAGCAGAATGGCGTAGGGTCTGAGGGAACCGGGAAACGCAAGTCATCTAAAATGGCCCTCATACCCTGAACTTCGGTGCTAAAAACAGGTGGTGCCCTGTCTACAGAAATGCATGCTGCTCTCAGATGTGGAAAGCGAGCCCTAGAGAAACTTCATTAATCCGAACTAGACAGCTAGCCAAGGGTAGAGGGAATCAAGGCCATTTCTACAAGGCAACTACATAGCCTCACCCTGTAGGTCAGCAGCATAAGGTCCATGTAAACTTCTATTTCATTTCCAGTTGGGACCCAGAAAAAGTAAGAGCCTGGAATGCAATAACCCTTCAACGCATTTGTCCGTGACTGAATATCTCCATCAGTCCTGGTCAGCACAGTTCAAGCAAGAACAAGCAAGCAATCCCGAGAGCCATCTGAATGCCCATCTCCAAGCGAGGCTCCACGCCAGGCCCTGTATCTCCCTGTGTCCTTTGATCTAGAAAAGTTTCCCTGTTTGGGACTCCGCTCCTCCTTCTGAGCCTCCTATTAACGGCTTCTGTAGCGCGCCTTTCCTTTTACTTATTTTACATTTATTTGTTTAGCTGTCTGTCTATCTGTCTATCAGGGTTGGGGGTACATGTGGAGGTCAGAGGACGTCTGGCAGAAACTGACTCTCACTTTCTACCATGTGGATTCCAAGAATCAGGCTTAGCCCCTCAGGCTAGTGATGAGTGCCTTTACCCAGGGTGCCATGTCAGCTCCCCTGACTTCACCATCTCTGCTTTGTTTCCATTGTAGCAGTCACAGATATTTGAACTAGTCTCGCCTGCTACACAACTTCCCTCCCACTATGGTAAGGTTAGGATTTCTGTCTTGTTTGACCGCTCTTCTCCCTGGGCTTGCAGAGGTGCCTGGTACCTAAGGAAATGCTCAAACAATGTTTATTGAAGTGATAAATGCGGAATGAGAGAATGGAAGAGAAAGTGCTAGAAGTTATAAAAACCAAAAGTATTTATTTCAAAACTAGAAATGTTGAACACTCTCTTCTCACGTAGACTCACCAGCCTTAGCGCTGAAGCACGGCCTCCTAAGCCCTCCTTAGATCCCAGCAAACGTTCAGAGCCAGTGTATGTGTACAAAACACGTCTATACAACATATCATTATCTGCCTGGTTCCAAGTGATCCCACGGTTGGTGTTCCCAGTGTTTGTTCTCAGCCTCTGGGGCTTTATTAATGTAATTACAGGCACAAGTTACCAGTAGGTAGATAATTGGGTGAGTAGTATTATCTACACACAACAAACCACTGAAAGGCATGCAAGAGCCAGACTCACCCAATGAATCAAGTGATCTTCTTGGTCCATTTGACAACTTTGGAAATAGAGACTTTAAGCTTAAAGGATCACCTATAAGATGTGTACGTGGCTCATATCCAGAGAGATCAGAGGAATTTTGAAAAGCAACTCTATTTTTTTTTTCTTACAAATAAATGCAAGTCAGTGCAGGGTAAAAAAGGGATCTGGAAAGATGCTTATCAGTTAAGAGCATTTGCTAGTCTCCCAGAGGACCTGGCTTTGGTTGCCACTCCCACAATGGGCTGCTCACAAATGCTTACGCTCCAGTTCCAGAGGATCAAGTGCCCTCTTCTGGCCTCCATGGGTACTGCATGGTACACATGCATACACTCAGATACACACACATACAAATAAGTAAGTAAATAAATAAATCTTTATTAATAAAAGTCAGTTTCAACGTATATAACTTAAGATGATCTCAGAACACATAAACAAAGAGATTTACTCCCCCTTCAAGCAGTAAGCCTGGTTTCCAAGGAGAAACCTCCCTTAAGGGACATGTCACACAGTGTCATCCAAAAGAACACAGGTTCAGCAGTGTTCCCAGGTATCCTCTTGGGATCCTTCCTACTGTTTCACATGGGAAGAACTGTCTTGTAAATACCCTTCACCAATATCATCCTTGACTGTAAAAAGACAGAAGACAAACAGGAGCGTGGGGAGGGGAGCCAAAGGCACCACCATGCCTGGGAGGTAGAAAGCAAATCACAGTATTCACCTCTGTCCCTTCTGCCTTGGCTCCGCCCCCCACAGCCCATCAGTTCCCCTCAGGGTTTCAATCTGTGTCTGCTTTTCTCCTCTTGCCCTGGTGGTGCAAATACTCAGGAAACTGACAGCACACGGGTGCTTTTGCAGCACCGTCTCTGCCATCTTTACTGGAAAAGAGCAATTCCAGATCCACAGCAAGGCTCCCAGCTGCCATCTGAGCTAAGAGCAGTGCCATGCATCCCAGGAGACACCTGCCTTCCCACCCTTCCTTTGCCTTCTGTCAAGAGTCTGTGGACCTCTGTACCTCTAGTCTCTCACCTTGCCATTAGCGTGACAATTCTTCCAAACACGTCTGCTCCATCTCTAAAGATCAGGCCACTGAGGTGCACCCATGCCTACAAGTATTTGATTGCTTCAAGATGTGCATAAAATCAAGTCTCTCTCCTGTGTGAGCACATGCTTGGCTGGGCTCCTCAGCCTACCATTGAACTGACATCTTGGAATCCCGCTCTTACAAATGCTCCCTCATGTTCCCATCGTTTGACTTTAAACTTGAAGACAGCCCTATAAAGACACTGCTCTCTGCAATGTTCCAAGGACTTGGTGCATTTAAATCCAGGGACTATCCCTAGGGACCAAAGTAGTGTGGGCCAAGTTCTCCCCAAGCCCAAATGACAGTTCTTTCTTGCCCCGTGGCTCAAGTTCTGTCCTCTGCTCAAAACACTAGACCCCTGGAGGATAGGACCACACGTGACTTGTCTATGAACTGCCACATCTAGAGTGGTGCCTTCTGGTGAGCACTTCTTTCTCAAATGAAATGAAGAGGCTTGCTTTCTTTTTCTGTTATTGCAACAAAATACACCTAATATAAAATGCGATTATCCTGGCCACTTCAAAATGGACAATTCAACATCATTAAGTATGTCCACGGTGTTGTGTAAAATCACACTCCTTCATCTTAAAAAGAAACTCTTACTCATGAGTAGCTCAGCAGTTTTTTTCCCCAAAAAGGGAATAAACAGAAATATCAATTACAGAGGCCAATTCAAAGGGAAACCACGACGATAAGTGCACACCTTCCTTTATGGATTCCTTCTCCATTTCATGGACCTTCCGTGATCATCTCCCCATTCTAAGAACATGTTTGCTAAACAGCTGTGCTCTGTTAGACACTAGGAAGAAATAGATGAAAAGACACAGCCATTGTCTGTGGGGTTCACGATGCCAGGGAAGGGACAGATGCTCCTTCTTGCTTCCCACACAGAATGCAAACCTCACACCAGCAGGAGGGATCTCTCTCTCTCTCTCTCTCTCTCTCTCTCTCTCTCTCTCTCTCTCACACACACACACACACACACACCACTTTTTTTTATCCCCTCTACTTCCTCAGTAGGTGGAACAGTACCCATAATCCACAAGTAGGGGTGTTTTAAACATCAGATAAGTAGCTGGGAGTATTGTCCAATGGTAGAATATTCACATACTATAAGCAGACCTTAAGTTCATTTCCCAACCCTACAAAAAATTAACTGAAAATATGTAATGGATGAGTCAAGATTGCTATAGATGGAGAAACTTCTAAGAAGATAATAGGTTGAGTCTGGTTTTTTGTTTCCTGAAAGGGTATTGGGGGACCAAAGTTTCACTATATAGCCCAGGCTAGCTTCAGACTTACTCTTCCTGACTAGACTTCCCAAGTGCTGGAATTACAAGCATATTCCACTCCACTCAGAACATTTATGCTTGAAGACATTTTTTTAAGCTGGGCATGGTGGTACCCAACTGGAATCCCAGCATCTTGGATGTTGGCACGTGAGGATCAGGAGTTTGAGGCCAACCTGCAATACATGGAAAGAACCTCCCCAAAACAAACAAAACCACAGCTAGTTCATCCACCCTTATGAACAAAGGGAGTCTTCTGGGAGTAAGTGGGTACCAAAGCAGCAGCAAAATTGGATACCTGGAGAGAAAGGCCTGTGGGAGAAACGGCTCAGGCAGGGCTTCGTAAGCCATGCTGAGGAATCTAAGGTTTAATCTCCATCTCGTAAATGGAAAATTTTCAAACAATTTACATGAAACTTGTTCTTTGACAAATCTGTGTATGTGCGTGGTGTGTGTGTGTGTGTGTGTGTGTGTGTGTGTGTGTGTGTGTGTGTGTGTTCTGATTACTCTTATCTTCCACTCTCTCCCATCTCTCTCCTGTCCCTGTCATCTGCACTCCTCCATACAGGTCTCCTTCCCATGGTCATGTCTTTTTGTTCCTTGTGATCCACTTAGGGCCATCTGGATGAACCTGGGTTTGGAACTATCCATTGGGACCTGATGGGCTCACCAGCAGATACACCACTAAGGACAATGACTACCCGTCCCCAGAACTCAGCAGTAGCCAATAGTTCAGTAAGAAAGAAGAGGGATGAGAAAGCCTCCTCCTTGATCCTTGACTAAGGACTAATGGGCCCTGTGCAGGTAGCCACAACTACTGTCTAATTGTGATTACAATAGCTGTGTCATCCCCAGAGATGGTATTTTTCAGCTCTTCTCCCTGTCTTCCAACTCTTACATTCTTTCTGCCCTCTTTTCCTCTGTGTTCTCTGAGCCTCAGAGGAGGTGTGAAACATGTACTGATTAGGCCTGAGCACTCAGCCATCAAATATTCTCAGCACCCATGTCAGCAATGAGTCCGTGTTCATTACAGAAGCTTCTCTGATTAAGACTGAGACTAACATTTGTCCATAAATATAATATACATGCTTATAAGGCAATTGGGTACCTTGTCAATTTAGATGAATAAGAGTAGAGACTTGAAATCTCTTCAGCCATGGGGTTTTGACTGGGGTTACAGCATCCACAAATGGAGAGTTTTAAACAGAATGTGCTCTGGTCCAATGCTTGTATCTCCTCAATATGCTTATGTTGAAACCTTTCTTCAAAGGCAATGGTATTAGAAAGCACAGTCTATGAGAGGAATGAGGGTCTTGAGGGTTCAACTTTCATGAATGGAAATCCTTCCCTAACAAAGAGGCCCCAGAGAGATTCCTCCCACTTGTGCCCTGTGAGTACACATTCTCTACAGAGTCCTCACCAGATACGACATCTGCAGGGGCTTTAATCTCAGACTTCCCAAATTCCAAAACTATGAGCAGTAGATTCTATTGTTCATAAGCTTCCCGCTCAAGTAGTTTATTGCAGTAGTCCAAATAAAACAGTTTGTATTTTGGAAATATCTGATGAACCGTGTCCTGCTTACGTGATGAACCGTAAGCAGTGTATGTGGAGCCCATGAGCCTGCACCTCCCCTACCCCATCAGCCTAAAAGGACATTAACTGTGTCATGTCACACTGCTCCTGCTTCCGTCCAGTCTGCAGATCACCCCTGTTGAGAGACTCCTGGCCATTCCCAGCTCAACCCATCTTACTGCTGCTCCCTCCCTGAATTATGTTTCCCCTGGTGACAATGGGGAAGCAAATGCAGAGACGTGTACGCGAATCCATTGCCCGCCCCCACCCCCATAGGATTATTCTTTGAGCTGGCTCTTAAACTCTTTCCATCGGGTCTTAGTTTGAATTCTCCTTCAAGCAGCTCCAAGTAAACAGGGTTTGATTTTGGTTTGGTTTGGTTTTGAGGGGTTAAGGGTCATTCCAGAAGGAGAAGTGACAGACAAGAAAATAAGATACAGAGGAGAAAGAGAACAAAGGGTAAATGGGTGTGCAAGCTACCTCTTAGGATGTTGAGACTGGTCTACTAAAGAACAACATAGAATACACTCCCAGAACTTTCCTCAGAAGAGCCAAGATGGGTTCTGCAGCCACTAATTTCTATTGCTCATGTGTCAAGAATTTTTCTCTGGTCTGCCCTGGGCACTAGCTGATAAAGCCTTAGACAGAGAGGCAGAGAGAGGAGGATGTTTGTGGTAGGAAGCATAAAAATGGCTTTTGGAGCAGCAGGTGAACTCAGGGGTGGGTCCAGGGTGTGAGTGAAGAATATCCCAACATCATCTACCAGACCTGCCCATCTGAGGTTGTTTCTCTTTTTAAAGTGGCAGGACTTGGAAGATCAAGTGTTTGCCGGATATGTCCTGGATTCAATCCCCAGTATATTGTGGTTAGCATGACATCTTCTTAAGCATACAGGAAGACAGCATCTCACAGGGAGTCTAACCCTTCTCATTCCCAATATAGATGGGAAAGAACAACCACAATAAGCTCTGCCCAGTCGAACTTGTTCAACCGTAATCACAATCACTTCCAGATCTGACCCTCATAACATCTCCTACTTGCCCTAGTTACAATTACTACTGCTGTAACGAAACACCATGACCAAAGCAACTTGGGGACTTGGGGACGAAAAGGTTTGTTTGGCTTATACTTCACATCACTGTTCATCATGGAAGAAATTCAGGACAGGAACTCAAACAGGGCGGGAACCTGGAGGCAAGAGCTGATGCAGAGGTCATGGAGGGATGCTGCTTACTAGCTTGTTCATCATGACTTACTCAGCCTGTTGTCTTATGGAATCCAGGACCACCAGCCCAGGAATGGCATCACCCACAATGAACTGGGCCTTTCCACATCAATTACTAATTAAGAAAATTACTTACAGGGAGATCTTATGGAGGCATTTTCTCAACTGAGGTTCCCTCATTTCAGATAACTCTAGTCAAGTTGGCATAAAACTAGCCAGCACACCACTTTAAATCATTCCTTGGGTTAAGCCAAGAAAGTAAGAATGAAATAATAAGCTGGGCAGTGACACGGCCTTTAATCCCAGCACTCTAGAGGCAAAGGCAGTCAGATCTCTGAGTTCAAGGCCACACTCAGCTACAGAGCAAGTTCCAGGACAGCTAAGGCTACACAGAGAAACCTTGTCTCAAAAAAATAAAAACAAAAAAATTAAATAATAGTGTGGTCCCATAGAGAGGGAGATTTATTTGTTACTGCAGTAGAACCTATCATATCATAACTAACACAGACCAAATACTGACTCTGCTAAGAATCTCTGCACATTTTGACAGTTCTCTTCAGTGACAGATTTTTCCTGAGAAGAAATAACACATATGACTTTGCAAAGTACAGATACCATAAAAGTTCATCTTGGTGAACCAATGAGTTTTATTGGGGTTATGTGCAAGTGTACAGCCAAGGAATTTCTTACAGGAGCAGAAATGATTCAAAGATGGATGCATTACCAAAGTATAGGTGACTGTTCAAAAAAGCTGAAAATCTGAAGCACACTGCACAGCCTGCAGACAGCTCAACAGGCTGGAAAATGTCCTTCCTGGTGGTTCAGTTGATCTAACCTTCTTCCAAGGTGCTTGGCCAGTGTCTGCTTATTTTCAGGTTGCTTGGCTGAAAAAAAAAAATCTCTGCTTCTTTGCAGCTTGTCTGGGAGTGACTCTCTGCAGTCCTTATTGTTTATTCTTGGGAGGGAGGGGCCTAGTGAATCTGGTCAGTTTTAGGGACTTCCTGAAACAATTTGAGTTGTTTTCTTTCTGTTTTAAGGAGCATCTCTGAGAGTTGGAATGTTTCAATCTGGAAGAAACAGTTATACAACAGCCCTCCTACTTGTAGCTTTAAAACAGTTGAGGCCAAATAGGATTCAAAGTATACAGATGAAGAAGTGATTGATCATTTTGTCATTTGTAATGGATCTATGATATCCATCAAGTATTGTCATCTTGATGGTGTCTCTGTGAGCCCCTGACCACCCTAAGACATTATCCTGGCAGTAAGTTGGGTACCCTCCCCCTTTGTTTGACAGATCCAGAGGAACTACCAATTATTGCTAAACTGTCTTGCACAGAGTAGCCCTCGGGTCAGAGGATGACATCCTGGAGGACCATTTGCAACGATTATGTAATTAATACAATCATGATATATAACTGCATGTAATGGTTTTTATTGATACAGACCTTTTTGTCCCAGGCTATTCCTCAGAGGAAGGTGGTGGCTACCTGCAAATACCTTTCACAAGCATCCTTTCAGTATAGAAGCTTTTATTCTACACATGTGAGGACTTTCTTTGAAACCCATGAGCCCTAGATGTTCTTAAACTAGGATTTGTGGCTCCACTCCCCTTCAGAGCCTTTAAAGCATCAGTTTACACAAATACTTGATCCAGAGCCACAAAGCCACAGCCACTGACTCCTCCCCAAAGTCAACACTTAGATTTATCGACTGAGAAGAACACAACTGACCGAAACTTCACCCAGTTCAATATTTGCCCAGAGACAATAAATCTCAACACAGACCCAAACTGAAAGTCAATGGATATGTATTGTTACATGCTTTCTTCTGCCAAGAGGAATCAATTGGGTATGGATTTTGAAATAATTTCATTTTGATTGGAGCGTGGGACTAGCTTCACAATGCTAAAGGAAAATGAAGGGTGAAAGGTGTGATGGGAATAGTTAGTTGTTCCTTGTAATCCATAGTTAACGTGGCGCTGTATGCAGCACTTAAAGCCAAAAGACACCCTGTCATCTGCAGAGCATCCAGAAAGCCTGCTCTATGTAGGATGATGTCATCATAATGGTAGTGTTTAAGCCCTCTCTCTGTGAATCCCCACAGGGTATTTGTCCTGCATGAGAATCAATTACAGGAAAGATAAATGGTACATTCGAAGCGTCTTTTGGCATATATTTCACTTCTGATATATGTTGCTCTGATGAGCAACAAACGATTCAGATAAACCTCAAGGTCATGTTTGGAGCAGAGAGATGTTTTTCATTAGCCAGAAAGTGATCATCCTGATAACAGAAAGAGCAGTTTGTGGAAGATTGGCAAGTGCCGCCCCCTCAGGGCAGACAAAACAACCTCCTAGGCCACCAGGACAGGGCAGAATCTATCGGTTCCACAGTGCACCCAGACCAATATGGTCTTGCTCAGTCCACAGGACAACTATTCCTATAAATTGTACTTATCCTTTCCATGATGGCTCCTGGTAAATACATTTCCTTAGCTCATGTTTGTCTGTTATTTGGTAGGGGTCATTTTAATTTTTTTAGATTAATTTAGTTATGTGCATGAGTATTTTGGCTGCATGTATATGTATGTACCATGTCCGTGCCTCATGCCTGAGGAGGTCAGAAAAGGGCAGATCACCTAAAACTGGAGTTGTATATGGTAGGGAGACATCATGTTAGTGCTAGGGACCAAACTCAGGTTCCCTGCAAGAGTAATAAGCACTCTTCACTACTGAGCTGTCTCCCTGTCCTCCCCCTCCCTCTTCCCTGACCTGCTGGGTGAACTTTTAGAGTACAAATCACATTCTTTTTTGGTTTTGTTTTGACTATTCCTTTTATTTTTTAAGATTATAATATAATTATATCACTTCCTCCTTTCCTCTTTTTCTTCCAAACTCCTATATACTCCTCCTTGCTCTGTTTCAAATCTACTATCTCTTTTCATTAATTGTTGTTACATATCTCTCTCTCTCTCTTTCTCTCTCTCTCTCTCTCTCTCTCTCTCTCTCTCCCTCCCTCTGTGTGTGTGTGTACGCGTGTGTGCATGTGTGTGTGTGTGTGTGTGTGTGTGTGTGTGTGTGTGTGTGTACTTCTAAATACATAAGTATAACCTGCGCAGTTTGTATAATGTTCTTGTATGTTCTCAGGACTGACCAGTGGTATTAGATAAACAACTGGTGCACTTTCACCCTGGGAAGACTATTACTTTCTCCCGTGTTCTTTAGTTGCCAGTAACCAAGAGCTTTGCCACCCACTCCCAAGTTCTCCGAAATAACAACTCTGAGACTGAATTATTATGAATAAATATTTGCCTATGCCAATAGTTTTGGCCCATTTCTGCTAGTTCATTACTCAATTATCCCATGTAAACTAGTTTAAGTTCTGCCATGTGGCTTCAGTTTCATGCAACCATCTCCTCAGAATCCCTGGGTGAACTTCCCCCCCTGACTATTTCCCAGAATTCTCTCTCTCTCTGCCAGATGTCCCACCTTCTAATTCTGCCTCAGCTCATTGGCCATAGGCTTTTTATTGACAGGTGATGCTTCTGCACAGTATGTAAAGATTCTTTCTACAGTTGCATGTAGTTCTTTGTGTAGAATTGAGGTCTCCTGAGCTTTCCCACCGTCCACATTAATATATCTATTGATGTCCTTATTCAACTCATGTCCAGGCATGGTGGTGACTTCTCCAATGATCCCCGAGCCTTAGGGGCAGGAGTTGTATTGTTGATGTATTGACTAGGACTCAGCTCCACAACTCTGCCTTTTGATTAGTTGTGGTTTTCTGTAAATCATTCCTCTAAAATTTTTGTTATTTATGTGTCTGAATGTTTTGCCTGCATCTATATGAGAGTACCACATATTGTGTCTGCGCTGCCCACTGAGGCCAAACAAGGGCACCAGATCCCCTGGAGCTATAGTCACAGAGGTTTTTAAGCTGCCATGTTAGTACTGAGAACTGAGCCTAGGCCTACACAAGAGCAGCTACTGTTTTTAACTGCTGAGCCATCTATCCATCCCCCTCGGCTCAAGTTTTAGTCTATTACAAATCAAATGAACAGAAGTTATGAGCTGGCCCTTCTGTGGTCTCATCTCTTCAGCTCTTGGCCAAGCCTCTTTCCACAATTTCATTTGTGAGTAGAGAGTTCTCTCGTGACACCCTGGGCCCATTTCCTGGTTACTGGTTCCTCTCCTCTTGCCCTGGGATGTTTGGACTTCCTGTCATCATACCCAGAGGATGCTCCACTGCCCTGCCCAGGTGTGCTATGCAGTGTCATCCTACCCAGCACGTCTGCAGGCTCTGACATAGGCACTGGCCTCCAGGTGGACCCTGTGCTACCTCACAGGCCTTTGAGCTCCACCCTACTCCATGACTTGATTCTAAAACCTTGAGTGTTTTGAGAATACTCTGAAGCCTTCCCTATAAAAGATCATCTTCCATACATTCAAAAAGTGAAACTCTAAGTATGCTCTCAGAATCTTGCGCCAGGAAGTTTCCCTTAGTCCCCAACAAGCATCTGGGGCATCTTCTCTGTTCTTTCAGAGCCTACTGTAGACAGAGAGCTTTTGCTGCCACCATCTGAGTTTTACTCTCTACCCTCTAACAGCAAATGCTAAGAGAGACAACCTCCATAGTTCTTGTCCACAGGGCTCATTCTACTTATTCTCTCACCAAGTGTTGGAGGGAGAACGTGAAAGGTCATGGAATAAAACCTATGCCTCTATTTTTCTACTCTGCTCTATTACACTTAGATTAATGGCTTTTGAGATTAGTGTTGCCTCCATTTCTCAAAGTATGAAGAGCAGAGGCAAAAAGTAAGGCCCACATTAGAAGTCTGGAGTCTTGGCCTGTCTCCTTGCTCTGCAGTTTATGAGGCAGGAGCGTGGGTAGCAACACACATGGAAACAGGCCATAAAGTCTATGATTTCTAGACCAATGTTCTGGCTTAGGAACTGTTCCCCCTTGTTTCCATGGAGAATATGCGGCTGTGCAGGAAGAAAACAGTGAGGTCAGCAGAAGGGCGGGTCAGCAGAAGGGCGGGGCCATACTACGGGCACATTGCTTGTATTGCTTTAACCTTTATCTCCCAAACTCATGCTGTATGCCATGCCCGTGATGTCTGTCATGTCTGCAAACAACTCCCACGTCACTGTTCCTGTCACACTGTATGATCACCAACTAGCATGTTCCCTTGTCTTGACTCACATGTGAGCAGTTGACACTCTACCACTAAAGTTGAGCTGAGGATGGTGGCATAGGCCTGTAGCCCCAGCACTCAGAAGTCTGAAGGAGGAGTCCTAGCATAGCTGTGGAACACAGTGAGGCCCTGTCTCAATTGTTCAAAAGGGCTGATTGGTTTTTAATGACCTTATTGATATATATTTGATGGCCTTATTGATATATATTTGAAGTTTATAGTTTGTTAAAATGTGACTTATATGTAATGGCCTTATTGAGATATATATATTGATGATACAGGCAATTCTTTCTTCTTTCCTTTTCTTTTTTCTCTCTTCCATGCCTGCTTCTTAAGTCTCTTGCCCTCCTAGCCTCTACACTTCTCTAAGAAAGAACTAGTCTAATTTCTGTTACTGTGGATAGGTTTCTATTTTCCAGAGCTTTACACAAATGGAAAGATACAGTATGCACCCTAGACTGACTCCTTTCACCGAGCATCAGTTATTGTGATCTTCAGGCTATTGTATGAAGACATAGATTATCTAAAGGAAAGGCTGCTTCAAAGCTAACCAGAAAGTTTGAGGACATACTAAAAACTGAAAACGATTGAGTCTCAGGATGTATTTTAGACTGGCTTGTGTACATTTGTTCTAGAATTACCTGCCCTGTTATTAGCAGAAAATCTGCCAATCAGGAAAAACTTAAAATCAAGAAGGAGCAAGCTACAGATGCAAGTAAACAGCTAAGAGAGCAGGTGAGATGGCGCTACAAATAGCTTCCAATTTTCCTTCAGCTGTAAGGCTGCCCCCCACCGTGTTTCCCTGGGATCCACTGTCACCAGGTCAGCCTGATGTTTCACTGAAAGCATCTTCACTTCCCTCGACTTTCAAAGCTCCCACCTCTACCATAAATAAAGCTTGTTATGCCCCACCACCACCACCTTCAGCTGAGCAAGGAAGAGTGACGCTACCTCCCACTCAAAACACCTCATTGGAAACCCACTGATTCTGTGTTTAAATCCACTGTGACTTGAGACAAATCCTTCCTTTTCGATTTCTATGTCAGGGTGCCAAGGCTGCCCTCATCTACCTTCCCCTGTCACATCTTGGAGACCTCAGCCCAACTAGGAAGCATTGCTTGCGAAGCAAGCTACTTCTGGTGTTGCCCAGGTAACAAAGGATCCCCCACCCCCACCCAGCTTCACTGGCGGGCAGTATCCTCCGCATCTCACCCTAGATAATCAGAGGCTGATGCAGGTGTGTATTGCTTCATCATAACAACTTAGTTCTAGGTGCAGGAACTGTGTCAGCTTGTGAGCTGCCATGTTTCCATCCTTTCAGCCTAGAATAGCTTGCTGTCCTGCTCCAATTGCTCTTTAAAACCTCTCAATGTATAAAGCCCTTTCCCCCTGACCTGTGCATGGGCCGCACCTAAATCCCAGAAGGCTGACTGCAGTGTGCATTCCGACTTCAATACACTGTGTGCACGAGACATGGGGTTTGCTGTTCCCTTTACAAAAAGCCCATTTAGCCACCGTGTGTGTTCCAGGCTGCTGGCACTGGCATAATTTACCTATTTAATGGGCACACTTTAATGCATTAAATAGCACAGATTCCAAAGCTCTAGTTGAAGGCAGGGCAAAACAATTCTCTTGCAGATAAAGGAGGCGCCACTTCAATTACTGGGAAACCCTGAGCATGAATTGCCAGGCCCAAAGGCATACTTCATCAGACTGGTGTTTAGTGTCTGGCCACTCCTTCCCCCAACACTTCACAGGTGGAGGGCTCTGCTTCCCTCCCACTCCACTAAGTGACCTGTGCCAAGAATTTGCTCATGCTCTTAGCTGAGCAGGTAATTACCTGTGACTTAATTGGCCATGCTGTGGTCATGTAGCGCTGCAACTATTCAGAGGAGTCCTCCAGGATCCTTCTCTATCAGGTCCTGGCCTGCCTTGTCTCCTGTGTCCCTCAAGCCTCCCTTCCAGACCATGGAAATTGCCCAGGCTGTTTTCCTGCTCACCTACCAGTAAGGTCTGCAGTCTCCAAGCCTAACCCGAGGGCTAGATTATGCTGTGAGCCCTTCCAACACAGTGACCTCTTTCTCCTCTGAAAGCACTTGAATCTGCCATGGATTCTGTCTTGCTGGTAGCCACAGCAGCCTAGAAAGCTATCACAGGGCCCATGGAGGATTTCTCCTGGACAAAGCTCTGCTTTCACTCAGATTAATGTACTTAATCCTCAAAGAACCAAGTCCCAAAGATGTTATTTAACTCACCAAAATCACAGAGCTAGTAAATCATAGACTCAAGCCTAAGGTAGTCTGACTAAGGGACTGGGATCTGGACAGATCCCTGGCAGACAGGCAGAGAGGGAAAGGAGCTACAGAGAAATACTAAAGAGGGTAAGCTTCTGGCTTCTTCTGACCTGAGACAAAGGCTTGGCAGGCTTGCTCTTCTGCCAGCAGGGTCTCAGCTAACCGGTCCAGGCTGATGTATTCAAGGCTGATCCTGAACATGCTAAACTGAAGCTATGAGACTCAGTTCTCTTTCTTTGTTTAAGTTGACCAAGCTGAAATGATGAGATGGGAGAGCATTCCAGGCCCCCCCCAGCCTTCCACAGGGAAATAGATTCAAGTTTCTGGATCCCTAATTTTCCTTTTGTGGGGAGTCTTTTTCTCTGTGTGTGTGTCTCTCTCTCTCTCTCTCTCTCTCTCTCTCTCTCTCTCTCTGTGTGTGTGTGTATGTGTTTGCTTCTTCACTTTAATAGTTTGTTAGCTGCTGCCTGCTATATCTGAGATTCTCCCTGCCCTTTAATTCTTCAATTGTTAAAGAAAATGAACCTGATCAAGACTCCTAGACACTAACACCTTTGCACCTAACCAACTGCTTCATGAAAAAGAAGCTCTGTAGAGCTTTCAGAGAGGGTGTGTGTGCACCACTTACAGGGAAGGCACACTGTAAACATGGTGTGCTCACAGGCACGTGCATTAGTACACGTGTATGTGTGTGTTTGTGTGTGTGTGAGAGAGAGACACACGGGGGGGGGAGAAAGAGAGAGAGAGAGAATGAGAGAACATGCCTAATCTAAAATTTCCAAATTCTAAATGCCCCTATATCTAAAAAAACCTTTTAAATTTTTATTTATTTTGTATGTATGGGTGTGTGCATGTGTGTCACAGTATGTATGTGAAGGTCAGAGGTCACCTTTGAGGTGTTGGGTCTTTACTACTACTGTGTGGGTCCTCTGGAAGGGACTCAGCTATCAGGTTTGGCAGCCAGTGCCTCTACCTGCTGGGTCATCTCACTGACTCCCAGGGCCCTGGGAGTCTCCCTTACATTTTTTGCACTTACTTATGCATGTCTATATTTATTAATTTGTTTGCTTGTCCTGTTGAGCATGCGGTGTATTACAGTACTCCTGTGGAGGTCAGGGAGCAACTTGCAAGAGTCAGTTCTCTCCTTCCACCATGTGGCCCCAAGGGATGAACTCAGGTTTTCAAGCTTGGCAGCAAGGGCCCTCACCATCTTGCCATCTCCAAAGCCCCTGAAAGCTTTGAGGACCAACAGGATGCCCACCACAGGTGGAAAATTCCATACCAGGTAATTTTGCTTCTTGCATAAAATTGTCTAAAATACTAGCTAAATTTTTCTTTAAGCTGTATGTATGTGTTTGAAACAAATTTATGTTTGACTTGGATTCTATCCCTAAGATAGGCTTTATACAATGCTCCAAAATCTTTTTTAAAAAATTGGAAGAATTTAATTTCAAAGCTAAGCATTTTGGATAAAAGGTGTACATCCTGCATATATAAAAAATACATACATATACATGCATAAAACATATCTATATTACACAAATGTGTGTATATCACATACAATAAATAGGATTATAATGAGTATTAGCTTCCTGTGGGTGCTGGGACGAATAACCATGAGAGGTCTAGAGCCTGAAATCTCTATTCCTGAACCCAAATCAAGGTGTGATCAGCACATGCTCCCTCCCACCAGAGTCTGCATTTCCCAGTCTGATTTGCAACCTCTCTTTTCCTCTTTGCCTCTCATAAAAGGGCACTTGTAACCCAACATAATTACCCCATTCTAGGGTCCTTCCCTTAAACCAATGCTGGAAAGACCCCTTTTCCAAACAGGATGACAACCCAATAAGAGAGTGGAAGAAATCTTAGTCCTAAATCACAGGTGTCAGGAGCAGCCAGCCTTCCTAATTAGCATATTCTAACAACAACTATGACAATCTGTCATTGTAGGAACCCTGTCCTCAGTCCCTAAAGATCAAAGAAACACTTGAAAGAACAGGAACCACACAGAGGCCTCCTTGGGCAAGGCTGGGTGCCGACAGAAGGGTTGTACATTCTTCAAAATAAAAAAGGAAAGAGCACACGCTCCTCAGCAAACACACTGTAGGTTACATTTTTTATAGACGAATCAACAAAATGCTCTCCATAAACCAGGATTCTGTGCAGCACAGACTGTTCCAGAAACTCTCCTGCCGCCAAATGTGGAGGAGACACAACCGGTCCTCTTACCCTGATGTCTGAGGAAATTCTTTCCCACATATTTCAAGGCTTCCTGTGCTAACAACTGGATAGTATATCATCCTCCAGGGACCAGCCAGCTACCCCTCTGGTGGGAGCCGGGGGACTCAGAACACAGAGCATGAAACACTTCAAGGTTCTGAGGTAGAAACCCCAGACAGCTGTTGTCAGTGAGGGTTACATAAGCATATTAACAAGGGCCAACCTGGAATCGCACGCTTGCTCTGAGCCCACCAGACCCTTTGACAACTCCAGTGAGTGAGTATTTGCTAATAAATCCCCCATTTGGGAAACAACTTCCTAGAAGATGTTCAGACAGAGAATCCCTGCAGGCCCTCGGTCAATATGATTTTATGGTTTGTTTAAAAATGGTTAAATAGCTATTAGGCTTCTCTCTCTGGCCTGCGTCCCTGCCTTCATATAAGTCATGCGTGCATTTTCTCCCTCCCCCTAAAGCCCTCAGACACATAAACACACACTCTTGCAGTTTGATTGCTCCATTATGGGGCAGAAACATCATGATTTTTCCACCTCTGTTGAGCATTAAGAATTCAATCCCGACCACGAACATGAGCCCAGTGGCCTCCAGTGACAGCCTCCTCCATTTAAATGAGCCACAAGGGCTCAGCTCTGCACTGACTTGCGGCCAGGGGTGGGGGAGAGGACCCCTTCTCTGATCCATTCTCCGTTGCAAACAGTTCAATAAAATTGATAGAATCAGAAAGCTTTCTTTTCCTAGTGATGGCTCAACCTGCTGTTTTATTTCTGCTGACTTGGTGATCATTTGCCATGCATGTTGTTAACCAAGTTTATTGTAATGCAGGAAGTATACGTCAACGCCATCAGCGCCGCCTGGAGAAGGCGCCCCGAGCCTGCTGTCAGCTCTCTTAGGACTGGCTAGGTTAGGCAGGAAGCACATCTCTGTGGTTGCTGGTGGGATGGCCATTTTGGTCGGGAGCCAGGCCCGGGTTCTCTTCCAATGTCACTCTTGAGGGAGGCTTAGCAATCTTGAAACCTCTCCTGGGACACTGTCATCCAACCATTTCACAGAACATGGATTTGCCTGGCAGCCTGAAACAGCACAGTGCCTTTCTCCCAAATCCTTTATCTGTGCATCTCAAGAAGTTTCTGAGTGAGGATAAAGCTATATTTCATACCAAGAGGCCAGTTGGCAGGTCTCTCCTTGGAGAAGCAGCATCTCAGGGTCTGGTAGAAATGCTATTTAATCTTTGCATGAACATGAGAGAAAGCAGAAACCAGGAGGTGCAAATTCCCAAGTTCAAGAATGCTGAATTCTTACTTTTTGGTTCACTGAACAAATCTCTATTAGCTAACTACATTATTCTCACAAAGGTGATGTTTGCAGCAGCTTAAATAATGTAATAGGAAGCTAGGTATGGCGATGCCTGTAATCTCAGTATTTGGGAGACTGGAGCAGAAGGGTTATGAGTTCAAACCCAACCTGGTTTATATAGCAAGACCCTGTCTCAAAAAAGAAATTTAAAAAACAAATTGGAATTCCAGATTTTATGTGCCAACATTAATTTCTTCACTACACGAAACTAGAGAAGCTTCACCCATTTCTTGGAGAATAAGAAACCATTTGCTTCTTTCTTGGTCATACCTATTCACCATGGCAAAAAAAAAAGGAAAGAAAGAAAGAAAAGAAAAAAGAAAGGGAAAAAACCTTCTATTGTGTCAGGAGAAGAAATATTAGCCCTGGCTTATCCTGCTTACAAAATTCATGGAGAGAGGGACTAACAAATTTTCTGCCAAAGCAGTATATGCCAGACTAGGCCAGATTAAAAATAGATAAAGGCAGGTTTATTAGATGCTACTTCAGAGCAGGTTCATCGGTCCGAAGGAACAGGGCCAGGGAAATCGTACACCCGGACTAAAGCAAGATGTTTTATAGGAGCTGGGATTGGGCCCATGTAGAGTCAAAAGCTGAGTCCCTGGGCAGGTACTCTTGGGTGGGTTACCAGAAACGCAAGAGGCAGGGGGTGATGACCTGTTAGTCCCGAGGTTCGTTCCTTGCGGTTGGGGTTGAAGGAAGAAGAGCAGACAGGGTTTTCCAGCTTGGATGGGGCAAGCAGGGGTTCCAACCAAACAGGAACCAGCAGAGAAAAGAGGATTACTATACAGAAGGAGAGATTCTCAGCCTCTGGAAAGCTACTGACAGAATCATTTTTAAATAATTCTTGTCAGAAATTTTTGCCTGTTTATGGAGAAAACACATTGGTTTACAGTGGACAGGCAGACTTAATGTTCTGGAAGCCATCTAGTGCAATAATTCTCAACCTGTGGGTCTCGACCCCTTGAGGGAGTCAAATGACACAGGGGTCTCCTAAGACCATCTGCACATCAGATATTTCTATTGATTCATAACAGTAGTAAAATCACAGTTATGAAGTAGCAACAAAAATAATCTTATGGTTGGGCGTCGCCACAAGACGAGGAACTATGTTAAAGAGTCACAACATTAGGAGATTGAGAACCACTGCTCTAGTGGTGTGAAGTGCCTCTCAACAACACTCTCCAATATGACCCTCCTGGAAGAGACCTCTACCTTATTAGCATGAATGCTCTGTCAAATCAAAACAGATTTGAAGCCGTAAGTGGACCAAGAGCAACAGAATGCAAGTCAGGATCAAGCCCCCCCCCCCCGCAGAGATTTGACCCTGGCACTCAGTAGGGTGCGGCTAGGCTGGAATGCAGGGGACAATTCTGTGAGAGGAAGTGATGCAGTTCTTCCTGACACACTGAGCTCCACAGCAAGATGCAGTATGGTGACCAGTCCTCACATGTCTCCTCAATGGGGCCTCTCTATGGAGTATACAAGCAAGGCTGACCTCCACAACTTCACACAGGGACTAGCTCTGAAAAACAAAATTTCCATTAGCCAACTAAAGAGAAACAAACCTTTGTACCTATTGACACTCCTCTGTATTATTAGCTTGATTGTGTTTCCACGAATTGACCTCCATGTTGGGTTCTAAATACCACAGGGGTCCTTTGCCATCCAGTAATGGATGAGAGGCTACTACCCACTCTTACCATGACTATCTCAGTGTATCTGTGTGTTTCTTTTTTCTGTGCCTGGAGTTTCCTCTATTGCTGACTCAGTTTCCCTGCTCCTCTGACACAAATGAGAAATAAGGAAGGTGGATTTGTAGTGCTGATACTACTAGAGCAGGGTTGGAGAGACAGCTCACACGCCCTGACAGTGCCACACAGACAAGACCCTGCTTACGTCTTCAGAATGCTGGCAGTCACAAAGCCTAGTCTCATGCCTGTACCCATGTGCTGGAGGAAAAGTGAAATGTTACTAAGAGAGGAAGACAGCAGGGAGCCCTGAAGCTGAGATTCTGGCTCTAGAGTCCTTGTGTTCGTGACCACCAAGGCCAGCTGCCTTCCAATGAAAATGCAGAGGAGGTGAAGCCAAGAGTTCCTCTTCTGGATTTAGAGTCTGACTTACAGGTTCAACCCCTGATTTCTTGACTCTGAGAAGGTTATGTCAGTGCTTTGCACACCATAAACTATCTTCAAGTAGAAGTCATAGTCTCATATTTGGTTTCTCTTTTGTACATTTTTGTCATAAAATTAATATTTATAGATAGTATATTTCCCAATATATTAGCTATTTGTTATTAGTGATTTAAATATATTTTCTCATAGTCTTGAACTATGATAAATAAATTTTTTCTCATAGCTTCAGTTTGTGGAAAATATCTCCCAAGCAGCAACCCACTTAGCAAATGAATTTGAAATATCAAACTTAGTTTTCATCCCAATTACTAAATCAAACTTCACTAAGTCAGAAAAACTTCAATTTTAACTTGTTAATTTAAACAAGTGGTAATATAAGTGTATTATTACTATATTTTATTAAATATTATATTGTTATATATTTATAATTATATTGTATATCTCACTATCTATTATTAATATATCATTAATAAATATCATTACTATAACTAATGGTAATTTTCTTTTGCTGGATTCTAATTCTGGGATGAGTGGGCAAACGGATGGATAGATGGATATATTGATGGATCGTTTCTTTGTGGTGAGCATGTGACTTAAAGAAGATGTCATTTTCTTCAATTTTTCTTAATGAAGTTCTCTTTTCATTGGTCTCATGGAATCCTACCTCAATCAGTAGCACATTAACTTCTTCCTTTCAAGGGTGTCCTAATGGTAGTATATTCTCTCTCTCTCTCTCTCTCTCTCTCTCTCTCTCTCTCTCTCTCTCTCTCTCTCTGTGTGTGTGTGTGTGTGTGTGTGTGTGTGTGTGTGTGTGTGTGTGTGTGTGACAAAAGGTAAATAAGAACGATCAAAGGAAACCTGGCAGCCCAGAGACTAACCATGGCTAAGTAGTTGCGCACAAGGTAATTATAGAAGCTGAGAGTTGGGAAATCTCTTCCTGCGAAGTTTCTCCCACCCCTGAAACATTCCCATTTCCTTCTAGAGGCATACGCATCCCAAGCAGAAGACAGCTTATCACTGTGCATGATCCTAGCACCTAATACGAGTTCAAAACAATGGGAACTTCAGTATTATATCCAGTCCCTGAAAACACATCACTGTTGATATATCTATACCCTCATCCCACTCCCCACCCCCAAAAACAGTAAGCAAAAAGTCTGGTACTTGAGCCGGTAACAGGTGCAAAGAAAAACTAAAATATACTAGAGAAAAGAGTGGATTTCAACCCCCGTTAGGAAAGTGCTCAGTCCCCACTCCTTGTTGCCTTATTAATGATGATGACTCCTTAACCACATTCCCTGGTGGTGAGGAAAACATCTTGTTTCATTCATTAGGTCACAATAACTTTTTTGTTCACCCAAAGTGCCTGGGACAAGGTTCAGTGGGCAATGTCATTGACGGCACTGCTAATTGAAATCCCATCTGAAGCTTAGCACCTACAGAATGGAAGCCAGCCAAGTCATCCCAGGCCTTTCATAACAGCACCTTCCTGTTCCATACCCCTAGGCCTAATCCACCAGCAAGTTAGCTTTTTGAAGGATTTGAACAGTCCAACCACTGAATGCCTTAGTGCTCAAGATTTACAGGGAAAAATTACAAATGTGTATGGAATGGATACGCAGGCACACATGAACAAATGGATGAATGAACCGATGACTAGTGAATGTCAATCCAAAAGGTTCGATCCTCTGTCCTGTACCAAAATCAAAAGTCAGAATCAAACATGTGCAGCTGTTTTAATCTTTCTGGTAAAGACAACTATGACTTGATCAGCACTAATTGAGACCACAACAACCTCAACAATAGCTAATGAACTATTCAATAAAACTAACCAACCTTACATCCTGACATTAGAAAAGGTCAAACGAAGTCAATGACCCAACTAGGGTCATTTGCCAAGTAGCAAAGTCCCATAAAGGCTTTCTTTGGTAGCCCTTGATGAGAAAGCTGTCACACAGCACACTCTAAATTTCAGACACAGTCACCACTGCCCCACAGATGGGTATGCTCATCTGTTTTCCAACTCAAAGGCTGCTTGTGCTCTCTGGTGAGTTCCGCCAGCTGATCTACCCCAAAGCTTCTTTCCCTCTTCATAAAGAAATGTTAACAATCCCATGGTCTGACCTTCCAACAGAACCCTGAGTCATTGGTTCTTAACAATGAAAAGGCAGAGAAGCACTAACCAAATGTCAGTGAGAAAGAGGTAAGGGGTTCCTGAAATGCAGGAGCCCACAGTTGCTAGAGATTGAAGGATCAGTCTACTCACCTGTCTTCAGATGTGAGTGTGCTTTGTTTACTGCCTCCATCTTGTTACACACCCCAAGTAAGCCAGTTGTTTTGCAGTCAACCAAATTCCAGCAGACCGAGATGTTGATTGTGCCTGGAGATTGCACTGGTTTAGTTATTTTTTAGCACTCTGGCCTGTCATAAAAACGTTCCCTCAAATCCCAGTACTTCTCAGAACTCTACTGGCATAATAACTTGGAAATGTATTATTGCTGAGCGTCGCCACTCTCTCTGCCAACAAGTCCCCGGGGGTAGGCTCTAACAGAAGAAAGTTTTTACAGTCACTTCATGAGACAAAGTCACTCATCCACTGGACATAATTAAGTTTTCCAAGACGTGGCCCACAGCTAACACTCAGAGCAACATTCTTTATATTTGTAGGGGTTTTTCCCCCCTTTAAAAGAGAAATGGAGAAGAAGGGAAAAAAAGCCTACTTCTTCCACAGTAAAAATGCAATGGGCAAAAGCAACTGCCATTATGGGAGTGCTAATAGAGATTCCAGGCTGTAAGTAAAACAGACTTAACAGGAACAGAGGACTAATTAACAGGTCAGCCAGATAATGCACTAACACAGGAGGAGATGTGTGTTTAAGGAGAGGGGCTGAGTGTGGACCACAGGCGGTTGCAGCTACTCCTTTGGCCTTGTGGAAGAACATTAGCGTGGATTGGAAAAGGGAGTGACCTTCATTCTAGCCCCAATTAATATCTCCCTTTCCCCTCCATGAATCATGTTCTCTGTATGGAAGAGAAGGCCTTTTAAGCTCTGCATTTGGAAGCCGTGATCTATGTGATTGCTCAGTGAACAGTTTAATAAACAGGGAGGACATGTAGACACATAGCCTAAGAGATGCAGAAGGCGATGGTCTTATATTCCAAATGTGGGGTCCTGGGCCCACCTTCTGTCTGTATTGGTGGCTAGCATGTGAAAGGTTGAGTCTGCGGCATGCTTCTCTGTTTACTTGGCATCCTTTCAAGCAGAAATTTCTGGCAGGCTTGCCCAATGGCTATCAACATGCTTAATGAGGACCTAGGGACATGTAGGATCTGACAATGTCTTCCAAACCAGCAAAGAAGTACTACCTGTGGGGTTGTTTTAATGTCATGTATTTTGTTGAAGCTTAAAATATCAAGAACATGCCATGCCCCCCCTTTTTTTCAATGAATTCATTTAAGACTTAAATGTGTAAATAACGTCCCCAGCACACTTGGGGACAGCCCCCAGTAGCACAGCAAGTTCACAAAAGCATACACATTCATTTCCTTTTTCCACTGGAACAAGTCACCACAGTCATGATGTTTCAAAACAAAACAGCGTATGATCTTACAGTTCTGGAGGTCAGAAGTCTGAAATGGGTCTCCCTGAGCTCTGGCGAGGTGTCTGTAGGGCCTCATTTTTTCAATAAAAGAATCCATTTCTTTTCCTTTCCCAGCTTCCAGACATGGTCTACAGTCCCTGGTTCAACCACCATCTACCCTTTCCAGAGTCAGCAGTAGAATACCTTGAAATCTTTTACTCCAGCATCCCTCTAGCCCCATTTGCAGGACTCTGTTGATTAGCTGGACCCAGCTAGATAATCCAGGAAGCCATCACTATTTCCAGGATATCTAGTTAAGACCTTAACTCTGTCTGTAACCTCACTTACACATTGTTCTATAACATAAACAGTCATGGATTCCAGAGAATGGTACATGGGCATCTTTAGAGGGACCATTCTTCTTCCAATCGGTGGGTCTTCTCTACTTTATTGCCTCCTCTTTAACTCTTCCTGCACTTGAGGGCACACAGATGGCAGAAGCTATTTACCTGATGCCATAGGAGATGGTGAGCTACTCAGAAAACCAAGATAAGATTACAACAGTAGAAAGCAATACCTATGGGACGGGAATGAATTAATTACATGAAGGATATTAAAACATCAAACCATCTCACATGGTTCTATAATAGAAGATGCCTGGCACTGTAAATTTGTCAAAATTACAATGAAATTATAAAATTATCATATCATGCAAAACACCAAGAAAGAATATCATGTCAACTGAAGACTTTGCACAGTAAGTTCACCAACCATACCGAACATTCTACTCTGGTACATGTTATTGACAATGAATAGAACCTATAGAAACGGCTGAGTGCTTCTGTTCTTTCTGCTTCGTTTTCCTGTGAACTTAGAACTGTCCTGAAAACAGAAAGAGACTTTTAATGATACCTGTATTGTGCAAGTTCATCACCAATGGTGCCAAATACCCAAGAAAACCAAGTCAAAACTAAGAATGACTTATTTCAGCCTAAGGTTTCAGAGCTCTCCGCCCATAGGTTGTGGTTCTGCTCATTGTGAGCCTCCTGGTGAGACAGAACCATCACAGTAGTAGACACATGTGACAGAGGCTGCTCTCCTCATGGTGGACAAGAATTGGAGAGAAGAAAGTATAGAGGACAGATATAATCTTTAAAGTCATAACCCCAAGAACCCACTTCTTCCAGGTAAAGTTTCTACCACGTACCAAAACAGTGCTACCAGGTAGGGACCACGTGATCATGAGCCTGTGGGGACATTCTATTCAAAGCATAATAACAAGTAGCTTAGGCAAAATTGTTGCAAACTTCACTGTGCACACAAACTGTGTGGAGAATGTGTCAGACTGCTCGCTTGCTCTCTCACTTGCTCGCTGCAGTGCTAGGGAACAAGGACCTTGTCCATGCCAGGCACATGCTCTTCCAGTCGACCCCTAGAATGCAGATTCTAATTCAGTCTATCTGATACCCACGTAAGGCAAATGCCACTGGGCCAAGAACACATCTTAGAAAGAAAAGACTTCAGCATTATGCAGACTTAAAACTCAAAGAACTTTCATTGATCACTTTCTTGTAGGTTCTTGTATTGGGTCCACTGATACAGGTTCTGTGAATGTCTCCTTTATAAACCACGCCCATAACACATCTCCCATGATTTCTTGCTGTGTTTTTCAAAAGCAGGACGGGAAGCTTAAAATTCCCATGTAAACATTCTGAGCACAGAGCCTTCCTGCGGTTCACTTTTTAAAAGTAATTTCTCCTGAGTATATCATTCACACTTGAATCAATAGAAAATTTTTCCAAAACACTGAACTTAATTTTCACAATATTAAAATCATTCACTTTTTCACATGCCTGTATATGTGATGTTTATTTAAACAGTATCCTTGAAATAACATGCCAAAGCAGCAGAAGAATTGGGAGCAGACACAAGAGGCTCTCGGTGAGAACACAGCACAGTGGGAACTGACAAGAAAGAACCCAGAGAACAGCTGGGTGGCCCCTGGCTATGGGATACAGACAAGGACTCGGTTAGGAAGCAGTCAGGTGGCCTGCCACTCTCAAACTGTGAATCTGTGACATCACAAAGCTTGGCTGAGGAAGGACCAAGATGCGCTCACAGTGAGACAGAAACAACAGAGTTCAGTGCATAAAGCCTTCCATTGAACTTTTTATTTTAACATTCGAGGAAGTCTGAAATGACAAGGATGAGCCCTTAGTGAGTACATGTTAGTGCTATTCCAATAAAGGGATGCTATGCCAGCCCATTAAAGAACCCTAACATCACACCGGCAACTCCTTCCCAACTTTGAGGCACGTGTGAGCCTTCTTAAAGATTTCAACAACTAAAAAATGTCAGTGTCCCCCATGTCTAGAGCAGGCTTTTTTGAAGAAAGTTGACCTCACAAGAGATCTGAGATAGAAAGGAAGTAAATCAGTTCTGGGAAGGCCAGAATTCGCCGTGTAGGTGTGACAGAGATAGAAAACCCAACTGTCTTTTCTAACCTCTGTGCTTGTAGCCAAGGGACCAAGCTCTGGCATCCCAGGACCCTTGTTTTGAAGGACACTTTTGATTTTAGCACTTCATGGATTTCATGAAAGCAGTCATAAGGAACAAAAAGATTCTACAACTAAGTAGTTCAGCTGATCATATGGAGAAATAAAAAGGCAAACAGAGATTACAAATGGACCCTTGTTAGAGACAGCAGAAAACCCAGGGGTCAGGACCACCTTGACAGAAGGGCCAGGCTACTGACTTACCTGTCCTCATGACAACAACCACACGGAACTTACAAAGGAGAGCCCAGAAGACCTTGCTGGGGGACTGGCAAGGGCCACCACTTTTTAAAATCTCTTTTCTACCAGCTCCCTCCATCACCAGAGACACTTAAATTGCTTCTCCACCCTGTTCAGCCTCTACCAGGGAAGAGGGTGTGACTGGAAAAGAACACGCAGTTAACCATAGAGCCTTTCCTTAGTTCTCCAAGGGAAGTGTCATGAATCACCAAGCCTTGCTGAATTCTCACCATCATTTTTCTATGCAAGGAATGGGGCTGGAGGGGTGAGGGGTATGTCTCTTGCCCCTTCAATAACCTCAGTCCTCTCCCAGAGCACAGGCAGATGCCTCTCTGTTCTCCCTATTAGGACCAGTTTATATGGAGTAAATAAAATGGCAGGTGCCCCTGAAAGGGCCCAGCACTCTGCTAAGCGTATTACCTGCAATGCTGCAGCACACTGAATACACACAATCGCCTGGTAAAATCACATGGTAATCACGCAACCACCTGATAATGTCACATATTACAGATGAGGAATTTGGACTCTCAGGGACATTAATTCAGTGGTTCAAGACCACACAGGCTATAAAGGGAAGAATCCAAGACTAGGGATGTAACTCAGTTACAGTTGCCTAGAATGTACAAGAATTCAGTGCCTGGCACCACAAAAAAAGAGGGAGGGACAGGGGAAAGCCAAGGCAGTCTACTTCCAAGTCACTATACCTTTAGGCCACAAAGAAAAGCAACATCCCTAAAGCTTTCTCTCTCCTGAATACGACAACCAAGTTTGCAAAAGAAGACTAAGGAAAACTCACACCTGTAACCATAAGATGTGGAAGGCAGAGGCAGGCTGATAGCCTTGGCTTTGAGGTCAGTGTGATCTATGTAACAAGTTCCTGGCAAGACAGGCCTACATAGCAAGACCCTGTCCTCCCAGAAATGATTTAAGGAGAATGCTTTGAGGAGAGGTCTGAGAAGAACCTAAATCTGAGGGGACTCTAAAGGATTCTGGTACTTAGGAATGATCTAACCATTGTTCAGGCAAGTCTTTTAAAGAAGAAAAAGAGAAAAGGGGAGAAAGCTCTGTCTGGTGTTTCCAAAGTACAAAGTACTTGAGCTCAGAGAGCTCCCTTCCCTGCAGTCTGCCCATCAGGATGCTCTGCATCTTCTGAAACTGTCAGTTGTCCTATGCAATGAACTGTTCCCTAAAGGAAAAAGTCCAAAACTCCAGTACATGAGACCCATGAAACTATCTAGACAGAGAAAAAAGGCCCTCCAGGGAGATCTCTGCCTGGGGGTAGCAACACCAGTTGCCCCAAGAGCCCTTTGTGACTCTCATTTCACATACAGAAGCAAGAAGGACATAGGTGAGCCAGGGGGCTCCTATGACCTGAGACGGGTACCATTTACAGGCACACAGGCCTCCTCACCAGCACTGTAAAGCTCCCAGCATCACCCGAGGCATCACGATGCTCCAAGCCCACCTCGTGGTGGCTGCCTGAGCTGATGGATTGCATCCTGTCAAGGTATTGATCCTGATGAACTAGGGGACCCTTGGCTATGATTAAACGAAGCTGATCATAAGGAAACGTCTTGAGCTATAGATGACACCATGTCACTTGGGAGATGTACCAGAAAATCAACTCCAAACGGTTCTAATGGCATGTGATGGAGACCTTGGGCATCCAGGGGGTAACAGGAGATTTTTCTAGAGCTGAAAATGTTTCTTGCTACCAGGAAGTCACACCCACTTGTTCTGTCAATATGAGGTCTCTATGTATACTTGTAGAATAGGTCAGTCTTATAACCCTCTTGTGTGACTTTGCCTCACATCTCCTCTGAAGGAACAAGCCAGCTCCCACATATGGCCATCACATGGCCATATCACACACTTTCCTGCACCTTTTATCCTTCTGCCATGGCTGTGTAGAAAAGTCACCTGCAGGTCTGGTTCTCTCCACATCTCCCAACTGACCCCAAATTCAAATATTTAAGAAGTCTAAACTCCTTCCTTCACTCTCTGTACGCTCTCTTCTGCCATCAGCTACTTGTGTGAAGGCATCAGTGTCCTTTGAGACCAAGACTGATCCAAGAGAAACAAAAAGACCTTCTCAATGGTTTCCAGACAAGAAATGAGCTGAGCAGAGGTAAATAGAGAAGCTGTAACATGATTTGACTTCAGCCTGAAGGATCTCTGTGTCCATGGTTCACCATATGTTGGCATGGTTGTCAGCTGTGTTTCCCTTGAGGGCAGGCTCCATGTCTCACTGGGCTTTCCATTCCCACATTGGGTATTCTACCTAACAGCAGCATGGTCCCATTCACTCTCTCACTGGTGGCAAGGCCATTCATGGTGCTTTTGATTGACACCCCAGAATGTGTGTCAGGCACTGTACTGGCTCCAGAGAGGAGAGGCTTGGGAACTCTCACCTCTGCAGGAAGAACAACAACCCATCAGGAGACAACCAAGAAAATAGCCATGTAGTGTGATGGGCAGTGGTGAAGACCCCTCATATCCTAATGCGTGAGCTATGCCCCTCTACCTATCAAGAAGTGCTGAACACAGCAGAGGATCCAGGCTCTTGGTTTGGAGGAACAAGGGCCTATGTCACAAGGGTTCAAAGCAACAGATCTTCACCCTAGGCAAGGAAATTGGCTTTTATCACAAAATCACAACAGGTTTTAAAGCAGAGTGGCACTGGCACATCCACATTCTAGAAAACTCTTTGTGACTCCAGTTGCGGAGGAGATGGAAGTGTGGCAGAGGTTAAAAGGCCGGAGGTGTAGGAACCACACCTGGGTGGCTACAGGAATGTGGGAGATGAGAATGAAAGCCGATAGTTCTTCAGGACCTCTGGATTGTGGGAGTGGAGGCAAACAAGACCGTATGGATCCCAGGACCTCCCTTCGAAGCCTAGTAGCAACAGGTATGTCTAGGAAAGCAGGACTGTCAAGTCTGGCTGGAGCATGCTGAGTCCTCAATACCCTTGGGAGGTCTGTGTACATGTGTGTCCCCAGAGTCCCAGACTCAGGACCCAAAACAGAACCTCCAAGGAGTTGATCCAGCTGAGGGAAAGCTCCTGAGAATATTTAGAACAACCTCCACAGGAGAGCTGAGGGGTGTGTCTTGAACCTAGGAACTGACAATATTTAACAAAACTCACAAGGGTGGTTTCGTAAAGATCGAAGAGAGGGAAGAAATGATGGCAGGATAGAGTGACAGCCTGTGAGTGACGGCAGGAGATGGGGAAGCGTCATATATCCTGGTCCCATTTACAGAGAGAGAAACTGGGGTTAGGGTGTGAGGCCTCCTGTCCAGTTGCTGTAAGTAGACAAATTCAGACCCCGGGCTTCAAATATGAGCCCCGTTCATGCCCATCCTCCTATAGCTGCCCACCCCAAAGCAAGTTACTGGATTTGTTTAGTTTAGTTATTTATTTATATTATTCAGTTTGTAGAAAGTCTCCTCCAAATGGGTCAATAACTGTGTGAAGTGTTTCACAGTACCCTGCTTTTGAAACTGAAGAGTTCTGGTCTGGAGGCACCACTAACGTTTCTTGAAATCTTTCTTGCCAGCCCACTCTATGCCCTCTGTCATCCTGAAGCAACCCCTCACAGGGCCACAAGGCAGGGATCTGAAGAAAAGGGGCCAGGGTGTGGAAACAAGGCGCCCCTGAGACACACAGACCTGGCTTGCCAGCTGTAAGGATCCCTGGCTGACAGGTGGCAGGGAAGGCAGCCTGACCTCATCACCTCCCTTCAGTGTGTGAGCCTGGAATGCCACCTAGTGTGCGTCACCAGGAACACCAGGGCCTGGCCTGTGCTTTTTTTTGTTCAGTGGATGGTGTTTGTGTGGGCAGGAGCAGCCTCAAAGCCTGTTTGTTCTCTCAGATGTCTTACCCATTGTAGTCAGTTCAGATATCTGAGGGCTTACCTACGAGGTCCTGAGTGACACAGGCACAGTCCCAGGAAGGAGCTCTACAACACACAGCTGCAAGCATAAACAAAAAGCTGAGAAGGGGCCAGGAGAGGGCTCAGCAAGTAAAGGTGCTTGCCACCAAACCTGAAGACCTGAGTTCGAACTCCTGGCTTACAAGGTGGAAGTTACCCTCTGACCACATGAATGCTGAGGCACATGTACATACACACAAGATAGTAATTTAATGGGGTTTTTTTTGGAGAGAGAGAGAGAGAGAGAGAGAGAGAGAGAGAGAGAGAGAGACCCTGAAAAGTTGGACAGTCCTAGAAGGAAATCCAGTATGTCAGGAAGGGCTAAGAGGTGGGGATACAGAAATTTAAAAAACACAAACCTTGAAACTCAGCTGCCCAGAACTCGTGTTAATGCCAGCCTCGCCGAGAACAAACATTCTGTGAGAAATTATTTTCCCACAAAAATAAAAAAGGAAAATGGAAGAATAGCTGGGAGAAGAAGGAAAGGGAGAGTAGAGAATGAAAGAGAGGAGGGGGAGAGGAGAGGAAGGAGAGGAGCAGGAGTGGAGGCACACAGATGTTGACATGTGCCCCTAAGGAGTCTTGAGACAACAACAACAGTTACGGGGGGGGGGGGGGCTTGACTTGGGATTTGCTTGAGGTGGGAATGATGGAACTTCCCTGTACTTCCACCTGAAGAGTAAATCAGTCCTGAAATGTACCAGAGGAAACCAACAAACACAGCATTACCCTCTCCCGCATCTCTCATGCAAAGTGTCCCAAAGAGCCCGGCAGAATGGAATTGAGCTGAGTCGCAATGAGAAAGCATATCGCCATAAAGGAACATTCGCTATAGAAGCAATCACTCCAAGGTGATGCGTGCCATCCGTCAGTCAGAGGTGTAAATCCCACGGGGCGCGTGAGGTATGTGGCTGGCCTGGATGCCTATTTTCTAGAGGCAATGAATGAATGGATTTCTCCCTCCTGCCCAGACTCCAATGCTTTTAGCAATTGGCACTGTGGCAGGATTTATACCATGATTCTTGTAAACTGTACCTTCTCTCTCTCCTTTTCAAAGGTTCCTTTCAATAAAATGCAGATGGAATTGTTTGAGAGCTGCCTTGCATGTGTTTATAGGTTACTTCGGCTTCACTGCTTATGCAGGTGCGTGTCTCTCAGCCGCTTTGCTTTTTATTTTCTCTGCCTATTAGGGAATGGAAACACATGGATTTCTTGTTTGGGCCCAGCGGACCTTAGAGAATAGTATCCCCCATTGCTCTCCTCACACATCTTCCTGTAATCATATGGCTCAGAATTAGCCTCTTAATCCCCCAGTGGAAAAGCCATAATACAGGGGAATTCAATAAAATGTCTATGTGTTCTGAATGCCAAGGAGCTGACAGAGTGGATGGGAATGTGGGAATGTGGTCAACTGTCCAAGGAGAGGCTTCGCTGGGAAGGAGCCGATAGAGCAGATTTGTGCCCGGCGTGCACAAAGCTACGCTTTCTAAAGCCTAGTTGGGAGAAAAGAAAAAATAAACTGAAGGGCAAATAAATTAGAGAAGGATTCAGATCTGAACCCCCGATATAAATGTTCCCAGCTTCCATGAACAGTTATATACAAAGATTCTAGGGATGTTCTTTATCTGGAAGATACAGACTCAAAAATACTGCAGCACCCTCCCAGAAATACGTAATATGTAATATTAAAGTAATACTATAAGTAATATCCCCCACACTATGACTCCCACTGTAAGTAAATACTTCATTTATTGAAGGTGTGTGTTTAATTAAAATGTCTCACTCCAGCCTTCTAGGAAGAAGAAACAAGTAAATGTTTATTCAGGAGGCTGCCCACCGTCCCCAGCAGACTGATTATTACAATTAATGCGAACACATAATGTCTGTGTTGGAAAAAATTAAAATTGAACATCCTTTAGCCAAAGATTATCATTTGCCATCTTTCTCCCATGTCGGCCAAAGGACATTCCAGTCTCCTCATCCAGAAGGCGAGGGAAGAAGAACACGGGTGCTGGTCCCTCCCACACCTGCTGCTCCAACGGGAGTACAAAATGATATGCAGAGTCCAGCTCAAGATGTGCTTCCCTGAACCCACGGGAACATTGTCCAAGTCTCAGTCTAGAATAAGTCACAGTTTGGAGCCCCAATGAACAGAGGTCCCGAGCAGTTCCCCAAAACAATGATGGTTGCTGTTCTGGATGTGGGAAGCACGGATAGTCAAAAACCTCCCAACTCTGTCCAGAAACTGACATCCCAACCCCCACCCCCACCCCCACTCCACTCCCAGTCCCACCCTCATTCCCACCCCCACACCACCCCATCCCACCCCGTAATCTGAAAACAAGCCATTGAGAATGGCTGTGTGGGCGTGTGCCCCCTAGTGGAGAATTATCAAATTGTTGCCACTGTGGGAATTTTTTTCTTTTTTCTTTTTTTTTTTTTTTTTTAAATTTTTATTTTTTGATACTTTATTTACATTTCAAATGTTTCCCCCTTTCCAGGTCTCCACTTTGGAAACCACCTAACCCCTCCCTCCTCCCCTTCCTCTATGAAGGAATTCCCTCACCCACTCCCATCTTCCCACCTTGGCATTCCCCTATACTGGGGCCTCTAACACCCTCAGGCCCAAGGGCCTCTCCCCCCCTGATGGTCAACAAGGCCCTCCTCTGCCACATATGTGGTCCGAACCATGGGTCCCTCCATGTGTATTCTTTGGTTGGTGGTCCAGTCTCCGGGAGCACCAGGGGTCAGGCCAGTTGACACTGTTGCTCCCTCGAAGGGACTGCAAACTCCCTCAGCTCCTTCAGTCCCTTCTCCAACTCCTCCATCTGGGACCTTACACTCAGTCCAATGGTTACTGTGAAGTGAAACTTGGGTATTCCAAATTTTTGGGCTAATATCCACTTATCAGTGAGTACATACCATGTTCGTTCTTTTGTGACTAAGTTACCTCTCTCGAACACATGGGTACAGGGGAAAAGTTCCTAAACAGAACACGAATGGCTTATGCTCTAAGATCAAGAATCAACAAATGGGACCTCATGAAATTGCAAAGCTTCTGTAAGGCAAAAGACACTGTCAATAGGACAAAAACGGCAACCAACAGATTGGGAAAAGATCTTAACCAATC
>CM052709.1:54874006-54898516 GCA_028551405.1 Uromys caudimaculatus
AATTCCCTCATAGAGGCAGGGATGGGGAGGGGATGGGGGTTCCAAAGAGGAGACCCAGAAAAGGGGAAACATTGGAAATGTAAATAAAGTATCAAAAATAAAAAATTAAAAAAATTAAAAAAATCTGAAACCTTAAAAAAATAATAATAATAATAAAAAAGAAAAAAAGAAAAAAAGAAAGATTTCAGCTTCTCTACAGCCTGCTGATGTGGACTGAATATCAGAAACTCTCCAGGGAGTCAAGTGTTTGGTCTAGAATGTGACTGCCAAGCATCCAGCTCCACAACAGAGCAACTGCCAGGTTCTCTGCCCCTCTAGAGTATAGGCAGCCAAACTAACTAGCCCCTACCATATAGGTCAGTATAATAAATGTTCTCCCTCTCTCTCTCTCTCTCTCTCTCTCTCTCTCTCTCTCTCTCTCTCTCTCACACACACACACACACACACACACACACACACACACACACAGAGGGAGGGGGAGGAATACTATTGGTTCTTGGTTCTTCTAGAAAACCCTGTCTCTTACTCAAAGATTAGCTATGGTATTACCATTCTTTTTTGTTTGGGGGGGGGGGGGTGTGGTTGTTTGTTTGTTGTTTTTTAGACAAAGCTTTATTCTGCCCAAGCTAGAATTCACTGTGTAGCCCAAACTCCCCACAATCCTTCTGCCTCAGCACCCTGAGTGCTGGAAAGCAGGCATTGATCATCATGTTTGGCTTCCTAAAACTTTTTTTTTTTTTTTTTTTTTTCGGTTTTTCGAGACGGGGTTTCTCTGTGTAGCCCTTGCTGTCCTGGAACTCACTCTGTAGACCAGGCTGGCCTCGAACTCAGAAATCCGCCTGCCTCTGTCTCTCAAGTGCTGGGATTAAAGGCATGTGCCACCACTGCCCAGCTCTAAAACTTCTTAACATACAAAGACAAACTCATCATTTTCTTTCTAGAATCCAAAAGTCTGGAATTTTTTTCATTCATTAAATTATTTATGTATTCACTTTACATCCCAACCAAAGGTCTCCTCCTTCCACTCCTCCCAGTCCCACCCCCACAAATCCCTCCTCCCGTTACCCTTCCCTTGAGTACCAGCCCTCCCTGGGACATCAATTCGCAGCAGAACTAAATATATCCTCTCTCACTGAGGCCTGAACAGGCAGGCGACAGAGTCAGAGACAGCCCCTGCTTCAATTGTTAGGGGACCCACATGAAGACCAAGCTGCACATCTGCTACAAATGTGTAAGGGACCTAAGTCCAGCACCTGTACAGTCTTTGTGTACTCACTAGAAGTCTCTGTGAGGCCCCATGGGACCAGGTTAGTGGACTCTGTAGGCTTTCCTGTAACGTCCTTGAGGAAGTTTGAATTCTCAATACTACATCCTCCTCTATGCTGACAAGTAATGGCAAAGCAATATTTCTTTGGTTGGGTAGGTGGAGTTTTGAGGTAAAGTCTCACTCTGTAGCTGAGGCTGGCCTTGATCTGTCCTGTTCAACCTCCCGAGTGCACTGTGCAGCATTTCTTAACAGTACTCCACAATGACTTTCCAGACTTTCCCTTCCCCCTACCCATCATCCCAAGGGCTTTGAAGCTATCGCTTGCTTTATCTTACTAGAAGTGTTGATGCAATATTATTCATGAACTCCTGGTCTTTCTACAGAGTCTTTATGGCTTGTGGCTTAAAGCAATGAGGTGTCCAGAGCTGAGAAGTGTAGCTCAGAAGCAGAGTTCTTGCTGGGATGTGCAAGGTCCTGGGTTTAACCCAAAACTCTACCAGAAAAGAACACTGAGAATTTGCTATGGACCAATCCTACCACCAGGACAGCAAACTGCATTCCCAAAAAAAAAAGATGATAGTAACTATATCGTGAATTTTGCCTGGCAGACAGTAATTACAACACAACGTCAATTCTAAAGAAATTCATATAAATGTAAAAAACATGTATGTTGGCATCCATGAAATGTATGTGTTTTGAATTACAGTAAATGTTTTTGGCATGTTATGTAACATTTTTGTTTTTCCCACTTCAACTAGCTATTTTGTTTACTTCACTAATGGTCATTGTTATCTATAAAATAATAATAAAGTAATAAGAGAGCATGTGGCTAGTTTTTATGTCAATCTGACCCAGGCTAGAAGAAGGAACATCAACTGAGAAAATACCCCCCACCAGATTGCCTATGAGCAAATCTGGCACACATTTTCTTAATTAGTGATTGATGTGGGAAGGTCCAGTCCACTCTGGGTGGCGCCACGCCTAGGCAGGTGGTAGTGGATAGTATAAGAAAACAGGATGAATAGTAATAAAAACAACATGGTACTTGCGCAAAAAACAAACATGTAGACCAATGAAACAAAAATTGAAGACCCAAACACAAGTACATTTAACTTCAGCCATTTAATTTTACTTGACATTAAATTAAAATTTAATTGCCATTAATTGCCATTTTAATTGACAAAGTTGCCAAAAACATATATTGGAAAAAAGAACATATCTTCAACAAATGGCACTAGAAAAACTGGATGTCTACATGCAGAAAGAGATTGGTCCCATACCTAACACCTTGCATAAAACTAACTCTGAATGGTTCAAAGACATAAATGTGAAACTGAAAGTACTAGAAGAAAACATAAGCAGTGCATCATCCAGGTGGAGTGATGAATGTTCTGAATAGGATTCCATTTGCTCAAAAATTAAGGCAACCATAGGCCATTAGGGCTTCATAAAGCTAAAAGGCTTCTGCACAGCTAAAGAAACAGTCATGCCAAACAGGGATGGATCCTGCACAACTTTAATCCCAGCACTTGGAAAGCAGTGACAGGCAGATCTTCATAAGTCTGAGCCAGCCTGGTCTACAGAGCAAGTTCCAGAACAGCCAGGGCTACACAGAGAAACCCTGTCTTGGAGAATGAATGAATGAATGAACAGGAAGGAAGGGAGGGAGGGAGGGAGGGAGGGAGGGAGGGAGGGAGGGAGGAAGGGAGGGAGGGAGGAAGGGAGGGAGAGAGGAAAGCCCACCGAATGGGAGAGAATTTTTCCCAACTATACATCTGACAGAGAATTAATATCAGACTATATAAATAACTCAAAAGACAGAGAGTCTGGGATCTAAAGAGAGAGTTCTCAAAAGAAAGAAAAAAATCTCAAAAATTGTTCATTGTCTATAGTAATCAGGGAAACGCACATCAAAACAAACTTTGATGTCTCATCTTAACCTCAGTTGGAGTGGCAAAGATCAACAAAACGTCGGCAGTGAATATTGGAAGGAATGTGGGGAAAGGAAGCCATCATTTACTGCTAACTGGATTCCAAACTGGCCCAGGCCCCCTAGATAGCCACTGTGAATAATTCTTTAAAAGCTAAAAATAAATCTACCCTATGACCCAGCTATTCCACTCCTTAGCATACACCCAAAGGACTCGACATCCTAAACCACAGATACTTGCTCAGCCATGTTCACTGCTGCTCCATTCACAACAGCTAGAAAATGGAAACAACCTGAATGTCCTACAGCCAACAAATGGATAACGAAAATGTGGTCCATATACACCAGGAAATACTATACAGCTGGAAAGAAAAATGAAAATCGAAGGTAAATGAATTAGAAAAGTTATACTGAATGAGGTAACACAGACCCAGAAAGACAAACACGGCATGTTCTCTCTCATTGCAGGCTCCTAGCTCCAAATCTTCAGATTTTAGTTCATATCCTGAAGTAAAAACCATGAAAGTAAAAGAGGGCCATCTCTAGAGTGTGGGCGTGAGGGAGCGAAGGTGCAGGGTACGAGTTATCCGATGCAAGAAACAGAAAAAGCAAGGGGTTTTAATTAGGGAGGAGGGAGGGGATGAATACAGAAGGAAGGAAGAGGAAAATTCACAGTAAAAGTCTGAAAAAGTCATAAGGAATCAGACTATTAACTATCTACCTAAAAATATAACACACATAAGTCTGTATATAAATATCCATATATAGTTTAAATAAAATATTCCCATCTGGACTAACAGTGTTCCTTCCAAGAGCCAAAGACTATCGAACGAAAACCCCAATACCAGGCCTGATAAGCCCTTTTTTGAGTTGTTGATGAGAGTTGTCCAAGAGAGTCCTAGAAGCTTATAAGATATTGCTGTTGTTCTTGGTTGCCACCCAGAGTTGAAAGATCAGTCTTTATTGCTGAAGACATCATGCACTTCAGACATAGGGCCCAGAGGCCCAAAAAGCTTTCTCCCTGAGGATTAGTTTTCAGGCACCAGAAGGCACCATTAAGGCTTCCAAAGGAAAGAATCAACAAGATATCTAGCTATGACACCTGAGATCACAGCAACCAACGTGATGCACTATAGCGCAATAGTGGCATGCATACCTGGGTTATAACCAACACTCTCTACTTGGACTGGAGACATACTCAACAAGAGGGAAAACCATCCCGGAACTTCAGATCTGGCTAGCTACCTAGAGCTGGTGAAGTTATGGATCTCAAAGGAAAATCTAAAGCGGCTACTTTAATAAATCTGCATAATCCCTAACTACACTCTAAATATTTGTCTTTATACCTGAAGATAAGTGTAAACCTTACTCCCACATCAGGGAAACTTCTCTTTGCAACAAACAGAGACCCCTACAGAAAACCACAGTCAGAGCTGCCATCTTGCGTCCCCGCGTGTGTGCACCTTATCTCAGCTGGTCTGCCCGAGACCCCCTGAGCGTGAACCTTAGCCCCCCGCGCGGCCCCATTTCCACTCCGACAAGATGAAAGAAACGATCATGAACCAGGAAAAACTCGCCAAACTGCAGGCACAAGTGCGCATTGGTGGGAAAGGAACTGCTTGTAGAGAGAAGAAGGTGGTTCACAGAACAGCCACAGCAGACGATAAAAAACTGCAGTTCTCCTTAAAGAAGTTAGGAGTAAACAATATCTCTGGTATTGAAGAGGTGAACATGCTTACAAACCAAGGAACAGTGATCCATTTTAACAACCCTAAAGTTCAGGCGTCTCTGGCAGCAAACACCTTCACCATTACAGGCCACGCTGAGACAAAGCAGCTGACAGAAATGCTTCCCAGCATCCTCAACCAGCTTGGTGCAGACAGTCTGACGAGTTTAAGGAGACTGGCTGAAGCTCTGCCCAAACAATCTGTGGATGGAAAAGCACCACTTGCTACTGGAGAGGATGATGATGATGAAGTTCCAGATCTGGTGGAGAATTTTGATGAAGCTTCTAAGAATGAAGCAAACTGAATTGAAGCAACTTCTGAAGAAGGTGACACTTGCAGAAGTTACAGGAGCTGCTATTTTATATCATGACTGCTTTTTAAAATTTTTTGGTTTATTATGGATCTGATAAAATCTAGATCTCTAATATTTTTAAGCCCAAGCCCCCCGGACCCTGCAGCTCTTTTCAGTTTTCACTTATATCTAATTCATTCTTTGCGGCAAATTAAGCTGAAGAAGCCTGGGAATAAAGTTTGGAAAAGGTTAATAAAATTCTTTGCCTAGTAAAAAAAAAAAGAAAGAAAGAAAGAAAACCACAGTCAATCAAAATGCAGAGTTATGGAGCCCAATCCCAATGGACAATTCATCTAGAATATAACCTAAGGCTCAGGGATGACTGCAGAAGAGAGTGCTGAAAGACTATAAGGGCCAAAAGAACAGGAAGTCTGTGTCCTCTAGGTATATCAGAAGCTACGGCTATAAACTCACCAACATGACTGCCTATAGTTAGGGTTTTACTGCTGTGAGCAGACACCATGACCAAGGCAAGTCTTATAAAGGACAACATTTAACTGGGCTGGCTTACAGGTTCAGAGGTTCAGTCTATTATCATCAAGGTGGGAGCATGGCAGCATCTAAGTAGGCACTGCACAGGTGGAGCTGAGAGTTCTACATCTTCATCAGAAGGCTGCTAGCAGAATACTGGCTCCAGGCAGGATGAGGTTCTTAAAGCCCACACCCAGTGACACACCTATTCCAACAAGGCCACACCTTTTAATAGTACCACTCCCTGGGCGGAGCACAAACAAACCATCACACTGCCTAAAGCTGAACAAAGACAATAATAGATGTGTTAAGGTAGATGAAGAAGCAATGGAGGCCCAGGAAACCTCAGCCCTACACAAAGAACTACAGGCAACTAAGGAACGCCAAGAGTAGAAGAAATAGTTTTAGTTTTATAAGGAGAAAGCATTGGTTATCCGATACTGAATGGTCAGCCCTGAAAACATACATAAATGAATGTTTTACAGATGGAGCAGATCATAGTTATGCATTTAGAAGTGTGTGTGTGTGTGTGTGTGTGTGACAGGTAACAACAACTAATGAACAAAGAGGCCATGAATTTCAAAAATCTCAAGTAGGGTTATAAAGGAAGTTTTAGAGGGAGAAAGGGAGAAGTGATTCGATTACATTACCATCTCAAATACAAATTCTAAAAAAGAAAGAAAGAAGGAAAGAAGAAGAAGAAAAATAGAGAGGATGGAGGAAATGAGGCTGAGCTAGCCAGCCATGAGGAGTAAATTAAGCCACACCCTTCCACGGCCTCTGCATCAACTCCTGCCTTCGGGCTCCTGCCCTGCCTTGAGTTCCTGCTCTGATTTCCTTCTGTCATGAACTAAGATATGGGAAATAAGAGAAATGAGCCCTTTCTTTCCTCCCCAAGTTGCTTATGATGGTGGTGTCTCCTCAATGTGTGGGTGGTTGTGTCTCTTCTGAGTGCACCCATTCCTCCACGTTAGGGCTCTGTCTGAAAGTGCTCACCAGAAATTGTCACCATGCTCTTTGTGCTTCCCAGCCTCCAGAACCTCGAACTCTCTCAACCTCTCTTCCATATGAATGACCCAGGCTTGAAGTAGCCCTCACAGCAACAGAAAACATACAAGACAGAATTAGCTACCAGTTGAGCTGCTGAATACAGAGATGTTCTGTTTACTTAATGATAGAGCTAGGACAGCACCCACAGAACCAAACCCCTAAAGCTCCAGTCGAGAAAACTAGAGAAAAGTGGGGTTTCCTCAGGTGTCACTCCAGAGCAAAGGCAACATGCCAAGCTCTGAAGCCAATGTCCTACTGTAACAGGTCCTGTAACCCTTGATAGAAAAAAAACCCTTCAATTTCTGAGAAAGACCATTAAGAAGCTACCACAATAAAGTGCTACCACCAAAACCACAGAATAGGGACTTATCTTCTGTTCTCTTTGGAGTCTGGATGATGGCAGTGTTGTCCCAATATTTTAAGCTTTAAATGGAATGGCTTGAAACATGTTTTAATTAATCCCAGCACTTGGGAGGTAGAAGCAGATGGATTTCTGTGAGTTCAAGGCAAGCCTGGTTTACAGAAGAGAGCAAGGCCTGTTACACAGAGAAACCTTCTCAAACACACACACACACAGAGAGAAAGAGACATACACACAAACAAACAAACAAACAAACAACAAAAAGTCACATTTTAAAAGATAACTACTACTGTCTTGTGTTTCTAGAGTACAGAAGGCTGAGATTTTCAAATGTAAGGCAACCCTGCTAGAAGAGGAAGGCCAGGTAACATCTGGAAGGGGCCACAGAGCAGCCACTCAGCCACCAAAGTCCTCCTGATAAAACACACAAGCGACCAACAAAAAGAGCACAGCGCATACCCCCTCTGCTGCACACAACCAGGACATCCTGATCTGAAGGTGTGAAGGCCTGAGACTGACAGCAGGAGGGATGAGGGAGGGGCTCACTTTCTCTGTCTTAGTTCAGCTGTAAATTTTCTGGGCTATACGACCATGACAATTGATTTATTTTTCATTTAATACAGATTTATTCTGTGAACACTCAGTGACTCGGAATGGAGAATTTTCAGTTTAGTAAAGCATACAGTCCGTAAGTGTTATTTGGATGTGAAATCCGTTCATCTGCGCTTCCCTTGTTTGGAGATAACGATATTTTCTGCTGCCCCATTTGACAGATCTCCAACCTTGAGCATTTCAGTGTTAATCTGAACTGGTAAGTGATCAAAGCTTGTATCCTATTTTCTTTTCAGACAAGACTGACTTTAAGAAAAAAATATCATATTCTTATAAACAGCCCAAAGAACAAGTCAAGAATTCCTGCCGAAGCTAATGAGATCTATTATTGTAAGTAAGGAGACACCCCTCCCCCCAAGCCCTCAAGAAAAGAGCTCAAGGAAGTAGAAATTAAATTGCCAAGTCTAATGGATTCCCTGTGTGACTAACTCATTGTATTGTTTCGCGTGTTTGAGGAGATGCACACATTTCACGGACAGGCTTAGTCACTCCTGCTTGGACAGCTGCTGCCCTTCTCCATGTCTAAGGTCAGGTTCATCCATGGCAGAGCTCAGCAGCTCTTGCTCAAGTGGGATCAATGCATGAAAGGGTTTTCTGTTGACATTACTCTGATGCTTCCAGGGGACCAGTTCCTATCCTGTCTCAGGAAGACGCTGCCCCTTCGTGGTGGGAGGTGGATGCGATTAAAGGACTAGGGGAGATAAAAGCTTTCATCGGAGAGGCTGAACACCGAAGAACTGCTCAGGGTCAACCAGATGTACCAAACACACCCTGCCCCTGTGGCTTCCGAGCCCTCACCTTTATTTTCAACAATTTGCTTCTTTTGTGCTTGCCACTTTTCATGCAAAATCCAAAGAGAAAATGAAATGGAGAGTCTTAAAGCCTGTTGGGGGAAGGTGGAATTAATACACCCCACAGATAACAATAGCAAGCCTTCAATCCCACACTCTCCTGTGGCTTTACTCTCACCAATCATCCTCAGCAGCCTTTAAGATTGTGTACGTGATATTTTGCTCCTTTACATTGCAATTCTATTTGGTACATCTTCATATTTTTAATATATATAGTATTTTTAATACATATATATGTATATATATAAACCATCTTTTAAAATACATTGAAAGAAATAAAAATCATACAGTTCCCTAATTGTAAATTTTTATGTGCATAATCTTAATACTATAGTGTGCAATTAAATTTTCCAAATGGATTACAAATAAGGTTTTGAAAACAAAATAAAGTCAGGAGTCATTCTTTGGTTACAGTGTCATAAATTTTCTTGTCAGAATTCAGGGACTGTCCCTTGGCTTTGGTTATGTTTTTTTAAATGAATCCTAAGACTAGTAACCAGTAAATATAATGTGATATCTGAAATTTTTGTTACTAAATTTTTGTTACTTTGAGGTGTTGGCAAATGAACCCAGAGCCTCGCAGCTGCTGTACCACTGAGCTATACCCCATGATGGCTAAAGTTTCAGTTATGTAATCAAAGGTCTTTTGTTCCAATCACAGTGGCTATAAAATTATTTTCAGCATTAGTTTTAGATCCGTTTAAATAGGAATTGTTACAGGTATGGTAACACACACCTATAATGCCAATACTCAGAAGATTTGCTGTAAGTTTGAGGCCAGCTTGGGCTACATAGTAAAACCCTGTCAAACACACATACGTACACAACTACAAACCAAAAAGTTGTGTGTGCATATAGTATATATTAATTATAAAAAGAAGTCATAAAATACAGATTGAGCATCCCAGTCCAAAATACAAGGTTTTTTGTTTTTATTTTTGCACTCAAACAATTTCAGATTTTGTAGTATTTCAACTTTTTAGATTAGGAATGTTCAGATGACAATCTATGTAAATATTTCAAAATCTGAGGTGCAGGCAGGGGAATCCCAAATCCAAATCTCTTCTAGTCCCAAGCACTTCAGATACAGGATGTTCAGCCTGTGTTAGGTCTGTGTCTCAAATTCTTCCCCTCTCTGCTAAGTTATCATTTGGAACCGGCAAGGAAAGGGTGTAGAGAGAATCTCTTTGTACTGTTTGGAAACATCACCTGTCAATAAATAAGATGTTGGCCTATTAGCTTAGGTAGAAAATAGAAGGTGGGAGTTCCAGCAGGGAAAGAGGATTCTGGGAAGCAGTCAGGTGCAGGGGGAATTCACCCAGAAAACTGATGGACACAGTTGCATGGACCTGAGAAGAGTTAACTAGCCACATGGCAGGACTTAGCATAGAATAAATGGGATAACTGAGTTAGCAACCAGCAGAAAAAAGCCAAGGCTTTTGGCCTAGATATTATTCATAAATAATTCAGTCTCAGAGTCATTATTTTGGGAACTTGGGCAAGGGTAGAAAAACTCACATTTACAAAAGGGGATCCTTAGGGTTACTATTGCTATGATGAAACACCATGACCAAAAGCAATCTGGAGAGAAAGGGTTTTATTTGGCTATATTTCCAAATCCATAGTCCATCACTAAAGGAAATCAGGACAGGAACTCAAATAGGTTGAATATCTGAAAGCAGGAGCAAATGCAGAGTCGTGAAGGGCTGCTGCTTGCTGGCATGTTCAGCCTGCTTTCTTATAAAACTCAGGACCACCAGCCTAAGGGATGGCAGCACCCACAGTGGGCAAGGTCATCCCACATCAACCACTAATTAAGAAAATGCCCTACATGCTTGCCTACAGCCCAATCTTATGGAGTCATGTTCTCAGTTGAAGTTCCCTCCTCTCAGATGACTCTAGCCTGGGTCAAGTTAACATAAAATTAGCCAGCACAGGGGTGCACAGTTCGGATCTGAAAATCGAAATGTGTGGCAGATTAAAAGGGTTTGCTGTACTTGGCAATGTGAGAGATAATCAGAAGATATGAATTCCCAGCATATAAAAGGCAGGCTGCTGTGAACAAGCCAAGATTTGGCCAGAGTCCACAAAGAAGGCAAGAATATTGAATAAACTTGGACAAGGAGAGGAAATTGAATGAACTTGGAAGAGGCAACGAGAACACTTGCAAACTTCTGTGCTTGCATTCATGCAAAGAGTTGAGGGATACAGGGAATGGGGCCCTTGCTTGGGGCTCCAGGAAGCTGACACATAATACATTCCAAGTTCAAGGCCAGCTTGGACTGCATAGAAAAATTCTATCAGAAAAAAAAAAATAGTAATGATAACAGTGATAGTAGAGATTAGGAAACAGGAGATACAGAAAATGTGGAAAGAACACCAAACTCAAAGTTGCCTACACCCTGGTTTTCACTCTGCTCCTTGCACGGGTTCTGTATCAGTGGAGTCTAAACTGGTGGCCATAACGAAGTGCCATAGGCCGAGGGAGCTTAACCTATCAAGACTCTGTTTTCATAGTTGTAGAAACTGGAAGCCCAAGATCAAGTTGATGGCACGCATAGTCTCTGGCTTTTGGACAATTGCCTCACGTGACCCCCACCAATGTGAGAGAATGAAGGGGAGAGAACGTGAGCCATCCTGTACCTCATGCTCAGAGGTTACTGATCTCCAAAGAGCACTCCTGACTTCATCTAACCCTAAGTATCTCCCCCAAAGCTCCATCATCTTGAGGCTTCGCATATGAATTTGGAGGGCAACTCACAATGTGATGGTATAACGTGAAACAAGCCGCCATGAAGCCTCCAGACTAAAGAGCAAATGCCCATGTCTCACGCATCCACAGTTCACTGATTGTTGGTGCTCAAGCGTGCGGGTACATGTGGAGATCAGAGGTCCACTCGTTTGTGAGATGGAATCCCTTACTATAAACTAGGGCTTTGACTAGTGATTAAATAGGCTACCTGTCCTGCAAGCCCCAGGAATCTGTCTGTCTCTGACTCTCCAATGCTATGATTACAATGCATACCACAAGGCCTGGCTTTTTATATGGGTACTAAGGATTCAAACTCGGATCCTCATGCTTGAGCAGTGAACACTACCAACTACACCATCTCTCCAGCTCCACTTACCTTATTTGGACTCTTCTTCATCTGGGCTCAAGGGTGGCTGAGTCCCCTGGGCATGTCTCCTCCCTCTGAGCAGACTCTGCCACAATGGAGGTAGGGAACAGGAGTCTGAGTGAGCCTTTTTCAGTCATCTGGTTGTCCACATTTGTTCATTTCTTTTAGCCAAAGCTGTTCACATGTAAGACCATCCAAGTTACCCAACCACAGTCACCAAACAGACATAAATGACATAAATGTATTTCTACTACTTCTGTTCATTATCACGTAGGGGTTCGTCTCTTCTCAATTATCCTGACCACTTAGAAGCTAGTGGCCCTAGATTTTCTGCCTAAATCTCAGTCTATTCCATCTTCCCACTAAATTTTGCCCATAACACAGGCCAGCTGAAGTTCCACAACACAACTCTCTCTTGAGAAGCTTACACTCACACTTGAATGCAACCTTTGCCCTGAAATGAACTCCCTACTCTGTCTCCTTTCTGAATTCTTTCCTCAAGAGTCATGAACCTGGAAACACTGAGTAGAGGCCTCATTCTGGTATCTATCTTGAGACCCCCTCAGCCTTCAGTTACTGGTAACAGTTAGAGCAGTTATCATATCTTCTGGGAATTTTTTTATGGGAGATTTTAAAGTCCACAGAACTCAGTTAAACCAAGACTTGAGAGTTGGGTATTGAGTTCCGAGGTAGAGAGCTTCTATAGCAGGAGCAAGACGCTGGATTCAATCACTGGCATTAAAAAGTTTTCAGAAACTCATACTCTAACCGGTTACCCTCTACCAGCCATTCACTGCACAGTCTTCTCTGAAGAGAGCTGGGAGTGGCCTCAGGCAAAGTGAAAGAGAAGCAGTAAGTTTGAGGCCTATCTGCAGCAATTCATGTTCTGGCTGGGGAGATGGCTCAGCAGGTAAGATACTTGCTGCTAAACTTAACGGCGCTGGATTCAGTCACTGGAACACACGCAGGAGAAGAGAAATGACTGTTTCAAGTTGTCCCCTAACCTCCATACACACATACACACGAAGTTAGTAAATGTTCAGAAAATTGTTACCATAACACTATTCCCTGAAACCTTAAAAGGCTCAAGGAGGGAACAGATGGCAAAGCTATTGTACCGACATCACGAAGAGACTGAGATTAGACAGGAAATCTAGGGCCACCAGCTTCTAAGTGGTCAGGATAATTGAGGAGAGACAATTCCCTACATGACAATGAACAGATGCAGAAGAAATACATTTTTCAGCGCTAGAAACAGGTTGTACTGAAATATCAAATTTAGAATGATCCCAGAGGGACAGCAGGACACATGTCACACCGAGCATGAGAATTGTGTCCGGCCCTGTGGAGCTGAGCACAAGTAATGCTTTTCAGGCCATGGTCTTCTCCTCTGCAGATGACAGCTGACATAACCACCACGCTTTCTGCAGGGAGAGGCCACAGTCAGCCCAGAAGGGACCCCAGGAACAAAGTAGACAAGCTGTTGCCCAAGAGCAGCCAAGGACTTGGACTTGTAGCTGGGAAGATGACCTTCTGGAGTCCCAGACCACATTACTCTGCAGAGGCAAGCCCACGCCCTGTCTAAAGCATGGACAGTCTATGCACTCACAGAGCCTACCTCTGCCTCTCCGTCCATAAAACAGGCCATTGGCATCGCGCTGACCAAGGACAGGCTGCCCAGGCCAAAGACCAACTGCTGGTATCTTACCCGACATGGCACCCACCTGCCAAACATGAACTAGCCCTCCTTCCCACTGACTCTTAGCATGTCAGACTCTTGAGACCCGTTCCCCATATGACAAACTTATTTGGGAGAACTCACAGGCAGAAGTCAGCCATGGAAAGAAGATAAAATGTTGTTTTTGGATCTCTTTTCTTGGGGAGACTTAAAGAAACAACCCCTTCTTACCAGGGACCAATGACAAGCCAGAGTCCAGTTTTGGGAACTAACAATTTTATGGGCTTCCTTACAGAGCATAAGTGAGGGCTTACTTACCATACTATGGATGACCCCAAAGCAGTCACAGCACTGGCAAGGCTCACCCCAACATGTTTGTGGATTTCTCCATAATCTCACAGATAGAGTCCCTCTTTAGTCAAGCTTCTATGGTCTGTATGCCCCAGCACCTCCTGAGGCCACTGGCCATAAGCAATCAGAGTGGAATCACATGCAGCTGGCTAGAGGGTACAGGAGGCAGTGGCCTGATTCTTAAATGAGGGTCCATCAACCCTACCTATTCTATGGGGGAATAACAGTCAACAAATAGAATCTTGGGGTCCCTTGCAAATAGTCACAGCCTCTGAAGCAGTGGCCACTGTAACAGAGGACAGGTCACTATCACAAATATGACCAGCAGGCGCCATATTGGGTCCCTATAGGAGGATGTGGTGTCCTGCCCACACCCCTGTGACCCCATGGCTTGTTCCTGCCCTCTTGTGGTGGGATGGGGCATGACAAGGAGCATGATTATGTCACTATGGTGACTATTAGACACAACGGGGAGAGACAGCCACCACTGACCACCACATTAGGTTGTGTAGTGAGGCTTCTCCAGCACCTGTGGCAGCAATGGTTGGGTTCACAGAGGTGGAAAACTTGCTCAAGAAGAAAATGAGAGATGGGGACAGTGTGGAGATAGTACGATGGGTAAAGCCCAGCCCCGAGGGAGGAAGCTAGATCCTGGAAACAGCTAGACCCAAGCCTGATAACTCACATCTGTAGCCCTAGCCCTAGGGGAGGTGGCTGCAGGGAGATCAGAAGTTCAAAGTTATCCTCTGCTATATGAAAAGCATTTGAGGCCAGCCTGAGCTACAAGAGATCGTGTCTTTAAAACATATTAATTGAGCCGGGCAGTGGTGGCGCACGCCTTTAATCCCAGCACTTGGAAGGCGGAGGCAGGTGGATTTCTGAGTTTGAGGCCAACCTGGTCTACAGAGTGAGTTCCAGGACAGCCAGGGCTACACAGAGAAACCTTGTCTCAAAAAAACCAAAAAAAAAAAAAAAAAAAAAAAAATTAATCGACAAACTAAAAGAGCCTGTAATCTTAGCATTCAAGTCTGAAGCACAAAGACCTCAAGGTCAAGGCCAGCCTGGGATACATGGTAAGACCCTGTCTCCAGAAGCCAAACAAACAAGATACTGTGAGAAAAGTTTTTACCCAAGAGCAGATTCGACGCTGTATTCATTCAGTCAATTTTTTTTTTTCATTTATTTGATTAGTAGTCTGGTGTGATTTTTCTCTTAAAGATACCTTTCGGCTGTATCAGTAACTCACTCTACCTTAAAGGAAAAAAAAAACCACATACACAAAAGAAAACCAAGAAGGAAATGAATGTTGCAGGAGTCACCCACCCTCAAAAGGCATCTCCATTCCACGCAGCCTGGCCTTTTCTCTCCCTTATCTGCCTGCAGCCCCTCAGTGCTCACATGAAGTATTCCATCAGCAGATGGACACCGTGCTGAATGCTACAAAACAGGTTACTTTCATACTAAAAGGAATTCAATAAAAGTGAAATACATAAAAGCCTGCGCTTATAGATTTTTATTATGATTCTCTTCAACCAGGCTTTAGCAAACTCTCTGATGTCGGGGAAGGTATAACCGATGTGTCTTTCAGGACAAGACAAGGTGTCAGAAAACAAAGCTGCCCTGTCTACGCCAAGACAATGCCTTCTGAAAAGAAAAAGCCCACCTTTCAGAAGTACCACACCAGAGCTCATTCCCGGCATCTCTGCGTAGGTGCAGCTTGCTCTGTGTCAGTCCCCTGGGTGATGTCAGATACCAAGGAGGTGGTCCCTGCAAGTTGCATCTCTTTATGAATCTTGCATGACAGCACTGCTCTCCTTAAGCATTGGTAATCTGTTTGATGTTCATAGAGATGGATGAGGGGCCTTGGGTGTCAGCCGAGAAGCCGACAGACAGCAATTGTGGCAATAAATAATCGTAATGCTTTCCACTTGCGTGGCCTTGACAATTCAAGGGTCTCAAAACATAGCTGAAAGTTCGAATTATTAAGAAAGGGCAACTCGTTCATCCTTCCAACGTCTCACTAGAGAGCACGGAGGAAGCAAGATGCCCTCATAAACCCCTGGCCCTGATTGCAGCAGGGACTGCTGGCTTCCGGGTGAGAACATACACGCAGGGCGAAGAGTGACAAGATATAGCTTTTTCATTGCCATAGGAGGAGGAGGAGAAACTTTGAGAGTCAAGGGCAGGACCCAGTGAGCTCCAGAGCCCTCCCGGTGAAATGAGTAAGCCCAAGAGAAATTGAACGCAGGTGGGGGGGGGGGGGGGGTCTGAGCGCCAGGTTAGTAGCAAATGCCACTTCTGCCCACCAGAGGGAGCAGTTTCAGGAGCCTGCTGCTCACACAGACCCTTCACAGCAGGGACACAACCTAGTTGCTTCGCCCTCTCCTGGATCCTGGAAACAACATTCTTTGTTGCATTCTCCTTCCAAGTCCAGCCTGGGGCTTCTGACACACTCACTGGGCTCATGGGCTGGGCCAAGAGGATAAAGAATAGTGACAAGAGGCGACGACGCTTTCCTTTCGAGGAACTCGGCATAATCCATTTCTAATCCTCAGGCACCAGCTTGAGGTAGAAGCCTTGCATACCAATTGCAGCTATAGTATGAGACTTTCGCTCTTCTCAAAGTGGTCTGGACTCTGTACAACTCCTGACTTCTGGTGAGTCCTATAATTTTAATATTCCAGCCAAACCACACAGAAGAGACTTCTGTTGTCTGTGTATACAAATCTTCATTCTTGTCTCTCTTCAAAAATAGAGTGCCGTGCTAGAAAAGCTGAATCTTCCTGCAGCCTCTTCTCGTAAATCCTTATTAACATCTCTGCTCTTAAGGTACAAATGCAAAAGAGGAAGGTGGCCCGGGTCCCTCAGGATGCAGCACAGCATCCTAAGCAAGTCAGCTGAAGTCAAGTCGGTTTTTAAACCTGACAGTTTTCTTCCCTTACTCCTTCAACGTTGAAAAAAAAAAAAAAAAAAAAAAAAGCAGCCAGGTGTGGTGGTGTGACTTTAATCCCAGCGCTTGGAAGACAGAGGCAGGTGGATCTCTGAGGTCAGGATCAACCGGGTCTACATAGTGACCTCCAAAAAAGCCAGGACTACATAGTGAGATCGTATCTCTCAGAGAGAGGTGAGGGAGAGGGAGAGGGAGAGGGAGAGGGAGAGGGAGAGGGAGAGGGAGAGGGAGAGGGAGAGGGAGAGGGAGAGGAGAAGGGGCAGGGGGGAGGGGGAGGGAGGCAGGCAGGCTGAGGATATGGCCTTACTCTACAACCCCAGCAACCTGAGTTCAGGTCCCCAGAACCCATGTAAGAAGGAGATCTATTAGCACACCTCTCCATAACTCAGGCAGACCCCAAGGCAGAGATGTGAAAATCATCAAAAGTTCACAGACCAGCTCGCCTAGCCAGCACAACAGTGAAAAAGAGCGCATGCACAGACACACACACACACACACACACACACACACACACAAACACACACTTGTTATGTAATCAAAAGCTGGTTTCAAGCAGCAGAGGGAGACAGGTCTCTGTGAGTTCAAGGCTAGCCTGGTCTACATAGCAAGTTCCAGAACAGCCACGGCTACATGGTGAGACCTTGGGTCAAACAACAAATACCTTCATGTAATTAAACAGCAACAGCTGATAAATGATTAAGAAAAAACAAATGAAGCCCATTCTATCAAAGGCTGATTGTGGCTCAATCGTACCATCCTAAGTATCAACAAAGAAATAAAAATAGACAACATCAAAGCAAGGTGCAGGGCCAGGCGTGATGGTACTATAATCTGGTCTATAATCCCAACTCTAAGACAAAAGGGCCAAGATGGTCATATATTTAAAGTGACATCTTGCATCAAAAACACAAGACAAAAAAGATAGAACCATATTTAAAAGTTTTCCAAAATTATAACTGCTGAAAGGATTCAAGACGCTGGTCTTCCAGTCATAAAAGCTCTCACCAGGAAAGAAAAAAAATCCAAGTATCATAGCACAGCAGCACTCTGCCATCTGGTGGCCAAAGGTGAAATAGCCCATCGTGCTCACGCAAAAGACTGAAAACAGCTAGCTGAGTCACACATAAAGTGAGGTAGGTATTCATTAACAAAAGAGTTTTTCCAACTTAGAATCCTGAAACAGCAAGTTCAGGTTTGAAGAGTCTCCTCTGTTATGCTTCACAGGCCTGATTGCTTGTTAAACAAATCTATCTGGGGGCTAGCAAGATGGCTCAGCGGTTAAGGGGGCGTACTGCTCTTCCAAAGACCCCAGTTCGATTCCCTGCACCCATCTTGGGAAGCTCCAGGAGATATAGTCCTTCTGGCCTCTGCAGACACCCACCTTAACATCCACATACCCACATACAAATCTTGAAAAGAAAAAAAGCAATGAACCTTCGGTGGTTTATGGACGCATTGACCATCTCCGTCCATACAGAGCTCTGTTGGAAATGGTTACAAAATGTGAAGGGCATGGCCTGGTCACTCTTAGAACCTCTTATGAATGAATTTAAACAGTTATGGTCAAGGCTCTTAGTTCCCCCTCTCTGGGGAATCAGAAGGCACTCTGGCATACTGAAACCCACAGAACAGAAGGTAGATTAACTTTGCTAAGTCAGCAGCTCCCGGGTTGTTTGTTTGTTTGTTTACCTCTAACTAGGCCTTTCAGGCAGTTTGTTGTTATTCTTGGTCTCAAAACTTTCTAGAAATTGTTGTTTGGTTGTGGTTTTGGTTTTGATTAGTTGAGTAGGTGGGTGGACAGTAGGGTTAATTGTTTTGTTTTGTTGAGACAGTGTCTTGCTGCATAGCCCAGGCTATACTCAAGCTTAGGACCCTCCTGCCTCAGCTTCCTAAATGCTGGGTTATCAGCGTACAATGTGTATCCACGTCCACCTACAGTGAGTTGTTTTTGTGTTTGTTTTCATATAATCCACTGGCTGCAAATGCCACCCCCCCCCTTCTACGGCTCCCTGAGTGACATTCAGGATGGCTACCTAGTCTCTATGTGCCTTAATTTCTACAGATATAAAGAAGGGACAAAAGGGTTAGAGAAAAGAAACATCATTTGAGGAATCTCTAGGATCTGCCATTATACCCTCTATTCATCCCAGCAGCTTCCACTGTAGGTCACACATGCGGGCCACACCCCCAAAACAGCTGCCTGATGGCCCACATTTATCCCCTGACCCTGCCCAGCCCCAGCCATGCTGTGAAGGAATAATGAAATATTATGAACTTTGGAGACCAAACTCAGTAGGGTCAGCCTTGATGGCCACGCTGTAACCCAGACTCTTACAGCTCCGTCTTTGGAAACTTTGTTCTCTTGGATAATAGCCATCACGTTATGAGGAAGCCCAGGCTGTGCGAAGCGGCTGTGTATGGAAACTCTAGTGTGCAGGCTCAGCTGAGCACACACTTTGAGTCATCACAGTGCAGGAAACAAGCAAGTGATCGTCTGAGACAGAGATTTCTTTCCACCTCCAAAACAATAACTTCAGTCAGCCCAGTCCTTCCTTATTCATAGTCAGAATCCAATTCATTCATTTATTACCCTCCCTTGCTACACTATGATATTCAAAATGGCAGGGACATTTATCTTATTTGCCGTTACATGCGTTTCCAACATCTTCAGTAATCCCTGGCACATAGGTATCTGATGAATAAATACTAAAATGACCAGAAAAATGGAGGAAAAAGCAACCAATGTAGGGAGCAGATTAAAACTCCAAGAAAATATCAATTATTATCCTCAGAGACAGACAGACAGACAGACAGATGACAGACAGACAGCATCCATGCATCATGAGTTAGAGGGTACTGGAGAGTTGGGAAGATAAAAACCAACTGGACTGAGAGCAGAGTCCAGTAGCACAGTGCCTGCCTAGCCTGTGCAAGGTCCAGCCTACTCACTGAAGGAAGCACGCATGAGAAGGGGCTCTAACAAAGTCAGAGCCGAAACAAGATAAATTCAAGACAAGTTTTGTTAGATAAAGCTGACTGAAAGCCAACCCAAAGGGAAGTAAGAGGAAGAAGAGGTGTAAAATTAGGAATCAACCTAGGACATCGGCCATCTGGTGAATTCTAGAAACAAGAGCAGGAAAGAAGACATGAAAAGAGATCAGGAAATCACAGGTGCACGGATTGAGAAAACCTGGAGCAGCTGAGGCAGGCACTGAGGGGGACGAACAGGACGTCACAGACATCATAGCCTGCTTGGATTGTGTGATGTGTTCAGGCATTTGGAAAACCATTACAAGGAGTTTTACAGAAAAGATCTGTTGAAGTGGTTAGAATAAAAGTACATTGTGTGTATAGTGTCAAGCCAAATAATGAAGGTGTTTTTCAAAGATAATTATTCAAGAATGGACTTTGATACATGTACCATAGGAACATCTGAGAATATCCAAGTGTGTCGAAGCAAGGGACATTTTGACAATGCAAAATCGGGGACTACATGGTTGGTTTCCAGTGCTAACCCTTTTGTTAATAACAAGGTTAGCAATGGTCCAGAGTACTCAGGCAATTGCCCTTACAGAAGTGTCTCTGTGACACTACCATGGCATTTGTGCAAGAGTGTGCTGGCAGGGCTCCTTCTGACTAGCATACTAGTTACCCACAGAGATTTTACCACCACACTTGTCCCCCTCGACTTCCAGAAATATTTAACAATGTTCAGAAACATTTTTGTTTATTTTCATTGGGGAACCACAGGATAAAATACCTCAGATATCATCACATAAAACATGGACGTTACCTGCAAAAACCAGGGATGCTTGTCAAGTTCTTATAAAGCAAGCAGAGTGTGGGATGCAAGCAAGATGGAGACTCGTGTGTGTGTGTGTGTGTGTGTGTGTGTGTGTGTGTGTGTGTGTGTGTTTAGAAGCCAAAGGTCAACTTTTGGTTGAGGCTTTTGTTCTCCAGGGAGCGTCCACTTTTTCTTTTTCAAGACAGGGTCTCTCATTGGCCTGAAGCTCACTGAGTCGTCTAGGCTGGCTGCTCAGAGGGCCCCAGAGATTCTCCTGAATCTGTCTCCACACACGTACACTACCATGTCCACATTTTTATTTTTATTTTTTTATTTTTGTTTTTTTTAAAGAAAAGTTTTTTTCTGTGTGGCTCTGGCTGTCCTGGAACTTGCTCTGTAAACCAATCTGGCCTCAAACTCAGAGATTCCCCTGCCTCAGCTTCCCAAGTGCTGGGATTAATGGTTTGCACGCACTACCGCCCAGCATAGATTTTTCTTAAATGTTTTATTGGCATATATTAGTTCCACATGACAATGGTCGCCGTTATGACGTGTTCATCCATGCACATAATGACTTTTGACCATACCCACCCCACCGTCTGCCATTACCCTCTCTCGTTCCCGCCCACTCGTACCCATCCCTTTCCTCTTCCTAACGAGCGCCCCCGTACGTTCATGGCTTGGTGGCTGGGTGGTTTCTTTATGGTTGCTTTCAGGAAGACTAGAAAGGTTTGTTTATGGGAGCAGTGGGTCAGAGACTGTGCCGAGGAAGGGGATGTCTCTCCATCCTCATGAACCTGCAGATGAACGGTCAGTGATAGGTAGGATCCTGTGACCCTCGCCTACTCCCATGATAACGAGTTGATGACACCCCAGGATCAAACTCAGGTCCCCACACTTGTACCTTTCCATTCCCAGAATTACAAATTTGAGGCCAGCCCAGGCTATACACGGAGACCTTGTCTCAAAACTCAGTAACGATGTACAGACATTAGAATTCTATAACGCTCAGGAAGGACTTTTCTGCCCCAGTGCTCCAATAAAGAAGTATCTGCTCCAAATGTTAGTAGAGCTGAGAGTGACCAGCCATGTGCTACAGCCAGTGACACATTCAAATGAGATAAAGAAACTGGCCACCCTCTCCCTCACAGTAAGCTATTACCTATAAATAGTTGGCTTGTTGGAATGTGTGCAGGGGACTGATCATTTGTAGTCTGAGCACTTGCAAGAATGCCATTAACCCTTCCTGAATATCACTCACTACCTCTGTCGCCATGTCTCCTGAGCAGGCTCATATGTTGTCCCATAAAACATGTTCTGTGTGGTGGCATATTAGGGTTGAGTCTTTATTTATTTATTTTTGTTTTGCCTTGCTTTTTCTTTTTCAAGTCAGGGTTTCTCTGGGTAGCCCTGGCTGTCCTGAAACTCGCTCTGTAGAGCAGGCTGGCCTGAACCCAGATATCTGCCTGCCTCTGCCTCTCTAGCGCTAGGATTAAGGGAGTATGCCACCATGGCCTGGCTGAATTTGGATCTTTTTAAAGCTTTTCCACTGGAAGATGAAGATTTTTTTTTAAGTAAAATAAAATAATATCTATATACAAAAGCACTAAGAAAAACAATTGGACAAGTAATATCTAACAGTAAAAATGTAGAAATATCTATGTCATGCTAAGGGGAATCTAACATACTATGGTATCAGCAGGACATTCATTAGACTAAGTAGACATCACATTTAATTGGGACATGGCACAAATATCAGAGATCTGGCAGTGTGCCAGGGTAAGGTATCTCGTTAGACTTTGTTCTTGTTTAAGTAGGACAGGGCCAACACTTCAGGAAAGGGTTGTGGTAGCAATAAAAGTTCATTGCCCATGATCCCAAAAAAGGGAGCAAGCCACTGTAAAGGACCACACAGGGAAGCAGTGAGGTGGCTAAGGGGTGGTAGGACCAGACAACAGTGGCTGGAGCTCTCGTGGCGGTTTCTGAGGGAGGGAGGGACGATGACATACAGCTAGCAGACTTAGGACTGTTAACTAGAAGTCTTGTGTGAGTTCTAGAGCATAAGGGCTGTCTCCAGGTGTCCATCAGGCCAGCAGGCAAACAGTAGCTGGAGGGTGAAAGCCAAAACAGAGTGTGAAGTGGCTGAGATTGTGGGTTCTGGGTCGGCTGGTCTGTAAGGGAACGTGATGTGTTCAGCACTTCTGGGAAGTGGCTGACAGGTCAAAGGTGTTCATGCCCCAGACACCAAGAAGTAAGGAGTAGAAGACAGAAGGGGGCAAGGTTTGCATCCAAGGAGGATGTCATGAATAACAAACCATGCGCTCTAGACCCCATTTTTTAATTGGGTTGTTTGGGGTTTTTTTTGTTTTGTTTTTGTTTTTGTTGTTGTTTTTTTGGTTTTTTGTTTTTTGTTTTTTGTTTTTTTGTTTTTTTGTTTTTTTGTTTTGGTGGTTAGCTTCTTAAGTTCATAATATATTTTGTATATTAGCCCTCTCTCAGATGTGGGGTTAGTAAAGATTCTTTTCCCAATCTGTAGGTTGCAGTTTGTCCTATTGACAGTGTCCTTTGTCCCTTCCAGTTTCATGAGCTCCCATTTATCAATTCTTGATCTTAGAGCCTGAGCCACTGGAGTTCTGTTTAGGAAATTTCCCCCTGTGCCAATGAGTTCAAGGCTCTTTCTCTCTTTTTCTTCTATTAGATTCAATGTATCTGGTTTTATGTTGAGGTCCTTGATCCACTTGGGCTTGAGCTTTGTGCAAGGTGACAAATATGGATCTATTTTCATTTTTCTACATACCAACTCCCAGTTAGACCAGCACCATTTATTGAAGATGCTTTTTTTTCCATTGTATGTTTTTGGCTTCTTTGTCGTACGTAGATCAAGTGACCATATGTGTGTGAGTTTATTTCTGGATCTTCAATTCTATTCCATTGATCTACCTGCCTGTCACTGTACCAATACCATGCAGTTTTTATCACTATTGCTCTGTAATACAGCTTGAGGTCAGGGATGCTGATTCCTCCAGAACTTCTTTTATTGTTAAAAATTGGATTTTTTATTTTTCCATATGAAATTGGGAATTGTTATTTCCATGTCTTTGAAGTATTGTGTTGGAATTTTGATGGGGATTGCACTGAATCTGTAGATTGCTTTTGGCAGGATGGCCATTTTTACTATGTTAATCCTACCAATCCATAACCAATCCATAATGGCATATCTCTCCATTTTCTGAGGTCTTCTTCGATTTCTTTCTTGAGAGACTTGAAGTTCTTGTCATACAGATCTTTCACTTGCTTGGTTAGAGTCACACCAAGATACTTTATATTATTTGTAGCTATTGTGAAGGGTGTCATTTCCCTAATTTCTTTCTCATCCTGTTTATCCTTTGTGTAGAGAAAGGCTACTGATTTGTTTGAGTTAATTTTACATCTAGCTACTTTGCTGAAGTTGTTTATCAGCTGCAGCAGTTCTCTGGTGGAGTTTTTGGGAGTCACTTAAGTATACTATCATATCATCTACAAATAGTGATATTTTTATTTCTTCCTTTGCAATTGGTATCCCTTTGACCTCCTTTTGTTGTCTAATTGCTCTAGCTAGAACTTCAAGTACTATATTGAATAGGTAGGGAGAGAGTGGGCAGCCTTGTCTTGTCCCTGATTTTAGTGGGATTGCTTCAAGTTTCTCTGTTGGAGACCAAGGCCTTGGCCTTTTGCATATCTGCTGGACAAAGATCCCAGGTTTGACTAAGTCTGCTAGATGAAAGATCTCAGTTTTGACTTAATCTTGCTAGTCACAATGTCTCGGATCGCTCAGCAGGTGTCTCCTCTAGGCCCTGACTTTTAGGCTGGGCTTGATTAGCATTTCAAGGTGTTCCGGCTCTAGCAGGCCTCTCCTTGTTTCCTCCCCATTGTTACTGCCCCCAGGTAGGGATTAAACGTCCGGCCTTTAGCTCAGGTACAACGATGTCATAATTGATGTCTGGTCGCATTATGGATTCTCCCCGCCC